>JANAVB010004797.1:6211158-6556158 GCA_029216955.1 Iris pallida | reverse complement strand
GAAATCTTGGCCGCCAACATTCGGTTGGCAAAGGTTGAAGCACTGAAGGTGTAGGTCTGCTTAGGAACATTATTGTTTATGCTCCTGGGATGCAGAACCCGCAGTGAGAAAGATGGCCCACATTGCGCAAAGGTGATGGTGTCTTTCTAGTTAGAAATGGAGTCGATCCTGAAAGTCCCCGAAATTGGCCCTCCTTAGGAAGGGGTAAGGTCCCATCCCATTCTCCTTTTCAAGGCCAAGCAAGTGAAAGCAGTCAGCAAAAGTTGATGATCGATCTTCGATATATACATACGTAGATCCTTCACCTCAAAGAACCAGCCTTCCTTGATCTTCAGAAGCTAGGCCTTATAGGACGCTAGTCTGTCCCCAAACAAAAACTTGGGTTTCAGATAAAATTTGATGGCACTCCCAGCAGCACGGATTAGGCCACTCTCCATCATGGCCTGGAGAAAGGAAGAAGGCTGGTGCCTGATTAGCGTCATCCTTTTTTGTCACGCCCCAGAACCAGAATACTGGAGAGCGGGGGCAGACACAGCCAGCTACGTATATTGAAATGGAAACCATCTCGATATACGGTCACGACTGTCTAGAAATATGAGGGTTTACTACAAGCCAACAGTCTCTTAAGGTCAAGCCTACTGTCTCAATCACGAGCAAGTAAGTAAGGTCGCAAGATGTATGATCATTAAATATACAATAAAAGGTGTCCCAAATATTACATATCAGCTGATCATGAAGCTAGTCGTACAAAATGTTAGGACTAGCAAGAGTTAAGTCATACATGATCAACCCTAGGATTTGTTAATCATGTTTACAGCCCGTAGGCAGACAGTAAGTAAAGTGCATCGAGCTAACAGGTGCTCGTCGGCTAAACGCCTCAAAAGAATAACTTTACAATAGAGTGAGCGAAACAAAATAGAAAATCCACTCGTAGCCCGGGTTCCTTCTAGTCGCCACCATTGGGCTGGAAGCTTGGTAGATCCTCGGAAGCTGCTCCGAAATCTGGTCACACAAAACCAGCTGGGTCAACCCCAGAAAGAGCAAGTGCCACAAGGGGGACACGAAATAAGAACAAAAGCCAGCAATCAGCACAAAAAAATATAATATTAAAATTAGAATTTACGAAAAGCATGTCAGGGTGATATACGACGAGATAACCATGGAACTATTCCGATAGCCAGGTTACAACCCGTAAACCAAACAAGGACCGGGGTTGTAACCCTTCATCTGAACAGAGCTTGGTTTTCCACCATTTATCGGCAAGATAATAATGTAAGAAAATTAAGACAGGAAACAATCTTGTACTGGATCAAGACATGGCTAAACTGGTTATATCTCATTCAATCAATCATGGCCAAGCAGATACTACGGCTTGCTACTTTAACTAACTAGGGTTGTCACAGGACTAATTACTAACAAGATGTAGTGAGATTGTTCTACAGCCACAAGCCCTGCAGACCATCCAGGTTACCCAGGACGAAAGATTAGGGTTGAATTCAGGTGGATACATCGCCCGAGAGACAATGTACCCTTAGGTGACTTAGAGGGTGCAACACTCGACGGTGCGCTGGAAATGTGCCCTACTCGACGGTAGGCTACAGATCCCAAGAGCGCCCAGGTAACGGGATTGCCCGTAGCTGTGTCATCTCTTCATAACTACTGAGTTATTCTAGTTATTAACCTTAATCCATTTTAGTAGGTACTCCTGACCGTGGTACTCAGGAGTCCCATCCTAGACATGATGCAAGACAGGACAAGTGGATTTAACAAGCAAGCAAGAAAGAACCACCCACGGTGTCAAGGTAAGTCAAGTTAAATTATCAAGATAAATCATGTCAGGGTACTTGTCAGGAGTGTGCCACGACGGGCCATTATCATGTCAGGTTGGTCATGTCAGGAGTGCACCACTACGGGTCACTGTCGTGTCATGTCAGGAGTGCACCACTACCGGACTATAGAAAAGCCAAGCTTAAAGAAATAAGACCAAAACTCTAAGAGCCAATGGGTTAAGCAAGGGGTCAGGGGAGCAGCGTACGAAAAGTCACGCATGCTGAGGGAGCTGCATACGTGAAAAGTCACGCACGCTGAGGGAGCACCGTAGGTGAAAAGTCACGCACGCTATAGAGAGCAGCGTAGGTGAAAAGTCACGCACGCTACAGAGAGCAGCGTAGATGAAAAGTTACGCACGCTGAGAGAGCAGCGTAGGTAAAAAGTCACGCACGCTGAGAGAGCAGCGTAGGTAAAAAGTCACGCACGCTCAAGGAAACAGTGTGCGTGAAAAGTCACGCACGCTCAAGGGAGCAGTGTGCGTGAAAAGTCACGCACGCTCAAGGGAGCAGTGTACGTGAAAAGTCACGCACGCTCAAGGGAGCAGTGTGCGTGAAAAGTTACGCACGCTCAAGGAGACACGCTTCCAACAGGAAGCGTACTCAAGCCTGCGTACGCAGCGCTAAAGAGTGCGCGTAGCTCAGGGTGCGTAAGCTAAATAGCTCTGCACACTGCTCACTGTCTTCTCCAAATAGCAAGAACACCATGGATGAACCCAAGGCTTCAAGGCATCATAACTCGGCCATCCGAACTCCAAATCCGGATTTCCAAAGCTCCAACTTGGGTGAAACTGAATGCTCTTCCACATGGAAATATCAAAAACCCATAAAATTCAACTAAAGTAGATCAAACCATGCAAAATCCGAAAATAGCTAAACCTAGATCTAGAACAAAGGAAGCTCTAAATCACAAAATAGCAAGTCCTAATGTTGATCACCATGTCCTAATCTAGCAAATGAACCAAGAAAATAGGGCTCTCATGAAGTAGCAAGGTGCACTTGCCTAGGGTTAGGGGAGTTGTGGAGGAAGGAGAAGAAGAAGAAGAAGAAGAAGAAGGAAATTAATGGTGGAAGTTATGAGGAGAGAGAGTGGTAGGTGGGGGTTATAAAGAGGGGGAGTTGTGGTGGGTTGAGGGGGGTAGCATAAGCTAAGGTGATCCAATACCTATAAACCAAACCAAACTGAACCAACCCAATCCAAACCAATTAAAACCGAACCATGACAAAACCCAAAATACGAGAAATACCGAAATTTCACAAGTTGAGAAAAATAAAAATACATGCCAAAATCCAGATACGAGTATAAATACGAAATACGGGAAATACGGGAAATGAGGATGACAACTCTACCCACCTTAAAAGAATTCCGTTCTCGGAATTTAATCAAGGAGCTAGAGATTGTCACGACAAGCTACATTAAGCACAGACAAGTTACACTAAGCAGTTCAATCATACAATGCAAGCAAGGAAGGGAAAACGTAAGGCATAAGAAAGACATTATACCTCACGAGTCAAACAGGTAGGGATATCGCGATCGGATGTCGTCCTCACTCTCCCACGTTGACTCACCTAGAGAGTGATGACCCCAAGCAACACGGAATAATTTAATAGTCTTGTTCTTGAGTATCTTCTCCCTCCGGTCCAATATAGACACGGGCCTCTCCTCATACGAAAGGTTGGTACCAATAACCAATTCCGAATGGTCTAGGATGTGGCTCGGGTCTGGAATATACCGTCGTAATTGGGACACATGGAATACATCATGCACCTCACTTAGCGACGGCGGAAGAGCGAGACGATAGGATACATCTCCTACTCGCTCTAGAATATCGAACGGCCCTATATACCTAGGACTAAGCTTTCCTCGCACGCCAAAGCGAATGACGCCGCGGTTAGGCGAGATCCTAAGGAATACATGGTCGCCGACAGCAAATTCTAAGGGACGCCGATGAGCATCGGCCCAATGGCGCTGGCGGTCCTGGGCAATTCGGAGGTGATCTCTGACCTTCCTGACCACTTCAACCGTCTGGGAAATCAATTCGGGTCCGAGCATCTGTCTCTCTCCGACATCGTCCCATGCTAGCGGGGATCTGCACTTCCTGCCATAAAGAGCCTCGAAAGGTGCCATCTGGATACTGGCCTGATAACTGTTGTTGTACGAGAATTCCACCAGATGCAGATGATTCTCCCATGAACCACCGAAGTCAAGGGTACAGGATCTCAATATATCTTCAAGAGTCTGGATTGTGCGCTCTGATTGACCATCCGTCTGCGGGTGATAAGCTGAGCTGAATTGAAGGCGAGTCCCCAAACTCTTCTGCAAGCCGCGCCAAAAGTGCGATGTGAATCTTGAATCCCTGTCCGAGGTGATACTGACTGGCACACCGTGAAGCCTGACGATCTGCCTGAGATATATCTCTGCCAACTGAGCCGTTGGCTGCCCAACTCTGAATGGGAGAAAGTGTGCCACATTGGTAAGCCTGTCCATAATTACCCAAATAGCATCCCTGTCGGTCGGAGATCTGGGCAATTCGGTCATAAAATCCATGGTTATATGTTCCCATTTCCATTCTGGGATCGGTAAGGGTTGAAGAAGTCCAGCGGGCCTCTGATGTTCAGCTTTAACCTGTTGGCAAACCAAACATCGAGAGACAAACCGGGCTATCTCCCTCTTCATGCCATTCCACCAGAAATGCTGACGAATATCACGGTACATCTTCGTACCACCCGGATGAATAGAATATTGTGAACTGTGGGCTTCTGCCATGACTTTCTGTCTGATATCTCTACTGGGTACACAAAGACGAGTGCCGTACCGAAGCGTACCATCTTCATGGATACATAACTCTGGCCTTCTTCCTGCTTCACACTCTGCTCTGAGTCGCTGGATCTTGGAATCTGTTGACTGCGCCACCCGGATTCTCTCATCTATGCTGGACTGAACCTGCAGGCTGGCCATCAATGCCACGCTGGTTGGAAGAACCACTTCAATTCCTATCTTCTGAAGATCTGCCAATAATTCTGGTTGTGCCGTCAGAAAATAAACTCCGGCTCTCCTGCTCAATGTATCTGCTACAACATTGGCCTTTCCGGGATGATACTGCAAATCCACATCATAATCCACCAATAGCTCGAGCCATCTTCTCTGCCGCATATTAAGGTCCTTCTGGGTGAAAACATACTTCATGCTCTTATGATCAGTAAAGATCTCCATTCTATCTCCGTACAAGTAGTGTCTCCACAACTTCAAAGCAAACACTACCGCCGCCAATTCCAAGTCGTGGGTCGGGTAATTCTTCTCATGATCACGAAGTTGGCGTGACGCATAAGATACTACCTTCCCATGCTGCATCAAGACACACCCCAATCCTCTGCCTGAAGCGTCACAATAAACTGTGAATCCTCCGGTCCCATCTGGAAGGGTGAGAATGGGAGCCGTTATCAAACCTCGTTTCAACTTCTCAAATGATTCCTGACACTCTGCTGTCCAAACAAACGGCACATCCTTGCGGGTCAACTGGGTCATCGGCGCTGAAATCCTTGCGAAATCTGAAATGAACCGCCGGTAGTAGCCGGCCAATCCAAGGAAGCTGCGAACCTCTACCACTGAGCTGGGTACCGACCATGACTCGATAGCCACAATCTTCTAGGGATCCACTTCCACTCCACCTCGGGTAATGATGTGACCCAAGTATGAAATACGATCGAGCCAGAACTCGTATTTACTGAACTTGGCGTACAACTGATGCTCCCTAAGCGTCTGAAGGACGACTCTGAGATGCTGCTCATGCTCTGCTTCACTCTTGCTGTAGACCAGGATGTCATCTAGGAATACGATCACAAATTGATCCAAGTAAGGTATGAAAATGCGATTCATGAGGTCCATGAATACGGCCGACGCATTGGTCGCTCCAAAGGGCATAACAAGGAACTCCCAATGTCCATACCTCGATCTGAATGCTGTCTTTGGGATGTCCTGCTCTCTGACTCTGATCTGGTGGTATCCCGACCGCAAATCGATCTTCGAGAACACTGAAGCCCCTCTGAGCTGATCAAACAAGTCATCTATCCTCGGAAGAGGGTATCTGTTCTTGATTGTCACCGAATTCAAGGTACGATAATCAACACATAGCCTGGACGTACCATCCTTCTTTTTCATAAGAAGCATCGGGGCTCTCCAAGGCGATCTACTTGTACGGATGAATCCCTTGGTCCTCAGTTCTTCAATCATCTTGTATAAAATCTCCAACTCTGGAGGTGCCATCCTGTAGACTCGCTCTGATACTGGTGCTGTCCCTGAAATCAAGTCTATAGTGAACTCAATCTCCCGCTCTGGCGGCATCCCTGGAAGCTTCTCTGGAAAGACATCTGGAAACTCTTCAACTATCCGGGGTAACTGCACTGCTGCTACTGCCATCCACAATGCTGGAGAAGATGGCTCCACTGCTCCTCTGGAAAATGAGAACTCTGGCTCGCCTGGAATGCTGAAAACAACTCTGCCAACATGGCAGTCTATCCTAGCATACTGGTTCCTCAACCAATCTATGCCTAGGACTACATCATAGTCTGCCATAGGAAACTCTATGAATCTAGCGGGGAACTCCCTACCGCTAACTACGATCCGACACGAGAAAAACACTCGATCTACTCCCACAAGGCCATTACCAGTAAGTATATTGAGCCTCACTGATAATAACTCGGGCTCCAATCCTATTCGTGTCACGAATCGTGCAGACATAAATGAATGCGATGCACCAGAATCAAATAATACAGACGCTGGAGAGGAGTTGACGAGAATAGTACCTGCCACTACCTCACCTGGTGCAACTTCTTCTTCCATAGCCATCATCATGGCCTGACCTTGTCCTCTGGCTGCTGGTCCCCTCTGCTGGAAACCCCTCTACCTATTCTGGGTCTGAGCTTGGGCTTGTGCATACTGCTGGGGGTGCTGTTGCTGGAATGCCTGAGACTGAGGCGGCAAGGGCCTCGAAGACTGATACTGCTGCTGCTGAACTGGTACTGGGGCCGGTCCTCTCACCGAAGAGCTAGAAGGGTTGGATGCTGATGAACCACCCCTATTCGGGCAAGCCCCTATCCTATGATCTGCCGCTCCACAAGCCAGGCACAATCCTTGTGCCCTACGACAATCTGCCACCACATGCCCTGGCTTACCACAATGAGAACATCCCATTGTAGAAGTCTGCTTCTGCTTCTGCTGCTGCGGGTACGTCGGGGTCGAATGCTGAACCGACGTTACTGAGGCTGCCCGCCTCGGAGTTCCAATGGTCAATCCCCTAGCTGCCGGGGCTGGAGCTGATGATTGGTGCATCTGACTATGGGACCGCTTCCAACTTCCGGTCCTATCCACGATCCTCTAGGAGGTATACTCATGCCTCCTAGCTGCTCTCAAGACTGCATCGAATGTCTGGTGCTCGAACTGCTCAACCGCCAACAAGATCTCCAAATGCAGTCCCTGCTGGAACCGCTGGGCTCTATCGAGCTCGGTTGCCACCAAGGTGGGGGCAAACCTACTCAGCCTAGAAAACTCGGTCGCATAACCATCGACCGTCCTGCCTCCTTGCTACAAGTTGGTAAATCTGGTCTGCAGATCGTACCGAGCTACAGTATCAAAGTACTTCGTCTGGAATCTTTTCCTAAATACTGCCCAAGCAATGGGTGCCACTAATTCCATGGCTTGCGCCGCCCACCAATTGCGAGCTAAATCCAACAACTACAGGCGTACCACCGCCACCTTCTCATTCTCAGGTGTTCCAGAATCACCTCGGTATCCTGAAGCCATGCATCCGCGGCAATCGTATCCTCGCTGCCGTCGAAGAAAGGAGGGTTCAAGCGCTTGAAGCTGTTGGCCGCCTGGTTCCCTGGATGTCCGCCTCGGGTCAAAGCATCTTGAACTATCTGGTGCAGGGCGTCGCTTCGACGATCCTGGGAAGCTATCAAGGTTCTGATGAGGCCTACTAAGGTACCATCATCTGGCTCTGTGGGCTGGACGGGCCGAACTGGTGACTCTCCTCCAGTAGGTATCACTCTAGAGACGACTCCGGAATGCTGGGCTTGATCTCCAGGTTGCTGCTGGCCCACGGGAGGTGCTCTTCCTTGCTGATCGACAGGGTCAGGTACAGTACTGCTGAGGAAAATGACACAGGAAAATAATAAGGAAGGACCAGGACAGATCAACAATACAAGCATGTAATCAGGGCAAGAATTTCAAAGATTTGAAAATACGGGCGAAGATCAAGGACGAATACTGATTGAGACATCTATTCGGCAAACCCTCATATTTCTTGATTGACAAGACCTGTATGGGCCACCACTTAAACCGTGTCACGCCCCAGAACCAGAATACTGGAGAGCGGGGGCAGACACAGCCAGCTACGTATATTGAAATGGAAACCACCTCGATATACGGTCACGACTGTCTAGAAATATGAGGGTTTACTACAAGCCAATAGTCTCTTAAGGTCAAGCCTACTGTCTCAATCACGAGCAAGTAAGTAAGGTCGCAAGATGTATGATCATTAAATATACAATAAAAGGCGTCCCAAATATTACATATCAGCTGATCATGAAGCTAGTCGTACAAAATGTTAGGACTAGCAAGAGTTAAGTCATACATGATCAACCCTAGGATTTGTTAATCATGTTTACAGCCCGTAGGCAGACAGTAAGTAAAGTGCATCGAGCTAACAGGTGCTCGTCGGCTAAACGCCTCCAAAGAATAACTTTACAATAGAGTGAGCGAAACAAAATAGAAAATCCACTCGTAGCCCGGGTTCCTTCTAGTCGCCACCATTGGGCTGGAAGCTTGGTAGATCCTCGGAAGCTGCTCCGAAATCTGGCCACACAAAACCAGCTGGGTCAACCCCAGAAAGAGCAAGTGCCACAAGGGGGCCACGAAATAAGAACAAAATCCAGCAATCAGCACAAGAAAAATATAATATTAAAACTAGAATTTACGAAAAGCATGTCATGGTGATATACGACGAGATAACCATGGAACTATTCCGATAGCCAGGTTACAACCCGTAAACCAAACAAGGACCGGGGTTGTAACCCTTCATCTGAACAGAGCTTGGCTTCCCACCATTTATCGGCAAGATAATAATGTAAGAAAATCAAGACAGGAAACAATCTTGTACTGGATCAAGACATGGCTAAACTGGTTATATCTCATTCAATCAATCACGGCCAAGCAAATACTACGGCTTGCTACTTTAACTAACTAGGGTTGTCACAGGCCTAATTACTAACAAGATGCAGTGAGATTGTTCCACAGCCACAAGCCCTGCAGACCATCCAGGTTACCCAGGACGAAAGATTAGGGTTGAATTCAGGTGGGTACATCGCCCGGGAGACAATGTACCCTTAGGTGACTTAGAGGGTGCAACACTCGACGGTGCGCTGGAAATGTGCCCTACTCGACGGCAGGCTACAGATCCCAAGAGCGCCCAGGTAACGGGATTGCCCGTAGCTGTGTCATCTCTTCATGACTACTGAGTTATTCTAGTTATTAACCTTAATCCATTTTAGTAGGTACTCCTGACCGTGGTACTCAGGAGTCCCATCCTAGACATGATGCAAGACAGGACAAGTAGATTTAACAAGCAAGCAAGAAAGAACCACCCACGGTGTCAAGACAAGTCAAGTTAAATTATCAAGATAAATCATGTCAGGGTACTTGTCAGGAGTGTGCCACGACGGGCCATTATCATGTCAGGTTGGTCATGTCATGAGTGTACCACTACGGGTCACTGCCGTGTTATACTAGTTCCTTGCCATACCAAGCCATGTACAATAGTCATTCCAAACATATTAAGTAAAATCAAGTTCATGACAAAAGGCGTAAGGATATAAAATGGGCATAAAATATCTAATAAAATATCGATATACCGGACTATAGAAAAGCCAAGCTTAAAGAAATAAGACCAAAACTCCAAGAGCCAATGGGTTAAGCAAGGGGTCAGGGGAGCAGCGTACGAAAAGTCACGCATGCTGAGGGAGCTACATACGTGAAAAGTCACGCACGCTGAGGGAGCAGCGTAGGTGAAAAGTCACGCACGCTACAGAGAGCAGCGTAGGTGAAAAGTCACGCACGCTACAGAGAGCAACGTAGGTGAAAAGTCACGCACGCTACAGAGAGCAGCGTAGGTGAAAAGTCACGCACGCTGAGAGAGCAGCGTAGGTAAAAAGTCACACACGCTCAAGGAAATAGTGTGCGTGAAAAGTCACGCACGCTCAAGGGAGCAGTGTGCGTGAAAAGTCACGCACGCTCAAGGGAGCAGTGTGCATGAAAAGTCACGCACGCTCAAGGGAGCAGTGTGCGTGAAAAGTCATGCACTCTCAAGGGAGCAGTGTGCGTGAAAAGTCACGCACGCTCAAGGAGACACGCTTCCAACAGGAAGCGTACTCAAGCCTGCGTAAGCAGCTCTAAAGAGCGCGCGTAGCTCAGGGTGCGTAAGCTAAATAGCTCTGCACACTGCTCACTGCCTTCTCCAAACAGCAAGAACACTATGGATGAACCCAAGGCTTCAAGGCATCATAACTCGGCCATCCGAACTCCAAATCCAGATTTCCAAAGCTCTAACTTGGATGAAACTGAATGCTCTTCCACATGGAAACATCAAAAACCCATAAAATCCAACTAAAGTAGATCAAACCATGCAAAATCCGAAAATAGCTAAACCTAGATCTAGAACAAAGGAAGCTCCAAATCATAAAATAGCAAGTCCTAATGTTGATCACCATGTCCTAATCTAGCAAATGAACCAAGAAAATAGGGCTCTCATGAAGTGGCAAGGTGCACTTGCCTAGGGTTAGGGGAGTTGTGGAGGAAGGAGAAGAAGAAGAAGAAGGAAATTAATGGTGGAAGTTATGAGGAGAGAGAGTGGTAGGTGGGGGTTATAAAGAGGGGGAGTTATGGTGGGTTGAGGGGGGTAGCATAAGCTAAGGTGATCCAACACCTATAAACCAAACCAAACCGAACCAACCCAATCCAAACCAATTAAAACCGAACCATGACAAAATCCAAAATACGAGAAATACCGAAATTCCACAAGTTGAGAAAAATAAAAATACATGCCAAAATCCAGATACGAGTATAAATACGAAATACAGGAAATACGGGAACTGAGGGTGACATTTTTGGCGGCTGGTCCAACATAATCACAGCCTTGGCTGGGTTGGTAACTTTCTCATTAAAATCCAGACCCATCAGTCAGAGGGAGTAATCGAACAAAATCTCATTCAACCTCAAAAAAGTCAGAGACACTGCAAAAAGACAAAAGAAAAAAGAATTAGCAAAAACTTGGCCCTTTTGATAAGAGACAAAAAAGTTATGTGCGATTTGGCATCAGCGCATCTGAACTTTCGCGCATCAGCGAAAACGTAAGTCTCGGCGCATCATCAGGATAGAATTCCATGCGCGTAGACTGAATTCTACCTCAGCGCATCATCAGGACCGAAGTTTATGCGCGTTGGTATGAAAGCTTCAGCGTAACTCCAAGACCGAATTCCATGCGCGTCAGCGAGATAAAGCTTTGGCACATCTCCAAGACCGAAGTCTATACTCATCAGCATAGTGAAGCTTAGGCGAATCTCCAAGGTGTAGCTCGATGAGCCACACCTATGCGCTTCAGCCGTATGGTTGGCGTATGTCCCAAGATGGTTACCCATCCATGCACTCAAAATCGTGCACAAGTGACTGTATTCGAAGAAAAAAAATTCCTAACGGTGGCCACCCACCGATGACTTCTTTGCACATGTCGGGGTGTGTCGTGTTGTCGACTTCAACGGGCTTTTTGCCCTTGTCTTTCCCCTTGCTGGCAGCACCACGGGGAGCTTTGGGGGCCATCGCACAGAAACTAGGGTTTTTTTGAGAAAGGGGAAAGGCTCTAAGGAAGAAAAAAAAGAGAGCAGAAGAGTCTCTCTTCCACCCGAGTGCCTATTTATAGGCTGGGGCCGCACGTAACCCGATGAGACGTGACGTTAGCAGCCAACACTTCGAGGTTCGTGAAGAGATGATTTCAAATCTTCAAAAAGATTGTTATTAATCTGACTCGAAAACTGAGGATTTATCTTTTCATCAAATCAACAACAAGCACCATCACAGCCATGTACGAGAATGGCCATACGCCCAAGCAAAGCATGCACCCCAAGTTTCTACTATCTATGCTTCTTGTTTAAAGTATTCCAAAACTTGTCTAAAGTTTTGAAAACTTTGAAAGGGATCTTGTAGTAGCATGGAATTGCAAGCGCAGTAAGGGGGCGGAAGTTCTTATGTGCCACAAACAGTATGTGCTGAAGATGTACAAATGTCAGCGCATCATTTAAAGAAAGTAAAAGGAAAGCACATGGAAAGAGGATTTTTATTTATATGAAAAATCTATTACATGGCTTTTCATTACATTGAAAGTCTACTACAAAAGCCTAGTCTAAATCTCTATGGATAGGCGCATCACTCTGACATCTCAACATGGACGCATCTTGATGAGAACATAAAATATTATATTTTTATCCCTTAATGTTTACCATTTTATGCATGTTTTATGACTAAAGGTACTCATTATATTTATATTTTGCTTTAGGATGCAATTGGAGACACTAAGTGCAAAATAGAGCTAAATTAAAATTTTGGACAGTTTTGACACCTTTTACCAAAATAGGCATAACGGTCTCCTCCGAAAAGCAATTGAGGTGCTTCAAAATGATTTAGAAAGCTAAGTCAAAGGGCTATATCTTTCCTATTTTAAGTTTTTCGATATTCAGCCTGCATCATGGACAAAATCAGGCTTCAAGTTGGGTCAAAGATACTGTGAACAAAAATAGGAACCAAAATAACCGTTTTTCTACTTGTTCTATGACTTAGTTTTTTTGGTTTGAGAAGTTGTAACTTTTAGAGGATATGTGGGAAGATATTGTGGGCTTGAAACAACTAATTTAGGGTGTATAAAAGGGGTAAAAATTCATGAAAAGAAGACCAAACAACACAACTCTTCTTCTTCTTCTTCTTCTTCTTCTTCTTCTTCTTCTTCTTCTTCTTCTCCAACTTTTCTTTTGAAGTTTTGATGAACATGTGCCGCTAAAAGTCTTGTTGGTCGAAGTGTACGGAAGCCTTAGAATCAATAAAATTGTGAGATCTAAATTAATTTTATATGTTTGATTTATACTTTGAATATTGAATGTTTTTCTATGCCAACTTTCATAATTATTTTGTTTAATTACTAGGAGGCCTACTAGTTTATTATTCATTTCGATCTATCGCTAAATTAGATATCAAATTCGTAATTGTTTGATGTTTCTAATTTATGAAGCAACCAAGATTTAATGAACTGCTTTGTTTTATTAGATCTTAGGAGAAATTTTTTTTGACAAAATTAAATGCATCCGCTTTTGCTTGTGTTGTTTTGCTTTACCGATCTCTTCGTTCTTTAAGAAATTGCTAGATTAGATCTTTAGCGCTTGTCTTAGATTATTTAGTAACAAAAGTTAATTAGGTCGCTTGTATCTAATTAACTAAGTCTTAGAGAGATAGGAAGAAACTTCCAACGGTAAATATTCAAAGTATACTTTAATTTATGCTTGCATCGATGATCAATTTTAAGATCCCAATGGTGAATGTTCACTGAGACCAATATTTGTTCCTTGATTGATTTTAATACTTTAATTGCTTTAGCTCTTCTTAAATTTTCTTTTCAAAACTCTCTCCCCCAATCCTTGTTCATATAGCATAAAATTTATACTAATTACTCTCCGTGGGATCGATCCTTACTCTCACTTCTATATATAATTTTAAGAGTAAAGATTTTATTTTTGGGTGCCTACGACAGCACACCAAATTTTGGCACCGTTGCCGGGGAGTAATTTGAGTTAATTATTGTGCTTTTTGTGATCTTTATTTCGTTCTTGTAATAAAATATTTTTTTTATTAGCAAAAAAAACCTTAACATGATATGGCGACCAATTCTCAACATTTGCCACTTGGCTAGATCTTCCATCTAGGCATGTCAATGAGGTAAATATTTTTTCTCTTGAACAAAAAATTGCTAGTTTAACTTCCCTTATTCATCAAATGGTTGTAGGTGGTAATATGCAAATAAGAATGACTTGTGAGATTTGTTTAGTAGTAGGACATCCAACTGATATGTGCCCAATACTTGAAGACGAGCCCAGTGTAACTCAAAATCGCTTAAGTTACCTGCAGCGCAAGCAACCATATCCCCATGAACAATAATTAGGCCAAACTTCTAACCCTGGTATGTATTTAGAAGATATTGTTATGTCTCTTGCCACTAATACCTTACAATTTCAATAGGAGACGAGGACCAGAATCCAAAGTTTGGACAATCAAATGAGTCAAATGGCTGCAACAATTAACAAGCTGGAGGCACAAAGTTTGGAAAAATTATCATCTCAAGCGATAATAAATTCGAAAAAAAAATGTAAGTACACTCGTTTTGAGAAATGGTAGAGAGGTTGACAACCTAATAAAAGAAGCACCTACATTGCCAAAACAAGAAGAAAGAAACAGCGCTGCAGATGCAAACATTCCTAATGACGACGTAGTACCTAATGCACATGAAGTTTTTGTACTTAATGACAAAGATGGATTCAATATTGTCGTCAGCGTACATCTTAAGAAAAAGAATGTGGAGCTAGTCTTGAGTAATAATTTGCATAAAATTGTTGCAGGGTTGAATGATTTTATAAGAAGACAACAATCAGGTAATATTCCTTATATTTCATTATCGATTTCTGACAAGAGGCCTTTATTCTCTGTTTTGCAGGACTCTATTGAAGATGTGAAACCCTTGCATAGTTATGTCAAGTGTGCATAGAGTCGAGCCAACGACATATTAAACAAAGGCGCTGCTTGGGAGGCAGCCCAAGGGGAGTTTGTTCTTATTCTTGTATTTTTATTTTTGTTTGTTTTCATCTTTTCTTTGCATTTAGACTTTGATTAGTGACAATGTCAGTTTTAAATATGGGGGAGGAGATTTACGTTTTGTTTGTTTTTTAAAAGCATGATTTTTAAAAAATAAATAAATTTAAATAATAAAACTTAAAAAAGATTTTTTTGTTTTTGTTTTTTTCTGGTTCTTAATTTATTTTCTTAAAGAGGGGAGATTTGTTTTCGTGGTTTTCAATAATTTTTGTTGTGTATATCATGAGAAAGATTCAACTAAGTATGAAAATTTCATAACACGATTGAATAAATACTCTTTTCAACTTAGAATTAATTAGTCTTGTTATTTTTCTTAATGATGGTAGTGATTAAATTTGGTAGACAAACGTCGGTGAGATCTTGAGCCTTTAGACTGACACATCAGTCCCATTATATTTTTTATGAGAGATATTTTTCCATAGATTTGTTTATCTAGAACTTGCTCTGATTCTCTTCGAGGTTACATCGACACATGCATACATGAACATGATTAAGGACATCTTTTTATACGCTACATAAGCCAAATAGCCTATGATGAAATTAATTTTCCTTTTGTTGAACCCCTTTGAGCCTTATTGCTTTTACTTTTGGTACCCACATTACAACCATTCAACCTGGAAAAAAAATCTTTACCTAAGCCGGAAAGCTAGTGGAGCATTATGATATGTATGGGTGTATAAGAAATAAGTGTGGAGGTATCTGAATTTCTAGTTTGGCTATATATATATTTTTTAAATTCTTGATCCATCATGATAAAAAAAATGAAAGAAAGAGAGAGAGAAATGAAAAAAAGAAGGAAAGAAGAAGAAGGAAAAAACGAAAAAATAGATGAAGTATTAAAAAAAAAAGTGATGAAGGAAATAACTTTTGATATCTATGTTCATAATTCCTCCCAAAATTTCCAATAAAGGGGTATGTTGAATGCTTTGAATGGAGTGATTGGTTTTACATATTTTATATATTCGAGCTTGAGTTAAATCATTTTTGCTCCACTAGTTTTGATGGCTTTCGAGCTACACTCCCAAATATATCCCACCTTGATCCTAAGTTCCATTACAACACATGAAAGTCCTTATGATTTGTGTTATGCAAGTAGGCCAAGTGGTAAAAAATGAGAAGATATGCAAGCTTATGGTAGATCATTTCTTTTAGAATGAATTTGAGCGAAACACATACCCTTCAAACAGATGAGAGTTGAGTGTTTATTTCCAAGAGGGTCTACCAATTTAGTTTACTCTATCTTCAAGTGAAAATACTTACTAAGAAATTAGAAGTTGTGTAAGAATATATTTCATGATATATTATGAGTTTTGAAGAAGCTTGGTTATTCTTTATTTATGGCATTACAACCTTGATTTTTGTTTTGAAAAAAATAAATTAATTAGAGTTTTGTCCGAGGACGAACAAAAGTTAAGTGTGGGGCTATTTGATGAGAACATAAAATGTTATATTTTTATCTCTTAATGTTCACCATTTTATTCTCATTTTATGACTAAAGGTACTGCGGGAGAAACATAGATTTCTACCTATCCCATTTCTAGTAAGGGCATCTTTGGGATCAATATTAGTTAGCTAAAGGATAGAAAAGGTAGGAGAATACCTTGAGTAAGCTAGTCTTGAGAGAATGGTACATCTTAGCTTGTGACTTATTTGGGTTAGAACCGTTGGTAGTGCTCACTAGTGCCTAAACCTCATTCAAACAAATGAAGGTATTTAACAATTTTGAATTTTATGATTAAAGGAAGAGTTATGGAAGATAGAGGAAGACGTAGGTAGAATTAGCGAGAAAAATCTAGGATTTGTTAAGGTTCTCCCATGGAGGAAGTAAATTTGGACAATATATAAACATGAGAATATGATGATCAAGTAAAGGAACACTTGACGAGGATCAACTTTTATGATCAGATGACTACTATACCCAGAAGGGACGAATATAACCATGGAAGAAATATCACAAGCAGCAGAATGATAGGTTCTAGAGAAGAAATAAGCAGTGGGAAATTGAGATAAGACCATTGGCATTCAACTTTGGAAAGGAGCAATTGGGTTTGCAATTTCTACCCAACATTGGAGACTCATATTAGTTCTGGTAAGAATGATTGAGATTTTGTGATATTTTTGCTAATGTCTTTGGATGAGAACGATTGTTAGGTGCATGGTTAAAGATTAAATTTTGACTAGTGATTACAATTTGGTCAATCGATTTTAAGAATTGAAAATTCTCGAATATAGATCATGGATCAACTTTAATTTTCTAAGGATTTACTATGACAAGTAAAGATTGTGACCTTGATGTAGTATGTTTTGAAAGAATGACTGACAATTGAAAATTGATGCCTGTAAAATAATTTGATCAAGAGAAATACTTGAAATTTGAAATACATTTGGCATACGAGTCACATACAACGACGGATGGAAATTTGATTGGATGATTTATGATTCTAAATAGATTTAGTTTTTGGCAGCTACCTTAGTTTTCTATAAATACTGGGAGTTCAGCTAGTTTAGCGAGTTAGAGTTTGGTTTTTGCATGGGTATTAATAAGATGGTTATTTTGTAAGTTATTTTTCCTGCATATCCTATCTTCTGACCGTTGAAATAGTTATACGATATTCTTTCTATCCCCTTTGATCATCACTCAGTCCTCAATGGAAATATCTCATCCGGTTACATTTCTATCATAGCTATATTATTCTAATCACCCTCGATATCCTACTATCATAAAACATGTTGATTATTCCTGAGTCACAAACCCTTATACCCCATTCCAATTTGATTTGGAATATTTAGTCCCTCATCTCAGAAGATTCTATTATTTTTCTGCCTTCTCAACAAATTGTTGACGTCCGTTTCTTTCTTTCCTTTTCTGTTTCACGAGACCTCATTTGATTTTTCCTTATTTTATTTTTATATTTTAATCGTACCTAAATTTTACTCGTACATAAAATGATTTTAATCACAACAATATTCCAACTCTATCTCAGATCATATCTAGATTATTCTGATCGTTCCTATATTTTACCATTGTACCAAGTGATCATGCCTAGAATACGATCGTGCATGATGATTTAAAATTCAATTCTTGATTAAGGCTAAGTGATTTTGATTGTACCCCGGCCCTTATCTTTGAAATTTTGAGGACAAAATTTTCTAAGGAGGGAAGATTGTAAAGACAATTATTTTGATATTGCATTTTTAATGTTTTTTTATTAGTATTATTTGAGCCCATAAGTTAAACCCACAGACCCCTATCCCCATGTCCCGCGCGCACCCCCCCCCCCTCCGGATCTAAAATCTCACATAGAGGTAAACACTCAGAAACTCATCTCCTTCAAAGAAACTTCCCAACTCTCCCATTTCCCAATTTCATCATATCTTCTTTCCCGCACCTCCGTTCTCGAAACCACAGCCATCGCCGCACTCCCCGTGACATCCCGGTCACATCGACACCGCTCTTGCCACGTTTCTGCGCCGATCCCTGACCGCCGACGGACCATTTTCGGTCGTGCCAGCGCCGGTGGACCCCCGCCCGGTGTCCCCGTCACTCCGGCGACCCCGTCGCTGTTCTGTGTAGCCCGCACCGCTATCCTATAGGCGCCCGACCGGCGCAGCCTCCGCGCGGCCCCCGTCGTTGTTCCGTGCGGCTCCCGCCGCTGTCCCGTGGTGCCCCGTCGCTGTCCCGCGACGCCCCGTTGTAAACCCCAATATCTTCTAATTATTTTAGTGCTTTAAAAATTATTTTTGCTATATTATTTAGGAATAAAGAGGTAGTTGGTTATATGTATGTAATTTATATATATATATATATATATATATATATATATATATATATATATATATATATATATATATATATATATAAAACCAAGCGGCCGTGTCGGAGACACCCAGCCACCGCCTGGCCCGGGGGCCGTGGGCGAACCACCAAGCCGCCCTCGTGGGGGCTCGAACTCCGTCCGATGTATATATATATATATATATATATATATATATATATATATATATATATATATATATAATATGTATGATTGGGTTGCATGATATTTTGCTACTAAATATAGTCTACATTTATTATAAAATTTTTTGGTACTTAATTGCAATTTATAGGAATTTTTATGTGATTATATATATATATATATATATATATATATATATATATATATATATATATATATATATATATATATATATATATATATATATATATATATATATATATATATATATATATATATATATATATATATATATATATAGTTATAGTTATAGTTATAGTTATAGTTATAGTTATATAGTAGTAAATAAAAAAATTAGCAGTGGTGGTCGGCCCATGGGGGGACCGACCACAGCACCTCTTAAGAGAGAAAGAACAAAAGAAAGAAAAAAAAAGAAAAAGAAAAAAATAAATCAAAACCCGCCCACTTAAAGTGGGCGGGCCCCACCCAATCCCATGCATGATGCGTACAGTAGCAAGCTCACGCAACAAAACCCACAACCCGTAGGATCCCCTAAATTCTAAACCCATTTGTATTAGGTTTGGCAACAACTTGTTATGTATATAACTTTTTCCACAAACCTCAAAACCTTAGACTTCCAAAACGAAAGTTGCGGCTGATCATACCCTCTTTGCCTACGAGTTCGTTTCACCAGCAACGGAGTTTTGTGCGCGACGAACGGAGTATCGGAAGTCAGCCCCTTGTCACATACGGAGCAGTTTTCCCACTCAAGGTACCCTACTTCCCTACGACGTAACTTTTTACTCGTAGCACCGATTTTCGATCCATAAGATTTTGTAGAAAGTAGACTTGACTCTCTTCGAGATCCTCTAATTGGATTTTGAAACAACCCATCGACTTGCTCGAAAAATCGAGACGAAGTTGAAAAAAAACTTATTTTCTGTAATACTAAAAACTGTTTTAAAATGATAACTTGCAGGCCAATTTTCTTGCTGTGCAGTAAAGAATTGTAGAAACTAATTAAAAACAATAAAATACAACATAATCGATATTGCAACGCATCTTCTGGATCGTCGTTTTGATTAACATGTAAAAAGTAAATTGATGTTGAAGTTGGAGAAAAACATGTGTTAATTTATATAAAATTTCTGAATTTTTCTGGATACGGCATGCGCCCCGACAAACCGGGCAACATGGTCGCATGCTATACGCATCGAAAGGCGCCTATGGACGTTGCTGACGTGTGGGAACTGACGGAACTCAGTTTCGTCACGTTTGGGCGACGAAATCAGTCTGTATCCGTCAAGATACCCCCGTATCGCCAAATTGCAAACTTTGTCCTAACTTCGTGTACAGTCGTCAAATCGAGACGTAACTTGTGCAAATAGGTCCGAATCGAAATTTTGGTCATGTGTGCCAGGTTTGGTACGATTCTGAGAAGGTCGAATCGGAACCCCTTTTTTTGGCGGGCCCGCGACCCACTCAAACGGGCGATTTTGTGTCCGGCTCATCGGATTCCAAAACTGGACAGACCGTTGAGTTCCTCTCCTCAAACTGAATCCGTAGATATGTAGTTTAACGACTTTAGAGACCATAGACTTTGGCACGCGTTTTGGTACGAAGCGAGTCCAACCGCGGACATCGTTTTGAACCAAAATTACGATTTTGCCCCTGTTCCAGGATTAGACTTTTGGACAGGCATTTTCTAGGTATATCTTCTTCATCGAGATCATTTTTGATGTTTGTTTCAGCGTTTGGAGTCATATGTGATTTGTGAGTTTTGATGCTGACACTTGCTACTCTTGGATTGCCATTCTCGCACCGCAGGCAAGTATACCTTACCATAGATTCTGATTGTGCTCATTTATTTTCAGTATATTTTATTATTGCATATTTCTTTCTCTTATTTTTTATTTTGTTTCTTTTGGGCGTCCAAGTCATACTTGGGTGCAAGCGGCTAAATTTAGTCGTTATATTTATTTATGTCTTTATTTGCATGTCGACCTTATGTCAGTTGACTACCCTATGAGTATGTGGGGTATTTTCATATCCCCTATGGCCTTGACACATGTGTATCACGTGATGAGTGAGTTCTTATAGGGCACGGACCTGCGTACTCGACTGGCCATCGATACGTACGGGACGTGCGACGGTTAGGAGGTAACTGCTACTAGTGTGTTGAGTTAGAAGTCGTAGCAGTTGTCAACTGGACAGGCTGTGGATACATCTTGGACATGAGCATTTGGGGGGAGGGGACAGCTACTAGCGTAGGGGCTACATTTATTTTTACACACTTTGTGGGCGAGAGTGACTCGTACGAGTACTACTTTCTGCCTTGGCCGATAGTGTCTCGGATGAGCACTACTTACTGCCACTCTTATTACTCTACTAATCCTACAGCCCCTGCGTAGAACGTTGTCCTCAAAGTGCATCTCACATAGACGGTTAGGAGATCCTGTAGAGTCATAGTTACATATTTTTACACATTTAGTTACTTGGCATGTTTTCTGTGTCTTGTTACGTCCCTCTGAGGACCTGGTAATCTCTCCAGGATTAGACGAGCAGGACTATCCTGAGGAGTACGATGCCGCATTGGATCCATCATACATCGGTGACGAGGCATCTCATGCCCATACTTAGTTTTATTCTTTATTATCTAAGACCATGTATTGGACATCTTTTTATCATCTTTCTTGCTGTTTGAGGAGGTTGGACTCCATTTAGTTGAGACTATTTTTCCATAGATGTTTGGGTGGAAATGTCTGCCCGGCTATATTTGACATCATTACTTATCTTATTTAGTGGACTTATTATATTCTCTGTGTTGAGCTGTGGATGAGATTTAGTTATATTATTGTGGCTTATCATGTATTATTATTACAGCTTATGTACCAATACGTGGATTATCATATATTGGTGTATTCTTCGTATAAGTACAGCTGGCATGTCTACGTACTTAGTCCTACGTATTTTGGGACTGGGACGTTACACCCGTCGATGTCCCGCGCGTCATCCGACTTCCCGTGTACGTTCCCGTGCCATCCGCGTGCACGTGTCCGTGTCCATGCCGGGCCCACATGCGTTTCGAGTCCGAGGCATCCCCTCGGCGCTCTATCACAGCCTTCAGTAACCCTGCAACCTTCTGTTAAATTCACAGAACCATTCTTGTTCCGGAATAGCTAGTTCAGTTAGTTTTATATTTAGATTCGGTAATAATTGTTAGCATTTAATTAGATGATTAGCGTTAATTGTTAGATTAATGATTTAGAATTGTCGACTACGTTAATTAAGAATAATGTCGTATTAAGTTATTTCAATTATAATATCATTATTGCCATAATTTCAATAATTACTATTAAATCGATAATTTAGTTTATATATATATATATATATATATATATATATATATATATATATATATATATATATATATATATATATATGAGGAAGGATCAAGATCCCCACACTTTTTGCATGCCCCCTATTTACACCGTTGGATGGTGCTTTAAGTCATCTAATCTTGACCGTTGATTTACCAATGGTTAAGATTAGATGACTTAAAGCACATCCAACGGATGTGAACATGGAGATGCATGGGGATGCAAAGAGTGTGGGGATGCCTATCCTTCATATATATATATATATATATATATATATATATATATATATATATATATATATATATATATATATATATATATATATCAAAATATACTTTGATATAGAAAAATAGTATTTATAGGCAAAAACCTATATAGTTATGTTTGTTTGATAAAATGTTTATTTTCGTAATTAACCAATATTTTGATTAGGAAATTTATGGTAGTAAATTTAGATATTTTAACGTTATTTCTTTAAGCTTTACAAAAATAAGGTTTTACGTATATTTATTATAAAAAATGATTATTCTTTACAAAAGAAAAAGTATTAGTAAAATATTTCGTAAATGTTTATTTAGAAAATTATTAAATTAGATTTCAAATATTCCGAGGTTACGTAATATTTTCTATTAAAATAATGTTCGATAAAAACTGCTATTATTTGTGATAATATTCCAAAAATATATTATTTTCTACCCTATTTACAAAATACTAATAAAATAGTTTTACCAAAATATTACATAATTAAATTATTATTTTCCTAATAAAAACGGTGAATGTTTATAATTAACGTAGATTTACGTTAGTGGCTTTATTAGCCAATCTTGGAATAAGTTCTAAGGACAGATTATTAATGTTGGTTCGGATCCCTGAACCCTAGCCGATACCCTTCTAGCTGTTGCTTTCCACGTCGAGGATACACTCAAGGCAATTTTCATATCTTTCATGTCTGCATTTTATTTAATAATTAAATGTACTGCATCAGTAGAATCATGTATTGTAGTGACACTGATTCACAGTGGATCCCTCTCGGACTCCACATCGATAGATGGATTGATTGATTGTCTCATTGTTTCATTGACTCATTAACTCATTGACACGGGGATTGATTGGGGGAGTAATATAACATCTGTGACCAAAGCCATTGTTTACCGATTGTCTCTCTCGCGCTAACCCCTACCGCACAGGGGGTTGAGCCATACCGTATACTATCGTTTTGGCCAGAATGCTAGTATACATATTGCCTTTATCCAGCCGGCCACAAATTCTATTATATAATCAAAACACTATTGTAGAATTGCATCATTGTAGTTCCTGAGAATACTACCTGCTATCTGTTTACTATTATTTAGCAAAATATATAATGCCTTTAAACTGTCTTACAATTCATTTATTATTTTTTTAGAATGTTAGATGTGGAAATATATTCTTGCTTCCTCCTGACTGGAGACCAACATTTTTAGGTGACTGCGACGACGAGGATCACGCCTTTAGCTCTTTCTATGGACCTGGTCCGAACCTTGACGAGGTAGTTGAACCCGACCAGTGAGCCCTAGAGTTTTAGTTGTACCTTGATTTAGTTATTTCCCTTTGTTGCAATAAAGATCATGTATTAAATAAATGCTTGTTTTGTTTGTACCTTCATTTAGACCAGTTTCCAGGTTAATAAAATATTTTTCTTTCCGCTTTAGTTTTGTCTGCTTGTGTTCACTGCTAGATACAGCTTAGTGCCGCCGTCTCACAACGGTGCAGGCTGGGCATGATCCGACTGGACCCAGCATATTAGGATCGGGTCGTGACACAGAGACATACCTGAATTTTCTCAACAACATCTAAGATGGTAACGCCTCCACTTCCTTCAAGAGAAAGAACAAGAAAAGCAGCGAACTTAACTATTCTAGGAGTCAAGCGGTGGCATGACCTACGACGATGAGAATAACCCTTTTCATGCATCAAAGAAACAACATTTTCAGCTGCCACACCATTATGTGAAGTCGAAATCACATCCTCTCCATCATTTTCCTGTGACAAGAACCCTACCATTAGGTGCACCTCAAGTATTGTCAATGGGGCTTCACATAACTAGGCACCATGCAATTATAGTTGTAGGAACTATAAAATTTCATGAAGTTCTAAAATTGTGAACTTATTTGAGCGTTTACATTTTCAATTTCTCGTAATAAGACAAAGCATGCCACAGATGTTCTAAATCAGACAGATTTCTTACACCATGAGCAATAACTACTAATATAAACATGGTAAGGACACAGTGACAAGGACACGACACCCATCCTAGTGTGTACTAGCGTATTTTGGAGCGTCTGATGTGTGTTTGGAGTTTCCAATACGACACACATTTTTTGAGCGTCCGTGCTTCCTATATAAAACAGTATCTTTACCTTATTATCGTCATGCTAATCTGCATGTTCCATGTTTCTTTTCTTCAGCTCAGGTCCAAACCCAGTCGATATAGCAAATTGTCGTAATATTTCAGGCCATGTGAAAAAATTTCATGTGGCACTGCCAGCTGTATATGTTGAAACCTCATGCATAATCCTAGTAAAGAACCACAATCAATCAAACAATAAATAGAAAAGTTTAAGGAAACTAAATCATTTGAGTAAAAAGAAGTAGAATTGTAGAAATGAACACACCCCTTTAACAATTTGTGGATGACCTCCCCCAGGATTAGTTGAACTATTTTGATTAGACCCAAGTCCAATAGTCGGTGCCATTGCAACATCCTCTATATCTTTAATGATCGACTTAAGTAAGGAAACATGTATTTCTCCCAACAATTTTGAATCCTAAAAAATAAAGATAAACTATTATTAAGTGAGCTATTGCAGGTAGAACAACTAACTTTTTATTGTCCAGAATATGTTAAAAAGGACAACATATAAGGATATGGTCGTAGGGCCTAATTTTTTTTTTTTGCAAAAAGGCATTTTCCACTCAATGTTAAGTTAGCGTAACAAGGAAGTGCAGGCACTAAAATTGGTGAATGTGCAGCATTAGTAACTAAAGGTAAGATAGATTAGGTTAAATGATCCGTGCCCGCTCTCAACTATTCCGATTTTAAGACGTGACATGATGGTGGTGGCGCAGTAAAACAATAAAGGGGGAAGAAGTTTAATATATAAAGGAGGATGGTGACCGTTGGTGTTGATGGTGGAAACATGGCGAAGATGGGAGTTATTAGAGACTACCATGGTAGTGATCATGAGGAGGACTATTGCAGGATAAGTCATAGAGAGCAGGGAGGATGGAAAAGAATGGAGTGATGAAGGTAGATTGGAGAGAGAAGGGGCTACTGTAGGAACGAATTATAAAGCACAGTACTCTAGAGGGAGGGTGAATAGAGTAAGCAGCGGAATTTAGCTAATTAAAAATATTAGTAGCAAGATCATAAATAATATATCACAAGTAATTAAATGAAAAGTAGAGATCAGAAAGCAAACACAAACACAACGATGTATACTGGTCTCCCTCTTGTGAGGACTAATCCAGTCGGAAGAACTCTAGCTTCCAGTTGAATCAACTATAGAAAATCACTACAAGTTTTCATCCAAAGTTCTTGTAACTTCTACAACGCGAGCTTTGATCCGAAGTACTCCACCAACTTCAATTGTGAAGTGTTTATCTTCAATCAAGCCTCTGATTACAATCACTCTGAAACTTCTAGACCATACCGTACTAGCAAATCGACTAGAGGAATGTAACTGGCTTGGGATTTGAAAATGAATAGCTCAGAATACTTTGGAAGAAGTAGTAGGCTTATAGAGAAGATATATGAAAGTGAATTTGTGTGTTGAAATGATCGAAATTCTTCTATATTTATAGTTTCGGACAGAACTCTATGAGAAAATCTCGACAAGATTCGTAACTGCAGGAGGACCAAGTTCAAGATCCAACGTTCACTAACCGAACTCTGGCCGAATTTGGGCCAAATTCTGTTGGAGTTCTGTCAGGGTTTTTGCAAATTGATTTTGGACTTTTCGAAAAGATCAAACAGTTAGAAAGTAGTTTGGGCTTTTGTAAGTAGGCTTGTTTTCAAAATGAAAGGATATTTTGAAAACGTTTCTTGGATAGCCTATTTGCCCGTACGATACAGTGTACATTGTATTCCTAGACTCAATAAATATGAAAATTATATTGATCAAATAGAAAAACCAAGAGCCCTTTGATGACGCCTTTCTTCAGATATTTGAGCAGATCTGAAGACGTCTTCTTCCTTGACGGCGGTCGTCCAAAGATAAACAGATATGAAAATCTGAATATCTTTCGGTGGCTTCGTCCCCGAACCCCTACGGGTGGTGCTGCCCCCTCGACCCCTATCCGCTGACCGGACAGCGAAACCCCTGATGCGAGGCTCCGGATAGGTCGTTTGGGCGGTTCAGAGAAATCTCCTTGTATAATATCGTCTTTGGCCCATCATTAATTCTCCATTACATATGTCTTGGTTTGACAAAGCTTGATCATGCTTACTGCATGTCTACAAGTATATGTTAGACGAACAAAGCAGTATGATGCATTATGATACAAACATAGAAATATAATATAGAACATTAGGACAATGCTAACATTAGGACAATGCTAAGTTTAAGTAGCAACATGATAGTGATTACATGAATATTAGTGATGTCGTTATGTTAAACTTAATTGATTAGCCATATTCAAAAACATGATATAATCATTGGATTAACAGCTACTTGAGTCTGGGTTGGGGGAGAAGACATCTATAACAACAACTGTCAATGGTAGATTTACATCAACAGTGAGGGGGGGATGATGAACAATGCATGTTTGAATTTTTTTAAAATCATTAGCACTAGATAATTCAATTAACTAGTTAATTAGCTAGTAATAAAATAATACTCAATTCTTTATAAGATTAATAACTTAATTAACTAATACATTAATGAATATTATTTATAGTATTATTATTAATTTTATTAACTAATAACGATTAAACAATAGCAATATTAGTAATACTAATGTAAAATAATGGAATATTTGGGAAATTGAATTTAGAGGGTTTACATATGTCCTAGAGTCACTCATTTCTTTATGTCTCCATTTTATTAAGGAGTTGGTTTAGTGTAAAACTTACCGAGTAATGGGGGCTCTCCTATATAAGGAGAGCTTCTGCTCTTGGTCAAGGAGACCTAAAATAGTGAGAACTTTGTGGCAGTATAGAGAGGAGTCTCTCTAGCCGCAAAGAGCTTTTACTTCAATCCTTAGCTCTCGTTCCAAGGAGTTTGCATCCACGTCTCGGTAGTGATCTAGACGAAAGGTAGTGATAATATATAGATTCTAGAAGTTCTACTGCAAACTCTATGCGCTAGGAATTTGCTGATTCCTGGAAACAAATCGATGAATAGAGGTTGAATTAATCCCTGCTTTGAGAACCAATGGTTTAGACCACCCCAACATGATGTCGTTCAAGGAATTTTTTTACGCCTTTTCTGTTTCTTTGTATTCAACAATTTATATTACTTCTAATCTTGTATTTTGCATGTTGTCACAACGAGTTATTTTGTTTTGTAATATGTTCGTGACTAGCACTCTTAGAAGAGTAAAGATCATTAAAGAGAATTTCTATGATAGATTCTTCATTATCTAAAAAACTTTAGAAGAGTAAAGATCATTAAAGAAAGTCTAAGAAGACATCCGAGTGAGCATTAGTCTTTGAGACACATGTGTCTCATACCCTATCGATCAAACTTTCGCTCCCTTGTTGAATGTCATTTGTATGACATCACCATGTTGTTACTCAAGACATAATTTTTATCATCCTTAGGTGCATGGACGGTCCGATATTTTTAAGGGCCCAAGACTAAGGCTGAGCATGAAACCCCTAATTACAAATTAACTCTAGGATTTTTTTTTCCCTTGAACATATTTTTATATATACTAGTTTATGGTATCATAATGCATGAATTTTGTTGGTGTTTTCAAACGTTTACTTATTTATTTTGGCACTGCTACTTGGTCCGCGGGCGGGCCTGCCCGCCGCCACATGGCACTCTTCCATTGGCAGATTAATCGGCATGGAACCCATGCAAATAGGGAAGAGGGCAATGGGAGAGCGCCACACAGCCGGACGGGCTGGCCCACCTGCGGACAAGTTAGCATTTATGTATTTATTTTTATGTGATAACTTATCTTGTAGTTGACTTACAACTGTATTTTGTTTAGGCACTTATCTTTAGTTGACTTACAACTGTATTTTGTTTAGGCACTTTCAGAAAGGACCTCGTCTTAATCCAGAACATAGTGAACTTAAAAATGATATTTTGGATTTAAAAAATTTGTTGAAGAAGAAGGCTAAAAGTGTAACATTTATCCAAAAATCTTGCTACATGGTTCAAATAACTTCTCATTACTACGATGCATGCAGAAGATAATGCTGAACAGAGCATAAGTTACGTTTGGAGGACTACAAGATAACCCTTGCATTTGAAAAATTAGGCTTTTTCTAAGGGCACCACACCAATTACTTGGGGCTATCCCAAAATTTTTGCAAAAAATTACAAGTTTGCTCGTTCCTTACAGATCTAAGTTGTTGTGTTTTCGGTTGTCCATGGGTTTTGATCTCCCAACCTGGCGTGCTTTCGGAATAGATAGTTCTTATGGCAGATCTTCTCATTCTTCATCATTCTGAACCATGGGAACTTCATTTCTAGCTTGGAACGAAGGTTCAGTCACGCTCACGTTCTTACGTGCCAGCGTGAATTTTTAGTCACGCTCACGTTCTTACGTGCCAGCGTGAATTTTTAGTCACGCTCACGTTCTTACGTGTTAGCATGAATTTTGAGTCACGCTCACGTTCTTACGTGCCAGCGTGAATTTTTGTCACGCTCACGTTCTTACGTGCCAGCGTAAATTTTAGTCATGCTCACGTTCTTACGTGTTAGCGTGAATTTTGAGTCACGCTCACGTCTTTACGTGTTAGCGTGACATTCTCACGCTGTGCGTGCATGAATTTCTTGTCACGCTCCTGCTGTGCGTGCGTGAATTTCTTGTCACACTCCTGCTGTGCGTGCGTGAATTTCTTGTCACACTCCTGCTGTGCGTGCGTGAATTTCTTGTCACGCTCCTGCTGTGCGTGCGTGAATTTCTTATCACGCTCACGCTGTGCGTGCCAACGTGAACCACTTTTCACGCTCACGCTGTTTATACGCTCACTCCTACCTACTTAACTTGGCGTACCCTTTTTACGCGTACGATTCTTGCGTGACTTGTTGGCCTTAGCATAGACTTGTTGGCGTGACTTATTGGCCTTAGCATAGATTTGTTGGCGTGACTTCCTGACCTGGGTGTTTCTATTTGTTCTATAATTTATTCATTTAATGGTGGCATGATAATTCTTCTATTATATCCTTATGCCTTTTTTATGAACTCGATAACCTTAGCATGTTAATATTTTTAATACATATGGTTGTGTAGAACGTGCCCTGTGTCTTGATTGGTTTATGGATACCCAGTAAGACTGGAACTTAACCCTGAGAGTTATAGACTCGACCCCATTTAATACTAATTGACTTTCATGCCTTGTCACCATTAATGACGATGGTTATCTTGACTAAAAATTGATCATGCGTTCTTAGTTGGAACTAAGAGACTGGCTAGTCGTCTTATTGAATTGAATGAATGAGACACGTTCATGTAATGAACTATTGTAATCGACTGACTGATCCCGAATATTGACGTACAGGCACATGCAGGCTTCAATTTATTTATTTATTTATTTATTTAATTATTTTTCTACAAAGCAGCATGTGTACTTTATGGTCAAGGCATGATTACTCCGTGGTTAGAATTGATTGTTGCATTACGCTATGTAAAACCTACAACCTAGCCGTACGGGTATCGTTGTAGAGTTGCGCATATCGTACCCCGTACGAAAGTACTCATTTGAATGACCATGATCCATGGTAGAGACTATTAAGTTAAATAAAATAATGATTGCATGGAGAGAATGGATCCCCGAGTTCTTACATGTCAGCCCTCTTGGGACTAGTAGTGCCCGACAGGCCGGCTGGTTCCCACAGATACTGTAAACCTGCCACACGGGCAGGGAGCAGTATCTGCTTATATTATTATTGTATATTGTATATTGATGACGGGCGTCCCGCTGGGACTCGTCTAATTCATGATTGGCATATTTGATTGACTGGATAGACTAGCCTTGCTCGCACATAGTAAGAACTGAGGAATCCCTATTTGCATAATTCTAGGATAACTTGGGACTCACAATAGCAAGCCGTAGGAGTTGATTGGCCGTTCAAGATGATTTGTTTGTGTACTGTACCTACTATGTTGCCTAACTGAGATGATCAGAATGTCAGGACATGATGGGCCAACTTCTGTCCTTGTTTGGTTGGGAGGTTGGTTCGAAGTGTCGTGACGTTATGTGAATCCTAGTGGAAAGCAGAGATCTATTATTATATTCTCTTACTTACTGGTTTAATCCTTCATATCGTGCTTCCTTGTGGTACTTGCTATTAGAGGTCTAACCTCTCTGGTTTTGCATGGCCAGATTTAGAGCCGGTTCCCGAGGACTCAGCTTACTTCCACCTCCAAGATGGTCAATACTAGGGGAATGATCGCAGGAGGACTCGAGTGGGTTTCTTACTCCACCGCTCGTTTTGTTATTTACTTCATACTTAGCCGTTTGGCACCGACTTGTTAGTCGGATTGTCTTGTACTTACTTTTACATAATTGTAATTAAGTCAGACTACAGCTGATAACAATTGTGTATATGTTACTATACCATCTGGCTATGTTTTGTAAAGCCAGATCTCAAAAACATTTTGACTAAACGTTTGGGACGCCTTACTGCTTTATCTTACATGTTCTCTATTTTTGCTTCTTATTTGAATGATTGAGACAATAGATGTGAAGTGACCATAGTAGGACTTTCATGTAGTATGCACCCCCTCGTCTGGTTAGACAGCATTGATCGTATTATACGATATTCATCTACCCGTAATACGTAGCTGGCTGAGTCATTCTCCCGCTCTCCAGTATTCTGATTCTGGGGCGTGACAAGGTTTTAGTGGTGGCCCATGCAGATCTGATTTCAGACTTGTGGGGTGTTTTGATTTATAGGATGTCTCAATCACACGTGTCCCCCCTTGTTCTCATGATTCGTTATTCTCAACCCTTGCTTGACATTCCGGTATCCTTTGACTTCATTGATCCTTCATGTTCGGTTGTTTGATTGTTCTCTTGTCCCTTTTCTTAGGGGCACTTTGTCCGCATCGGTCAGAGCTGGACAACAACAGGGGCAACATAGGCAACATGACCAGGTTGGTCAGCAACAAGGGCCAGTCTCACCTCAGAAGACTATCCAAGAAGAAGTGATAGTAGAAGCAGTAGCTGGATCGCAGTATCCGGATGTTCCACCACCACCAACAGTTCCACCTACCCAAGTGGACACACCAGCCCTTCTGGAAATCATGAGAGGAATGATGGCTACTCAGCAACATCAGATGTTGGCCCAGCAGCGCATGCACACTCAGCTACAAGAGCAGAATGTGTTGCTCAACCAAGGATTGTAGACGGCTTTGGAAAGAGGAATGAGGACTGATTCAGAAGCATCAGCCAGGTTTTGCAAGTACAACCCCTGCCGTTTCGAGGGCACGGAGGATGCCATATCAGCAGATGCATAGCTTAAGGATATTGAGGCTATCCTGACAGCAGCTAAGGTACCGGCAGAAGAACGTGTGGATCTAGTGAAGTTGTTACTTCAGGATCTCGCACGTGATTTGTGGGAATCAGAGGAAGTGGACATCAGACGTCCTGTGGCTTGGGACGATTTCACTGCAAGATTCAAGACCAAGTACTATGGAGTTGTAGCACGGTTTGAGCTACAACAGAAGTTTATCAACCTCAGGCAGGCCGGTAAGACTGTAGATGCTTATGCAGCGGAGTTCTACAGATTGAGTAGATTCGTCCCAGAGATGGTAGCAACAGAGAGCCAGAGGATCATGAGGTTTCAGCAAGGGTTTCATCTTGAACTCTTACAATTGATAGAGGGGCACAATTACCAAACTTTTGATGAAGTATTGACGGCAACTCGAAGGCATGAGATCACCATTCAGAGGCTTGCGACAAGGACTGGGGGTCAGAAGAGATCCCACAGTCAGATTGAAGGAGGAGGGGGAGCAGCGCCCCGAACAACAGCACCATCCACTGGCATTTATATCTACGATGTGGCAGCACCACCACCCAGGCAGCAGCAACAGCAACAGAGGAAGAACCAGCAACCCCCGGCGGGCTGTACTTATTGTGGGAAGATGGGGCACACTAGAGATGTGTGTCGGACATTGAATGGACTGTGTCTGATATGTGGAAATCCAGACCATCAGGTTACCACATGTCCTATGAATCCAAGGTCAGGAGGACCAGGGCAACAGTTTCCTGCTCTGCCAGCACCAGGGGCAGGCCAGTATCGAGGACCAGCGATGGCAGTAAGGCCGTTGGCACAGCGTCCGTTAATGCCGCAGGCTCAGATGTTTCGGCAGCAGGGGCCGCCAATGCAGCAACACCAACATAGACCACCCCAGCATCATCAAGGAAGGGGCCAGCAACAACATCAGGCTAGGCCGCAGCATGGAAACCAGCAAGGAGGTCGAGGGCAAGCATTCACTCTGTCCTTGGAGGAGGCATTGGCATCGGAAGATGTTGTGGCAGGTAACATTCTCGTCGCCTCATATCCCGCAGTAGCATTGTTTGATTCAGGAGCATTCCATTCATTTATATCTGCATAATTTACGACACGACTAGGAATGGAGTTCGAGGCATTGCCAGGGAGGTTAAATATACTCATTGGTAATGGGCTCGTAGGAGTTAGTAGAGTTATTTTAGCATGTAGCGTTGTAGTTTGCGGGCATTCTTTACCCGCCCGATTGATAGAATTTCCTGTTGGAAATTTTGACGTTATCTTAGGCATAGACTGGCTGAAAGACAGTCATGCGACAATAGATTGTCGTAGAGGGAGTGTATCTTTTGATATTCCAGGCATGAAGAGATTTACCTTAATCAGATCAGAGGCAACTCAACAAGAGCAGGGAGTAGTAACGGCAATAGAAGAAGTTCAGATTCCGAAGGTAGTTGAAGAGTTTCTAGACGTATTTCCTGAAGAACTTCCAGGTCTACCACCGGTTAGGGATATTGAGTTCAGTATAGAATTAGCACCAGGAACTAAACCGATATCAGATCGAGTTTACAGAATGGCGGATTCAGAGCAGGCCAAGGTATACCAGCATATAGAGGAACTGAAGGAGAAGAAGTTCATCCAAGCTAGCGTGTCACCATGGGCAGCACCAGTGGTACTTGTGGAAAAGAAGGATGGGTCATCCAGATTGTGTATTGACTACAGGAAGCTTAATGCGGCAACAGTGAAGAACAAGTACCCATTACCCAGGATCGACGACTTATTTGATCAGTTGAGCAAAGCTAGAGTTTTCTCCAAGATAGATCTTCGTTCAGGGTACCATCAGGTGAGGGTTCGAAAGGAAGATATTCCCAAGACAGCATTCAGGTCGAAGTATGGGCATTATGAATTCTTAGTAATGCCGTTTGGTTTGACCAATGCCCCAGCAATATTCATTGATTTGATGAATCGCATCTTTATGCCATACTTAGACTAGTTTGTCGTTGTGTTTTTTGACAACATTCTCGTATACTCTGCTAGTGAAGAGGAGCATGAAGACCACCTTAGGAAAGTGTTGCAGGTTCTGAGAGAGAACCAGTTGTATGCCAAGCTCAGCAAGTGTGAGTTTTGGTCGGATCATATTTCATTTTTGGGTCACATCATATCAGGAGCTGGAGTAGCAGTAGATCCCAAGAAGATAGAAGCAGTAGAAAGTTGGCTAGTACCCAAGACCGTAGCAGATGTGCGAAGTTTCTTGGGATTGGCAGGATATTATAGAAGATTTGTGTCAGACTTTGCGAGGCTTTCAGCACCCATGACCCGCTTGACCCGGAAGGATGTACCATTCGTTTGGTCGGCAGAATGTCAGGCATCATTTGAGACTTTGAAGCAGAAGTTGATATCAGCACCTATTCTTACATTGCCAGTTGGACCCGGAGGTTTTACAGTATATTGTGATACGTCAGGTAAAGGACTTGGATGTGTCCTTATGCAACATGGGAAGGTGATAGCATATGCATCTAGGCAGCTTCGGGACCACGAGAAGAATTACCCAACTCATGATTTGGAGTTAGCGGCAGTAGTATTTGCTCTGAAGCTATGGAGGCATTACTTATATGGTGACCGAGTGGACATGTACACAGACCATAAAAGTCTGAAGTACATCTTTACTCAGAAGGAACTAAACATGAGGCAGAGAAGATGGTTGGAGTTGATTAAGGATTATGACGTAGAGCTTCAGTATCATCCAGGCAAGGCTAATGTAGTAGCAGACGCTCTTAGCAGGAGAGGCGGCACATTTATATTGACAACCCTGAGGCATATCTTAGAAGACCTTCAGGAGATGGACATCGAAGTCATACTTCCTAGTGATGTAGGAGTTCTAACAAGTCTGCAAGTTCAATCCGACTTGGTAGGCAGGATCAAGGCAGCTCAGGCACAAGACCCAAGGATTCAGAAGCTTAGGGCAGAATGTGAGTCAGGACTCAGGAAGGAGATGAGAATTCATGAAGATGGTACACTTAGGTTTGGATCACGTCTATGTGTGCCTAGTGGAGATATCAGACAGGAGGTTATGGCAGAAGCTCACAGTTCTTAGTATTCTATTCATCCTGGAGGGACCAAGATGTACCAAGATATCAAGCAGCATTTCTGGTGGAACAGGATGAAGAGGGAGATAGCTAGATTTGTTTTCCGTTGATTGGTATGTCAGCAAGTGAAGGCAGAACAGCAGAGGCCAGCTGGGTTATTGCAACCGCTTCCTATTCCGGAATGGAAATGGAAGCATATTACAATGGACTTTGTGACCGGTTTACCGAGATCACCAAGTGGTAATGACGCTATTTGGGTAATAGTGGACCGACTTACGAAGGTAGCACACTTTCTTCCTTTCAGAGTAGGGCAATCTACAGAAAAGTTGGCAGAGTTGTATATACAACAGATAGTCAGGCAGCATGGAGTCCCTGTCAGTATTGTGTCGGACCGAGATACCCGCTTTATATCACATTTCTGGAAGAGCTTACATCATAGTCTGGGCACCAAGTTAAGATTTAGTACGGCTTACCATCCGCAGACGGATGGGCAATCAGAAAGAACGATTCAGACTTTAGAAGATATGTTGCGAGCTTGCACTCTAGATTTTGGAGGGTCTTAGAAAAGTCACCTGCACTTAGTCGAGTTCTCATACAACAATAGTTATCAAGCCAGTATCCAGATGGCGCCATTCGAAGCACTATATGGTAAGAAGTGCAGGTCGCCACTTGCATGGGATGATATCGGGGAGAGGAAGATGTTAGGCCCAGAAATAATTGTCCAGACGGTTGAAGTGGTTAAGGGAATTAGAGAGCGACTTCGAGTTGCGCAGGACCGGCATCGTCATTGGGCGGACCAGCATCGTAGGCCGTTAGAGTTCTCTGTTGGGGACCACGTATTCTTGCGGATCTCACCTACTCGTGGGGTCATTAGATTTAGCGTTCGCGGGAAATTGAGTCCGCGGTACGTGGGCCCATTTGTTATCCTTGATCGGATAGGCGATGTTGATTATCGTTTATCCCTCCCACCTTCGTTACGAGAGGTGCATGACGTGTTTCATGTATCTCAAGTACGTAGGTATGTATCGGACCCAAGCCATATCCTCGATCATTCTGAGCTGGTTGTTGGTACCAACCTGTCTTACGAGGAGCAGCCTGTGTCCATTTTGGACCGAAGAGAGAAGATACTTAAGAACCGAACAATTAGTCTTGTTCGTGTTGCTTGGGGTCATCACTCCTTGGGAGAGTCAACGTGGGAACGTGAGGATGATATCCGATCACGGTATCCACACCTGTTTGACTCACAAGGTATATCTCTTTCTGTATACCTTGATTATCCTGATTCTTCATGCTTATCACCTTATGGGTAGAGCTACTTGATATCGTAGAATGATGAATTTACATATATAGTACTTGCTTTTGATATGGTAAAAACGATTGCTTGATCACTAGAATTGCTTGTATTAGTTTAGCTCCGATATTTCTATCCTGCTTGGATTTGAAATTCCGAGGACGGAATTTTTCTAAGGTGGGTAGAGATGTCACTCCCCGTTCCCAGAATGCGTATTTTTATACATGTACAACTCATATATATTTATTTAATATTTATCATGTATTATCCTGTATTTAAATTCCTTTAATTTTATGTTAATTAATTATCTGCATTTTATTCCTGCATTTTATTTTTCTGTATTTTATTTTCTGCTTTTAACCTCTCTGCTTTACTTTCGGGTTGGCCTTGGATGGATCCGAATGAACCTGACCCAATAAACCCACCTACCACCACCCCTTCCATTTAAAACCCCCATCTCCTTCTCTCTCTTCATAACTTTCCTTCACCATTACTTCTTCTTCTTCCTCTTCACTCTCTCCACCTACCAGGAGAAGGCAAGTACATCTTGCTTCTCCTTCACCCATTTTTATGGATCAATTTTCTTCCTCTTGTGATTCTAAGAGAGTTTACTACTTAGCATTTTTGATTTCCTTGGCTCGTTTCTTACAGATCTAAGTTGTTGTGTTTTCGGTTGTCCATGGGTTTTGATCTCCCAACCTGGCGTGCTTTCGGAATAGATAGTTCTTATGGCAGAGCTTCTCATTCTTCATCATTCTGAACCATGGGAACTTCATTTCTGGCTTGGAACGAAGGTTCAGTCACGCTCACGTTCTTACGTGCCAGCGTGAATTTTTAGTCACGCTCACGTTCTTACGTGTTAGCGTGAATTTTGAGTCACGCTCACGTTCTTACGTGCCAGCGTAAATTTTTGTCACGCTCACGTTTTTACGTGCCAGCGTGAATTTTAGTCACGCTCACGTTCTTACGTGTTAGCGTGAATTTTGAGTCACGCTCACGTCTTTACGTGTTAGCGTGACATTCTCACGCTGTGCGTGCGTGAATTTCTTGTCACGCTCCTGCTGTGCGTGCGTGAATTTCTTGTCATGCTCCTGCTGTGCGTGCGTGAATTTCTTGTCACGCTCCTGCTGTGCGTGTGTGAATTTCTTATCACGCTCACGCTATGCGTGCCAACGTGAACCACTTTTCACGCTCACGCTGTTTATACGCCCACTCCTACCTACTTAACTTGGCGTACCCTTTTTACGCGTACGATTCTTGCGTGACTTGTTGGCCTTAGCATAGACTTGTTGGCGTGACTTGTTGGCCTTAGCATAGATTTGTTGGCGTGACTTCCTGACCTGGGTGTTTCTATTTGTTCTATAATTTATTCATTTAATGGTGGCATGATAATTCTTCTATTATATCCTTACGTCTTTTTTATGAACTCGATAACCTTAGCATGTTAATATTTTAATACATATGGTTGTGTAGAACGTGCCTTGTGTCTTGATTGGTTTATGGATACCCAGTAAGACTGGAACTTAACCCTGAGAGTTATAGACTCGACCCCATTTAATACTAATTGACTTTCATGCCTTGTCACCATTAATGACGATGGTTATCTTGACTAAAAATTGATCATGCGTTCCTAGTTGGAACTAAGAGACTGGCTAGTCGTCTTATTGAATTGAATGAATGAGACACGTTCATGTAATGAACTATTGTAATCGACTGGCTGATCTCGAATATTGACGTACAGGCACATGCAGGCTTCAATTTATTTATTTAATTATTTTTCTACAAAGCAACATGTGTACTTTATGGTCAAGGCATGATTACTCCGTGGTTAGAATTGATTGTTGCATTACGCTATGTAAGACCTACAACCTAGCCGCATGGGTATCGTTGTAGAGTTGCGCATATCGTACCCCGTACGAAAGTACTCATTTGAATGACCATGATCCACGGCATGGGATTTCACTCAACGTAGAGACTATTAAGTTAAATAAAATAATGATTGCATGGAGAGAATGGATCCCCGAGTTCTTACATGGCAGCCCTCTTGGGACTAGTAGTGCCCGACAGGCCGGCTGGTTCCCACAGATACTGTAAACCTGCCACACGGGCAGGGAGCGGTATCTGCTTATATTATTATTGTATATTATATATTGATGACGGGCGTCCCGCTGGGACTCGTCTAATTCATGATTGGCGCAATTGATTGACTGGATAGACTAGCCTTGCTCGCACATAGTAAGAACTGAGGAATCCCTATTTGCATAATTCCAGGATAACTTGGGACTCACAATAGCAAGCCATAGGAGTTGATTGGCCGTTCAAGATGATTTGTTTGTGTACTGTACCTACTCTGTTGCCTAACTGAGATGATCAGAATGTCAGGACATGACGGGCCAACTTCTGTCCTTGTTTGGTTGGGAGGTTGGTTCGAAGTGTCGTGACGTTATGTGAATCTTAGTGGAAAGCAGAGATCTATTATTATATTCTCTTACTTACTGGTTTAATCCTTCATATCGTGCTTCCTTGTGGTACTTGCTATTAGAGGTCTAACCTCTCTGGTTTTGCATGGCCAGATTTAGAGCCGGTTCCCGAGGACTCAGCTTACTTCCACCTCCAAGATGGTCAATACTAGGGGAATGATCGCAGGAGGACTCGAGTGGGTTCCTTACTCCACCGCTCGTTTTGTTATTTACTTCATACTTAGCCGTTTGACACCGACATGTTAGTCGGATTGTCTTGTACTTACTTTTACATAATTGTAATTAAGTCAGACTGCAGCTGATAACAATTGTGTATATGTTACTATACCATCTGGCTATGTTTTGTAAAGCCAGATCTCAAGAATATTTTGACTAAGCGTTTGGGACGCCTTACTGCTTTATCTTACATGTTCTCTATTTTTGCTTCTTGTTTGAATGATTGAGACAATAGATATGAAGTGACCATAGTAGGACTTTCATGTAGTATGCACCCCCTCGTCTGGTTAGACAGCATTGATCGTATTATACGGTATTCATCTACCCGTAATACGTAGCTGGCTGAGTCATTCCCCCGCTCTCCAGTATTCTGGTTCTGGGGCGTGAAATCACCTCTCGCGCCGTCGTGTGAACCCCAACCCAACGGCTGCGGCGAGTCTCGGCTCTGCCGGCGCCGCTCCACTCTGCCGGCGAGAGAAAAACCCTAATGGAGGAAGGAGGAGGAGGAGGAGGAGGAAGGAGGAGGAGGAGGAGGGAGGAGAGAGAAAACCCTAATATTGGGCTGCCCCCAAGTAATTTTTAGGACGTCCCCAGTAAAAGTTCCTCAAACCTGGGCTGTCCCCTAGTAAGTGATAGCCCCTAGTAATAGTGGGGGTGCCCTTAGAAATAGCCAAAAATTATTGTATGGGTCAGAATTATCATGCACTCTTCAATGTTATCCATTGAATGTCATTGGAATGAGTGCATGCACAAATTTTCATACAAATCTAATCGATGGTATGGTGAGTCCGGCGTACAGTAATTTCTCCCAGGACTGGTCCTAGGCTCATGGGGGCCCAGGACGAACTTTCAAAATAAGGCCCAGGATGAACTAGGACATTTAGTATACAAGTCTAAAGTATTAACTACTACACCATAATAATTTTATGCCTAAAAGACCCATGTTACATACTTTTTATATTTAAAATATAAAATTATTAACATATTTATTTTAAAACTATTTTTTTAGATCACTCATAATCCGTGGACCTTGGACGGTTGTCCTGACCGTCATGGGCCAAGGCCGGCCATGATTTCTCCTTGCATTGAACCTCAACCACATGCCTACAATACACATTAACTTGATGAAGCGTAAGCCACAACGTCCGAAACGACCACGACGTCGACGAACCTTGTTTGCTTAATCAATGACGACTGTAGACGGACGATGCAGAATTCGTCAGATTGCTCTAGCTCCGGAGCGCGAGTACCGACACTCGAGCCGGCTCCGCCGGTGACAGGCCCCATATGTGGGCCCACCCATTCCGGCCCACTAAGCCGACATATATCACCACTGACCCGAATGTACACTTCCTATACCGCTCTCTCACATTGACATTGGGCTCATCATATTTATCACCGATCTACTTCCTTCCGACTCCAAACCTCTAATTCCATGAGCGGAGGAAACAGCGGCGGCGGTGGCGGCGGCGGCATGGTGGTGGCGTCGGCCGCGCCGCCCCCGAACCCGTTGGTCCAACTCCAGGCCCGGTTCAAGGAGGTGGAGGCCGGCTTCCGGTCGTGGCTGGCCAAGCAGCCGGTGGCGGTCGAGGCGGCGGTCGTCACCGCCACCGGCGCGGTCCAGGGAGCCGCCATCGGCGGGCTTATGGGGACACTCACCGCCGACATGGCCGTCCCTCCCCCCACCGGAGCCCTCAATCCCCAGGCCATGGCCTCCCTCAAGCAAGCCCAGGTCCGCTTCCCGTTCCTTCTCTCTTTTTTTTCTCCCCTCTTTTTTTTGAGGGATTTTGCTAGTATGGGCCTCTTATAAATGTCAACATGAATAGTATTTTGCCAGAAAGATTGCTGCTTGATTAGTGAAAATAGCGCTTAATTTCCTCTCATTCGGTGGAAAGGTTTTGGTCTTTTGTGATTAGCATGGTTTAATTGGCAGCACACTGTCAATATATGACTTTGCTATTTTTGTTACTAACCTTCAATTGATAACCTGATCAGGACCAACTCCGGCAACAGGAGTAGCCATGACCTTTAAAATCATGGTTGCTTGAATGGTTAGGCACTCTGGTGGCCTTTCTGCCTAGGCGTGCACATAGAAACCTCCTGGGCCAATTTTTTAACAATGGAGGATGTTGATGCAACTATGAAACATATTACTTCTCAGGATGAAGATGTAATATGTGAAATATAAACTACTAGAAGAACACGGGACAGATCAAAGTGACGTCAAGGAAGCGGCTAAAGTAGAGATTTTCAATATGTTGGACCAATCATTTATAAGGAAGATTGCTGCTTAGTTGTAAAGTAGGATGGTCGAGTGTGGAGCACTACTCTTGAGGAATCATCGTCCTCTTCATCTCATGAGCATAAGAAAGCTCCATAAAAGAATTTTCATAGTTTTTTATGATAGATTATCAACCTAACATGTAAAACTTTATGTTGTTGCCAGATTCCTAGCCAGGTAGCATTAGCATGAGAGCACCATGCTATAAAACCTAGTTAACTAGTTGGCGAGGGTTACCTTTTGGTTGTGCAGTTTAAGCTCGTGAAATGAAGGAGCAGCATTTATAATAGGGGAACTGCTCTCAAGGCCAGGAGGTTTTAAAAACCGGCTTGAACCAGGTGCTTCAATTGGTTGAACCGTTACCCTTCGATTTTTTCAGGTTGGTTCGACTTGTTGAACTTTTCCGAACCGGATCGGACCGTTCAAACTGCTCGAACCGTCTGCGGTTCGTGTGAACTGCATGGTTCAACAATTTGATGAGGAAAATCACCTATTCACTGTAGGAAAAAAATGAGGATGGCAAGACTTGAACCTAAGACTGCTGGTATTACATCCCAATATCTCAACCATCAGACCGACCTACTTTTGGTGCTTAAATACGTTCATCTATTCTACATATGTATATATTATAAGCATTTTTTTTTTTTTTTGCAGTTCATGACTACTTTTTGGTACATGAAATTAGTAGATCAATATTTAATTTTAAATTGTTATTGTCACACGTCACCATATTGAATTGCTAGCTTTTAACTCAATAACAATTAATACTAAATATATTACAAATAAATTGTCCAAGACTAACTCCAAATTATAGTATAATTCTATAGTTATTAGAAAAACATAAATAGTAAAGTAAGTTTACAATTCCTAAGTGTTCCAATATGATTTCTTTGTCCACCTCATCTAATCCTATTCAACTAGGATAATAAATTTAAAATAACATGTAAATATTAAATATAATTTTAACAAATGTTAAAAATAATTATTACATCAGCGTATTTGAACCGAAAAGTTCAACTGGTTCGACCCATCCGACCGGTAAGGTTTCAGTTCACCGGGTCAATGGTTGCACTGTTTTTAAACATTGCGCCAGGTCCTCCTCCCCCCAAAATTCTGAAATCTGCCCAAAATATTAGCCAATCAAAAAGTTTAAAAGAATCTTGGTCCTGAAATTATCTTTTTCTCGGTTGTATCATCTCTGTTTCAGGATTTTTGGTTGATACCAACCCATATAGATATTGCATGATACCAAATTAGGACATGTTAGGACACAATATCAAAAAGTTTAAAAGAATCTTGGTCCTGAAATTGTCTTCAATATAAGTATTGAAGATCACATGCTAGGGCATGTTAATAGAATTTCTTACTGGCACATACTGTAACCAATATTATTTGTCGAAGTTGTATATTGTAAATTGACAAGATTCATACTTATATTTTCCACAGAAAGTGATCTATTGTGGGAGTATTTTATTAAAAACAAGTAAGATGAACAATTATAGTTATTACGGATGACAAATTCAGCAATGTTGAATATTATTCCATTCAAAACTAAAGAAAAAGAACAAACAACGCATGTAATAATGACTAAATGTATACAAATATTTTTCTAGCTTTCAGTAATTCTTTTATTTTTTTTCCTTCTCTGAAATCAAGAACTCCGGAACTATGATCCAGAACTATGATCCGAAACCACGGTCGACGATACCGATACTCATAATAAGGGACCGAAACCTATTTAAATATGATACTGCGAACTTTTCTTCTTTACGTAATTTTAGATTATCTTTCCATATTATATGTCTAATTTTATTCCAAATAAGTTCAATTCATATCTTCTTTTTTGTTCATAGAAGATCAATTCAATCTCAACACTATATTTAGTCAAATCCAATCATTTTTTATAAGATTATTTCATTAATTACTCAAAAAGAGACCGGTTTGATCACTATACAAAATACAAAGTAAGTCCTGGGTAGTTGTTCTTTCCAAGAATAAACTTTAGCTAAATCGGCAGCCCAATGGATGGTTGTATATCCCTCTCCAAGTATATTAGAAACAAAACAATTTAAATTATCAGAAGAAATTTAATGCCAGCGATCAGTGCACCAATGCCCCTCTCAAAGTATATGAGAAACAAAACAATTTAAATTAGCAGAAGAAATTTAATGTCAGGGATCAGTGCAGCAATGTGCCAAGGCGGCTTCTGGTTTTCGTTTAGGATGTCAACATGCACCTTGGCATTGGTCTTGATATGGATATGATCAAGGTTCTAAACGGCGGTAGGCAGGTATGGCGGAGAGAGCCCGTCTACCGCCTAGGCGGTCGATACATTTTGAACATCTTTTATTATTTTACTACTGTTTTTTTGCATACTATGCATGTTTTAAGGGTGTTCCATGCATAACTAAGTTGTAGAACGAAGATTTATAAAGTTTTAGTTTTGTAAAAGTGAATCATAGGCTCATAATGCTTACAAAATCTTTTTGGCCAAAATATTTTGTTAGATATTGTTCCGCGTAGGCGTCCGCCTACGCCGCCTCACCTCCGCCACCGCCTACCGAAAAGCGGTGCGGAGAGAGACCGCCTAAGCGGCCGCCATTTAGAACACTGGATATGATCAATCTTCTCTTTACTTGCTGCAGGAAGACCAAGCTTAATGACCAAGGCTTCATTGTACATTGCACATTTATTGTCCGTGCAAATGCCCAAAATGATACAACATTTGCCGGTTTGATATCTAGTAATATAACCTACACCACCAAAATATTCGACAATGCTTCCATAAGTATTTACAAACCCCCCCCCCCCCCCCCCCCCCCCCCCCCCCTCTCTCTTCCAAATCCACCCACCCACAAAGGAATCTCAGGGTTTACGTTCAGGCAAAGCGTAAGCCAATGCGCGGTGGAAAACATGTGATGGACTTGTGTTGCCGCCTTTGAAAATTTTATCATTTCAAGCATTCCTAGTGAGCCAATAGGTAGTAGCTAACTAGGAAGGGAGAAAATCTCTAACACCGGAAGCTAAGTTCTTCCCTTCCTCGAGCCCTACCATCAACCCATAGTTGATGAAATCAAAATTGATGTGCAACTCAATGGAGTACATATACCAAATAGACTTAGGGGAAAAAAAAGGCAATTGAAGAAAAAGTGGTAACAAGAGTCCAACTTTATATTACACAACGCAGAAGGCTTAGGTTCACTTAATCCTAGCTTTTTGCTCTCGTACATAGGCGATGCAGGAGTACTTTCCAGCAGAGTAGCAGAACATTAGGTGGTGTTCAAATCTTCCAGAAATGCTTCCATCCTTTTGGCACCTCAACGCTTCTAAGATAGTGATATAAACTGAACGGGTGGAGGCTATACCATGGATGTCCTCAGTCCAAACCCAAGTATCATCGTAGGATTATAGGGATATCTGTATTGCTGATCCTGTTAATGGTGTTTTCACAAAAGATAGTTTAGTTTATCGATGCTCCAAGTATTGCAGTCAAGACGGTTAGAAGCTTTGGATAAGTGACCGATTTAATTTATATTAATGAAAGTAGGCTTATAGCAATCAGAATATCAAAAAGCCAATTATCATTCCAAATGTCAATATCTTTACCGTTCCTAAAGTTTGCAGAAGGGATTTGCAAAAGAGACACCAAGACTGACAAAGAGATGTTGGGTTCTCTTAGTACACCAAAGATTGATTTATCCATGTTTAGTGTTAACAATATTGTTCCATAGAGAATTCTCCTTATTGAGGTAAAACTGGCCACACCTTAGCTTGGAGGGCATACCTAGTAACAGAAAGATGGTTAATGTCGAGACCCCCTTTATGTTTGGGGAGGGTTAATGTGTTCCAAGAGACCCAATGAATGGTTTTGTGATCTTTGTGATCCTAGAAGAAGGATTTGATAAGCTTATTGATCGTCTTAATGGTGTTCTTGTTAATCCAAGCGACCCCAAGGTTGAAGATGGGATAGAAGAGAGAGAGAGTTAATTAAACTGGTGCAACCTGCTTGTGAAAGCTGATTTGCTTGCCAACTAGCTAGCTGATTGGAGATCTGAATAAGTTGACAACTTGTGTCTTAAGAACCCGAGATGGTGAAATCCAGGTTCCACTATTCCAAGATACTGGAACGAGAAAGCGTCAACTTTTATAGAAGATGATTATCAACGGTGTTCTTAGTGACAATAGAGTGTATCTGGGGAAGTAAATGTTGGACTTGTAGCAATTAATCTGATGTGGGCGGACCACACACGGGTACGGGCGCAGGCACGGGCGGTGATGGAGGCGTCATCACGTACACGCGTCGCAGGAGACGTGGAGGAGCTAATTGAGCCTATGTTCTATTTTAGTCATTTTCCTGTTTTAGTAAGGAAGGATTATTTTGGTCTTTCACCAATAATAACCCTTCCTTAATAGTCATTTTCCTATTTTAGTAAGGAAGGATTATTTTGGTCTTTCACCAATAATAACCCTTCCTTAATAAGTCATTTTCCTATTTTAGTCGGGAAGGATTATTTTGGTCTTTCACCAATAATAACCCTTCCTTAATTAAGCCTTTGTTTTTTCCTATATAAACTAGGGTTAGCCATCTTTTATTTTTCATGCTTGTATTGAGAAGAAACTCTCAAGTATCAATAAGAAGGATTTAGACTTTGTCCGTCCACCAAAGTTGGGAGTTTGTTCTTTTCTCACAAAAAGATCATTACCTTTCTCTGTTTCTCTTTTCTACAAATCTTTTGTGAATCGAATAGGTCGATTCACATCAATTGGTATCAGAGCTCTCTACGATCCATGGCGTCCGGCACAAGGAACACGATCGAGGAGAAGGTCCAGGGGCTTCGGGAGGATTTCAACATCGAGATCGAAAGTTTGAAGGCCGCAATCAAAGATCAAGCGTCCACACAGGAGGATCTCCAGACCGAGGTACGAAGCATGCGGGAGGAGATGACGTCGATTCCGGCAATGATGAAGTTGCTGCAAGACATCTCAAAGAAGGTGACCGGTGCCGGGTCGACAAGCCAAACGGGGGCGGCGGCGACACAAAACCAAGGCGGGCCGGCCATTGGTGCGGCATCGTCAGGGGTGGGGCCAGCCGGCGGACTGGCCGAGGGAGGCCGCGGGTCAGGCGGGCCCGGCGGACCAGGCGGGCCGGTGGGACCGGGCGAGTGCCCGCGCGGACCGGGCGGACCGGTCGAGCCGGGCGGGTTCGGCGGACCAGGCGGGTCCGACGGCTGGGGCGGGTTCAGCGGGCTGAATCCGGGAGGGAGCCAGGGCCAATGGCCGTTGGCTATTGATCGCGGGCCGGGGCCGGCCGACCGACAGGGCCAGTGGCCGGGGGCCGTCGAACCCCAGGGTCACTGGTCGGTCGGCGCCGACTACATAGGCCATGGCGGGGCTCCGTCACAGACAGGGAGGGGATTAGCGCCAGCCGTCAACGAATGGGGAGAGCATGACAACCCAGCAACCCCTCCTTGGGGTGCGCTACGACCGCCCATCCTCCAAGGGGGGCGGACAGGAGGGACAGGGACCGGGGGAGGCGCCCCCGGGGGTAGCAATTTCTTTGGAGAAGCGGCTCATGCTCAGGGCCAGGAGCGGTATGGAGGAGATGGGGCACCCTACGAGGCCCACCGACGAGACGCAGGTCGGTGGGGAGGAGGTCGAGTCAGAGACGACGGACATCAGGGAGATCTCAGCGCGGACCGGCGGTTGAAGAAGCTGAAGCTACCCACGTTTGAGGGTACGGGTCCGGACGAGTGGATCTTTCGAGCGGAATGCTACTTCGAAGTCATGGAGTTGACAGAGGCGGAGGTACTCAGGTGCATCGGTATCTACTTCGAGGGCCCGGCCCTGGCGTGGTATCGGTGGAGATCGGCGAGGACCCCGTTCCGTAGCTGGGAGGAGCTGACTGCATATCTCTTAGACCGATTCCAGGAGACAGCCGGGGGAGACTTCTACGAGCAGTGGTCTTCTCTGCGACAGGAGGGATCGGTCCGGGACTTTGTAGCAAAGTTCGAGATGTTGTCCGGACGTGTCAGAGGCGTGTCGGATGAGTTACAGATTGGGATGTTTATGAAGGGTTTGAAACCCTCCATACGAGCAGAGCTCCGGTTGCAGAGTCCGCAGTGCTTAGAAGATCTCCTCCGCCTGGCTCACAAGGCGGAAGAGAAATTGACGGAGGAGAAGCGTCTTAAAGGCGCTTGGGGAGCATCGGGACAGCGCAGTCATACTGGCTCCATACCCCCACGACCAACAGCGGGGGCGCAGACACCAGTACCACCGAGGACTGTAGGCGGGGCGGGAGCCACCATAGTACCGGGGAGACGTCTGACAGATGCGGATATGAAGGCGCGAAGAGCAGCTGGATTGTGCTTCAGATGTGACGAGAGATTCACTCCCGGTCATCGGTGCGCGAGCAAGTTGCTGCAGATCGTGATCTTGCCCGATGAGGTGGAGGACCCGACGGAGGTGGAAACCACCCTAGCTGCTGAGACAGAGGAGGAGCCAGATCAGGTACACATGGATGTCGCGGAAGTGACCCTCAACTCCGTGGTGGGGTTTACCCCGAACCACACCATGAAGTTGGTAGGGACACTGGGGGAGCGGGGAGTGACGGTACTGATCGACAGTGGGGCCACCCACAACTTCATCTCTCAGCGATTGGTCGAGCAGCTGGGGTTAGAGCTGAGCACGGCGGAGAAGTTCACGGTATTGCTGGGCACCGGAAAGACAGAGGAGAGCAAGGGTCTATGCAAGGGGGTGTCGCTCACACAACATGGTTATCAGCTGGCGGAGGACTTCTTACCCTTAGAGCTGGGCAGCGTCGATATCATATTGGGGGTCCAGTGGCTGAAGAAGCTCGGGGAGATGAAGGTGAACTGGAAGCTGCTACGGATGGAGTTCCGGGAGGGCGGTCAGACGGTGGTATTGAGGGGGGATCCGACTCTCTGTTGTTCCCTAGTGGCCTTCAAGGCCATTACACGTGCTTTGCGGACAGGAGGAGAGGGGTACTTAGTGGAGTTCCAGGGGGTGTCCATCGAGGGCACGGCACAGGGTGAGACATCCATGGAGATAGAGGCAGTGTTGAAGCAGTATTCAGATGTCTTCCAGAGTCCGCAGGGGTTACCACCGAGCCGAGGATATGAGCACGCGATAGTACTACGAGGAGAGGGGGCACCGGTGAGCGTGCGCCCCTACAGGTACCCGCATCTGCAGAAGGACGAGATAGAGCGGATGGTGCAGGAGATGCTACAGGCCGGGGTGATCCAGCCCAGTGTGAGCCCTTTTTCATCACCAGTACTTTTGGTGAAGAAGAAGGACGGGAGTTGGAGATTCTGCGTCGATTACCGGGCGCTGAATAAGGAGACGGTGGCTGACAAATTTCCCATTCCTGTAATCGACGAGCTGCTAGATGAGCTACATGGAGCGACAGTCTTCTCGAAGATTGACCTCAGAGCAGGCTACCATCAGATTCGGATGCGGCCAGAGGACGTACCGAAGACCGCCTTCAGGACGCATGAGGGGCACTACGAGTTCTTGGTCATGCCTTTTGGCTTGACCAACGCTCCATCGACCTTCCAGGCTCTGATGAACAAGGTATTTCAGCCTTACCTTCGGAGGTTCATCTTGGTCTTTTTCGACGATATCCTAGTGTACAGCAGGAGCAGGGAGGAGCACGTGGGCCACCTGGAGGTGGTATTTAGGGAGCTGTTGAAGCATCAGCTATATGCCAACCAAAAGAAGTGCAGTTTCGGTTTGGCACATGTGGAGTATCTGGGGCACGTGGTATCCGCAGAGGGGGTGTCGGCAGACAGGACGAAGATAGCAGCAATGCTGGATTGGCCGGTGCCCACTACACTACGAGCACTGCGAGGCTTCTTGGGGTTGACGGGCTACTACAGGAAGTTCGTCAGAGGATACGACACTATCGCACGGGCCCTCACGGAGCTGTTAAAGAAGGAAGGTTTTCACTGGGGGGAGGAAGCCACCAAAGCCTTCGAGGCCTTGAAGGTGGCTATGACAACGGCGCCAGTACTTGCTTTACCAGATTTCAGCAAGGCGTTTGTGGTGGAAACGGACGCCTCAGGATATGGTCTAGGGGCAGTACTCATGCAGGAGGGGCGACCCATTGCTTTAGTCAGGTGCTTTCTGCTAGAGCCCGGCTAAAGTCAGTATACGAGAGGGAGTTGATGGCCATCGTACTAGCAGTGCTGAAGTGGAGGCCTTATCTAGTGGGGCGGGAGTTTGTGGTCCGGACCGACCAGAAGAGCCTCAAGTACCTACTCGAGCAGCGACACGTGACAGAGGAGCACCAGCGTTGGTTGTCCAAGTTGGTGGGCTACCAGTTCACGATCGAGTACCGACCGGGGATGGAGAACAAGGCTGCTGATGCTTTGTCGCGACGGGAGGAGGTGGTGGATTTGAGGGCTCTATCCCGACCCAGAGGACATGATTGGGAGCCGATGCTACAGGAGGCTGAGCGCGACGCGGGGTTACAGCACATCAGGCAGCAGATAAAGAGCGACGAGAACGGTCCTGCGGGATATACGGTAGTGGGACGACGACTGCTTTATCAGGGGAGGATGGTGATACCGAGGACTTCGTCCTTCATTCCGGCATTGTTTCAGGAGTTTCATAGCTCGGTGATGGGAGGGCACTCGGGCGTTCAGCAGACCTATCAGAGGATGGCTAGGGAGGTGTTTTGGCCAGGGATGCAGCGGTGTATTGCCCGACTGGTCGCTGCTTGTGACGTTTGCCAGCGTCACAAGTACATGGCTATGGCACCTGCAGGGCTATTACAGCCACTGACTCTGCCCGAGAGAGTGTGGGAAGACGTCACCATGGACTTCATCGACGGGCTACCACGTTCAGAGGGATACACAGTGATCATGGTGGTGGTGGACAGGCTGAGTAAATATGCTCATTTTATTCCTTTGAAGCATCCTTACACAGCTATGTCTGTAGCGACGACTTTCATGAGGGAGGTGGTACGACTGCATGGGATACCAGCTTCCATAGTCTCTGATAGGGACAAGGTGTTCATGAGTATCTTTTGGAGGGAGTTGTTTAGGGTGCAGGGTACGGCCTTGAAGAGGAGCACTGCTTACCATCCTCAGACGGACAGCCAGACGGAGGTCGTCAACCGCAGCGTGGAGACTTATTTGCGGTGCTTCGCCTCTGATTCTCCCCGGCAGTGGCACCGATGGTTGGCATGGGCAGAGTATTGGTACAATACGTCTTATCATTCGAGAGCGGGAACAACCCCTTTCAGGGTGTTGTACGGGCGAGATCCCCCGCCTTTGGTCCGGTTTGGCGATACTCAAGACTCCGGTGGGACAGGTGGAGGAATACATGGAGGCGAGGGATGGGATTCTAGAGGAGTTGCGGAGGCATCTACTACGAGCTCAGCAGGTGATGCGAGCGCAGGCGGACAGACATCGACGGAACGTAAGCTTCCAGGTGGGAGATATGGTTTATCTCAAGCTACGTCCCTACAGGCAGAGATCGATGGCGAGGAGGCAGAATGAGAAACTGGCGGCTCGTTACTTTGGTCCATACCAAATCGAGGCCAGGATTGGGCAGGTGGCATATAGGTTGAGGCTACCGGATACGTCGGCGATTCACCCCGTTTTTCACGTATCTCAGCTGAGGAGGGCGACCGGGGATCATGCAGTAGCACACACTCTTCCTCCTACACTCACGGAGGATATAGAGGTACAGTTAGAGCCTTTGGCGGTACGGACAGTTCGGCAGGGACCGGGACAGACGAGGGAGGTTCTGATTCACTGGGTCGGACTACCTGATTGTGACGCGACTTGGGAGGACTATGCGGGGTTCCAGGCGCAGTTTCCAGATTTCCACCTTGAGGACAAGGTGGCTCTTTTAGGAGGGGGTATTGATGTGGGCGGACCACACACGGGTACGGGCGCTGGCACGGGCGGTGATGGAGGCGTCATCACGTACACGCGTCGCAGGAGACGTGGAGGAGCTAATTGAGCCTAATGTTCTATTTTAGTCATTTTCCTGTTTTAGTAAGGAAGGATTATTTTGGTCTTTCACCAATAATAACCCTTCCTTAATAGTCATTTTCCTATTTTAGTAAGGAAGGATTATTTTGGTCTTTCACCAATAATAACCCTTCCTTAATAAGTCATTTTCCTATTTTAGTCAGGAAGGATTATTTTGGTCTTTCACCAATAATAACCCTTCCTTAATTAAGCCTTTGTTTTTCCCTATATAAACTAGGGTTAGCCATCTTTTATTTTCCATGCTTGTATTGAGAAGAAACTCTCAAGTATCAATAAGAAGGATTTAGACTTTGTCCGTCCACCAAAGTTGGGAGTTTGTTCTTTTCTCACAAAAAGATCATTATCTTTCTCTGTTTCTCTTTTCTACAAATCTTTTGTGAATCGAATAGGTCGATTCACATCATAATCCTAAGGTTGGTAATCCTCTCAAAATCAATAAGGATGTTAATAATGTTGATGCATGAATTTTAAAGTACAAGAGGATATCATTGGCATATATAAGACGTGGAAGTTTGAATTGGCCTTTGAGATTAAATGGGCTGATCTCCTTATTATTAGTTGCTTAATTGAACATATTGGTGAGGATCTGAGCGACATTGATGTATAAATAGGGAGTGATAGGGTCACCTTGTCTAATGCCCCACTTACTCTTAAATAAGTAAAAGACTGCCTATTAGCGAGGCAAGAGAAACTGGCAGTTGCGAATGCCATAACCAAATCAATATAATGCTTAGGAAGTTGTAGCCATAGTTCGCAGCGATTCGATACGGCCGATACCGATATGGTTTGGCATGTCCCAATCCGATACCGATCGATACCAGATACTGACCGATACCGACATTGGGAGTCTCTTTTCCGGTCAATTTGGCAAAGAAAATTGAACGAAAAAGACCAATCAACAAGGGTATAAAAGCATATAAAGGTTATAAAAGCATGTAAAAGAAGAAAACTTATCTATCGTATGTAAATCAATCGGTAAGGGTGATTACTACTTCATTTAATTTTAAAACTACTAAGAAAAAACACTGAAAATATTAAAATTATGCTTAAATGTATAACATATATTTTCTAAAATATTAATAATTTATTAATAATTATTTATTTTTCGATACCAACAAATTCGATACTCCGATCCGAAACCTCTGATACTGCCGATACCGCCGATCCTGATACTCATAAGAATGGTCCGATACCGATACTTTGAACCTTACTTGTAACGCAGTGAACGCATGATAGATGATATTCCAAGAATTTAATCAAAAGCTTCTTCAATGTCAATCTTAACCACGTGAACGGATTTTTAGCTTTAGATTTGTAAATGACATGGGCTATTTCCTGAGCAATAAAAATATTGTCTTGAATGCTTCTACCTTTGATAAAGGCAGTTTGCTCAGGGGAGATCAGGTCAGGTACGAATAGCTTAAGGCGGTTGGCCAGATCTTTGGAAAGGATACGGTAATTAACATTGCAGAGAAAAATAGGCCTGAAGTTCGCCAGTTTGAGGATTGGTAATTTCGGGAATGAAGGTGATGAAGGTCTTGGTCCAATCAGGGTGAAGGGATAATACTTCAATAAGTCTTGTAAGATTCAATAGTAAAACCATCAGGCCCTAGACTATTACCATTGCTAGAAGAAGTAATAGTGTCATAGATCTCATCCATAGTAAAAAAAAAGTTATCTATCCTGTCGAAATTACAAGAGTGATTCATGGGAGCTAAAGTGTAAGAGTCGCTCGCTGCATTCATTTTGCTTCCAGAGATCATAGTAATAGTTAACAGAAGTATTGACAATCGAAGTATGATCACTGGGGGTGATGTTATCATCGTTCTTAATAGAGGCAATAAGATCCCGTTTGCATATATGGTAACCAAATTTTGATAGAATGTAGTCTTGTAGCCATCTTTAATCCATACTCTTTTAGCCTTGGCCCACCATTTAGAAGCAGCTGTTTCGAATTCAATATAGTTTTCGCATAGTTATAAAGGGATCTAAGCTGCAAAATGTCATTTTGATTACAGATCTAGTGTTTTCAAGATTATCATAATAGCTAATATCCTTTTCAACATGGGAAAGAGTATTATCAAGATTTCCAAGACAAACTCTATTCCATCTAGAAAAGATGCCTCTAATTCTTTGGAGATTAGTGAAAAAATCATAGAGAAAAACAGTGTCTGTGTGAAGACTATGCCAAGCATTAACAAGATTTTGAGTTCAGATAAGCACACCAAAAATTCTGAATTTTAAAGCTATGATTCTTACGCTTAGCAAGGCGAGCAATATTGATAAGAAGCAGCCTATGGTCAGAAGCTCGTTTTTCTAGTTGCAAAACTTTGGTGTTACCAAACAAGTTAATCCAACTACACTTGCCATAAGCTCTATCAATACGAGCTGGATTTTAGCCAACCCTTGCTTGGAGTTGCACTAGGTGAATCTAGGTCCCGAGAAACCCAGGTTTACCATGCTTGCCATATCAACAAAATTATGACAAAGTGTGGACAAAGTTATTGAATACAAACTCTTTTTCGCGACTTCTATCATCAACAGAGATAATACAATTAAAATCACCAACTATAACCACGATATGTCAGAAAAATCAGTGTTGGCAAAAGGCAGACCAAAGGGCATTACGTAAAACATAATTAGTTCTAGCATAGACAACAGTTAGCAATCACGATTTAAGTAAAGTATTGAATAACCAAATGATTGGCTTGATGATCTTGGGATGTCACCTGAGTAGAGATGGAATATGTGTCCATAGTACACCATTATTCCTTCAATTCTTCCTCTAGAAGGCATGTAATAGCCATCCCATCCCGGTGCAAATTTCTCAATGAAAAGTTTGGATCTTTTATCATTTAAGTGGGTCTCGTGTAACAAAAAGAGGTTAGGTATGTGAACATTTTCATGAAAGCTAAGTGGCTACGAACCGCTTTGCGCCTAGCTCCATTGGCAATTCCAAGATAGCATAATCATCACAAAATTATGGAAATAAATTAATCCAAATGAAGGAAAATTAACTCCCATCGTTTAGGTTGGGTAGCATCTCATTTTGGGCCATGGACTCCTCCATGGGCACGATTGATGGTTTGAGGACATATTTTGGCTTCATCCGCTTGCCTTTCGGTTTTAGAATTGAAGCCACAACGTTGAGATAATTAATCCTCGAAATACTTTTGCTTATGCGAAAATTCATGTACTTTGCGATTGAGATCGTTCCATGTCAAGAATTTGAGATTGCTCTGAATTAGGATTGGATGCAGAGGGAAGATAGATGTCTTCAATTTGTGAAACAATTTGATTGTCCAACTGTTGTAGATCTAACGAGTGTGAGGGGGATAAAAAATGGTATGAGTTGGTATTTGTTTGAGGTGGTGATGAGCAGATGTGGTGCTAGGGGGATGAACAGAAGGGACCAAGTTTGAGTTTGTAGTAGTATGGAGATAAGGGACCAAGTTTGAGTTGATGGTGGTATTGGGATGGTCTTTTGAAGTGTTGGTGGTGTATTGTTGGTGGTAGTGGTAGTGGTTTGTTGGTGATAATGGTGGTTGAGGAAGTAGGGTAGATACATTGAGATGTCCATATTGTAGTTGGGAAGGGCCAAGACAGACTAGGAAGAGTAGTTGGAGAGAGAGAGAGAGAGAGAGAGAGAGAGAGAGAGAGAATTGATATGGAGAGTAATGGTAGGATTAGTGACGTTACTATGAGGACAAGCGACAAAGTCTTGACTACCCATAGGTATTGATTGATAGATGGCCCTTGTTTTGATAGAGGAAATAGTCGTCAGAGGAGCGGGTGATGGGTCATCACTCCTCTTTATACCTACCTTTGACACATAATCGCATGCTAAAGTCAAAGGGGACATGCGAGATGCCATAATTACTTCCAGTCCTCGTCCATGCCAAAGTAGTTGTCGTAAGTGCATTGGCCCCATAAGTCACGGAGGAGCACATCATCATATAGCGCGTGCCTTCATCCCCAAACACATGTCTCCGTAATTCGAAATATCAATTCCTTTTTGTGTCAGAGCATATTTTGGATCCATAGGAAGCTTATCCACTTCCATTGTACCGCACCTACTAAAGTAGCCTCGGTGGATTTGTTATGGATTTTGGGTTAACAGGTTTCAGATCCTAACATCCTTAGTTTGATTTTGAGAGTTATAAGTTTGTCTTAAAGGGGGAGCGCCAATAGGATTCCGTCAATGGTTTCTTTTATGAACACAAATCTAGGATCCAAAGTCCTTTTGATTTTAATAGCGGTATCATCAAAGACCCATGGCAGGGGTGGTCAAGTTTTGGTTTAGCGAAGGCTGAACGAAGGAGGGTATAGTAGTGCAAATGGCTTCCTTATGGCCTATACACGCACATAAATTCCATAATTGCGGAAGGTTTTCATACACGACAATCCGCAGAGTACTTCCTACAACATTTGGTTCACCAATCAAGAAGCTCTGGGTTAGGGGAACTGAAAGATCAAACTCGATACAAACATGAACATAACTAGTTCTGTCAAGATTTTTGAAATGACTATCAATCTTGAGGGAGCGTCCTAGCTATAAGCCATGTCATTGATAGCTACTTCCTTCCAAAATTCTAGAGGGAGACAAGGAAGGCGAGCCTAAACCAGGGTAGTGAAGCTTTTCTCTAGATATGCAAGAAGCAGGGTTTTCATACCAAGAGATTGATTACTTCTCCTTTGAAGTTTCAGGTTCCTTCGGTCAAGAATTGAAGAGCATCATCTTCAGAAATGAAGATGAAGAGAAAGTAACTGAAGTAGCCGTTCTCCGTGTCGGAGGTGGTTGGCGTCGGGCCATTTCTTGGTAATGTCCAGCTTAAGAGAGGTTGGGGAGGGGGTGCCTGTACCAATTAGGCATCGTCTCCATGGCTCACGACATAATTCCAGTTGCTCTATAATTCCAGTTGCTCTTGACTTGACTATTGGCCAATTTTTTCTTGGTCTTAGCTTTAAGGCTCTCTAGCGTTGGCAAAGAATGGATAGATGAGTATGCAGCCTCTTGGTGTTGCCCACTTAGGATCTGGGACCAAGGGATATTTTGCTTATGGGGGATCTTTTGAGGAAGATAGAGTAGGGTTGGTATTATGAGTGATAGCAGCAGAATCAGAAGTTGTTGGGCTTGTGGCTGGAGGAGAAATATCATATTGGTGGGCGGTGATGGAGATTTAGGACGAGATGGGGGTTTTGCAGGAGGTGGTTAAGGTGGGGAAGGCCTGGGAACCTACCCCACCATGGGGAGAGTGGGCGAGGAAGCAAAGTATTTGGAGGGGGAGTACTTTCCTTTTTCCCCTTTCTTTAGGTTCTTAGTAGTCGAATGCAGGCAGTTCAAAATCAACTTTAGTAACCTTGTCATTTCCCCCATAGGGCCAAACACCTTGTAAGTTGGATCATCGGAGGTGGCAGCTCCATTTTCCTTCCCAGATGGCTATGGCGCTTCAAGGGTTTCCTCTGATGCTACCACTTCCTACGACACATAAAACTGCTATTGAGGTTGAAGCCAGTATAGAACTGGTTGATTGTGCAATATAAATTCATCCAGGTCAGCAGGGCGGACCGTGAAACATTTTTTGATGGCAAAGTAAATTAGGTCTTGGTGCAGCCCACATTGAAGTACCTCCGGGCCCTAGCCCTGTTAAGCAGATTGTTGCTTAACCGAATACCGACGCTCGCATTACCAATGAACAGTTAGTCGTAACCAAACTGTCTAGAAAAATGACTTGGCATGTACGGATCCAAGTTGCATGAATCTCCAATCCTATAGACTAGGTGGGAGAGATGAATATTGTGTCGTCTGTTAAAGGTCCCTGCCAAAAGGGTGGATCTGGTTGTGCCGTCATCAACGAATGTTTGACCCTCTACTAAGTCTGTCGAAATAGGGAAGTTGCAGAAGTGGCGATGCCCTATCCCTTTGTTTAATGTTTTACTGGCACGAAAACGTTGCAAGGGGCCCACTTCGAGTTTTCATATTTGAAATGTACGCCTCGCCAAGAGCAGTAGTAGTTAGAATATAATCTAATATATGGTATCTAGTTATTCAATAATAACTTGAAAGATAACTGAATCTAATAAATAATATAAAAATCTAATAATTTGAAAATAAAATTATTCTTCTGTATACAAGTTTTTATTTCTTCGTATACAAGTCTTTATTTCTTCTGTCCTCTTCTATGTTGCACAAATATGGACATGGTTACAAAAAGGACACAATATGGTACAGGATATGGACATTGTCAAATCACCTATGTTGCACGAATGTAGACACGTGTACGGACATGGGCATCATCTTCCCGTGTCCGTGCAACATAGCTCCTCTCTTCACTTCATATTTAATTTCTTTCCTAGGAAATGAGAACCATAGAGCATGGTATAGTCTAAAAGCCATATTTTTGTCATAGGAAAATTGTTTGCTCAATAACATTTTTCCTAAAAGAAAAACCATTAATGGATGCCTAAATAGTTTTATTGCCTCCACAACTCGTGTTGGGAGACCTCTCCGGAGATGGTGCTTGACAACCAACATTCACCCTGATGAAGATAAGCATTGTAATGTCCTTTCCCCCCAATATTTTATGTAGCAAAGTAGATGGACAGTGATAATAAATTATTATTTTATCTTACTGACAGTTTATCATAAATTGTCATGTTATCCAATTGGCTATGACCATAAAAAAAATTGGTCCTTATTTTCTAACAAAAAAATTCATATATCACTAAAAAATTATTCATATCATACTTTTAGTCCTTAATTTCTTACAAACTGCACATAACTATAATTTTGAAACTGTCTAGTAAATTTATGATATTTTACTACCAAGTTTTCTAAGATGGAAGGGGAAAAAAAATCATCTCTTTACTTTGATTTTGGCCCCCTCAACATGAGATTGCTGGTTCCTCCAGTGACCCTCCTAGTCCCCGTAGACTATGAAGAGTCCAGACAAAGAGGTATGAAATATGATTTGCTATAGAGAATTTATTTTTCTCTATGACACATTAAGCCAAAGAGTGAAAAGGAACAACCCTTGAAGAATCATTTGAACACAAAATACCAATGAAGTTGAAGGGAAATATATATTTAATTTCCTAATACATTTAGGATTTCTTGGTTGATGCATTATTAAATTTCCCCAACACTAACCTTGTATAAGAAAAGTGAATAATGTGAAATCGCGTGTGTGCACACCTGTGCATAGTCCTAACTTTTGGGTAAAGAGCATTGACATCTAATATTAATAATATACACATTATATGTCCGTATGGGTTATTGCTTGATCTATTTGATTCATTATTTCATCTTCATTAATTACAAATGTTTTAAAAGATGTGAAGCTGTATAACCATGTTGCAGAGTCTACTCTTTTGGGTAAAGAGATCTGGGTATGTCCCGGTGTCTTGACATTTGCTGTCTTATCATATCCGAGCAACATAGAAAAGTTGTGATTGCTTCTAAGCCTCTGTTCTAAAAGGCGGTCTAGGCGGCCGCCTAGGCGCTAGGCACCTGGTGCCCGCCCGATGCCCGCCTAGGCGCCTGCCTAGACCCCCCGACATCCGACTATGCATGTTTTAGGGTTTTATGGACTTTTTTTGTAATTTTTAGTAGATTTTTTGGATTTTTTTAATTTATTTTTGAACCGCCTAGATCTACGCGGCCGCCTAGGTGGGCTAGGCGCCAGGCTGCGAGTGCCTGTCCGACTAGCGCCTAGCGCTTTTCACGACCTTGAATCTAAGCTCAGTGGAAAAGAAGAATTTCTGTAGCGGACCTCGAAGACTTGTTATGAAGGCTTCATTTTTGTCGTTGCCTACACCATTTCTTATCACAATCATAACTTGTCCCATCTATTTGGAATTGTCCTTTTGAGTATGTTAACTCTTTATTGTAATTCATCCTATCAACTGCAACTATAAGTGCAATAGCAAACTCTATCAAATCTTTTCTTATAACTTAATGAATGATTAGATTTTCCATAATATTTCTTTACTTCCTAATACAGACATCTCTTCCAAGCAGGACCTCTTCAGCTCTTTCTTGTGCATGTGCATTCCTTCTTCATCATCTGTTCTTCATGGTATCCTGCTCTATTGATGCAGCAATTACACAACATTGCAAGTTCTAGTATTGTTTATAACGTTCCTTGGGTTTCCAACATACACGTTGACTACATCATACTCAACAACACTTCTTTCCACTCACCTCTTATGCTATTGTATGAATCTCGCGTGTTTTAATTCTTGGTGCAAAGCTTACTTATATTTTGTGAATGACGTCTGGAGATCTTGTTCAAAGAACTCAAAGCAATTAAGTATCACAGTTCTGGTTCAATTAATTCTTTTACTCACTTTGTTTATAGAACCTGTTTTTCTTTTGACTTTCAAGTTATTAACTTCTACCTTTTTCTTAAGATGGCTAATTCTTCTACCGTCTTTTGTCTTACATTGCATAGTATTTGCATAGTATTTACACTTACTGCTCTAAGATATTGAGAAGGAAAGTCACCCTTACTGCCTAAGGACTTGGAACCTATGCAGCATTCTACGTTATCAATGCTACTATGTTATTATTTTCAGCATTTGTGCATGTATGAATGACTACATTTTGTGACTGACAGGCTTTTGCTGGTGGTCCCTTAGTACAAGCTCGAAATTTTGCAGTCATGACAGGTGTGAATGCTGGTATATCTTGTGCCATGAAAAGGATAAGAGGAGTGGACGATGTGCAAACTAGGTGAAGTCATAATCGATCCTTTTGGTTGTTTTTTTTTTTGTATGACTTGTCGTTTGTGCTTAACTGTCTCGAAACTTTATTGTCTAGCTTCAAAAGAGTTGTGTAGAGTAGAATAATGGGATGATTATTATTGATGAAAGAGTTACATATATATAGGAGAGGCTAACCCCTCTCACTATTGTTCTATCCAATGTGGGACTAAAGCTCAATACTACTAATACTTAACAAGTTGAAATATTGAAATAGGCACGAGGTGTTTCGTTCAATAATATTTGTGACATGATAAAATCATATTACCCACCAGGGAGCCACTAAGTGACACAACAGCTTTTAAGTATGGAAGCTGATTGTTAGGTGAATGGATTGAGAACAGACATGATAATATCACCAAATGTACAAAACATTGCCAACTTGAAAGCAATATTGCTTCTGGTGGAAAAGCAGGATTGCAATACAATAACTTTCAAGCATAACAGGTTTTTCCTATTGGTTATTAGTTATTAAGTTTAAGAGGGTATTTGATTGACTGTAAATGGAAATATGTACATCACTTGCATCATTTCCACCAATTGCAATGTTTGGTTCGATGTAGATGGTGGAATTGGTGAAACAAATGTTGCATCATTTCCTCCGACTACCGCAAAAAATATTTTTGGCCGCAACACCACTTACGACAACATTTGCAACACCATTAACATCATTTTCTCTCCAGTTAATGTCATGAAGACACAACCAAACAATGATTTTCATTTACCATAGCAAAAGTTGCAATCGCACATGTCGATTACATCATTCCAGACAATGTGTTTGTAAATCCTACAACATTATTTACATGCAACCAGACAATGAATTTGCAACACCAGTTACATCAACAAATGCTATATGCAACATATGTTGCATGAGATTTCTATATATGGGCAACCAAACAACCCATTAGTGCAAAGTCGAATACAATGGATTTTGTATGAGTTACTTGGCAGATTATTTGTGTGTTGGGGGAATAGTGTGTTCATCATCCATGAAACTCTTCTATTAGCAAATCACCCTCATCACTTTGATTACTACCTGAATTTAGTGATTGTTGTGAATGAGGCTCAACTCATTGGGATAGTTTCATTAATGTGGCGTGCTAACATTTTTGTAGGAGGGCGTGATACTAACACGACATTAGATGATGAGGTAGGGCATATGCATAACATGGGAGAAGGCACTCCTTAATGGAGGAATAATATTGGTCGGAAGGATTTGGGTCCGAACCATAGCAAGAGAACTATTCAAGCTAAATAAGAATTTGGCAACCATAAACTCTTTCCTCAGGCACATCTGAACATGAGGTCATCCAAAAGACCTTTGGAGGATGCACAGTACTTTGGTATGAAAGAGAACCTCTTCTGCGTAAGGGAGAAGATACAGTCTTATAGGATCAAACACACAAGAAATGTCCTGTTTACGAGGACACATCTCGTTAAGGGCTTTCCGAACATCCAAACGGTGGAGAGAAACATAACAGTAGAGCTGTTATTTGGACTATTGAGTAATCGGGCAATGATGCAGTAAATGTTGCCAGGCCACAAACTTGGTCAAGTTGGTTGCGCGAATTGGGGGTCGGTGTGGTGATGCAGCTTCCGTTGAGAGACAACAAACAATAAAAAATGTTGTGACTGAAGCAGCTTGTTGGTACCATTCAACTTGATGAGCGTATCAAGCGATGCCTTGAAATCATTACCCGTATAAGAGACAAAGTTAAAAGAAGAGATCACTGCACTAGACGAGGCTGCTGCATTTGATGTAGAAGTAGAGGCTATATAGGCAACAGATGATACTCCACGAGAAAGAGATTCAGTTGAAGAATATATAGTAATAATATCCTCACAAATAAAATGAGGAAAGGAGAGTCAGATGCAAGTAATACTCTATAATTAGTTGTGACTAGAATAAAGGTCGCCACTGAAGAGATTAGAAACCGGAAAGAACTGCGAAGAGTAGCAGTATCACATGGAGAGAGGAGATGCCGAGATAAACATCAAATAAAATCGGTAGTAGGACATTAAAAGGAGCTATCAGGCCGAAAAGGTCGATCTGGGCATTATAGGAAAACAATTGATTTTTCCAAAACTAGTGCTAAGGAGAGCTCCTAGGGCCGGTAGCTAAGGCACCCAAGGATGGAGAACAAGTTGCAGAAGAAGAATGTCGCTGGGGTGGTCAGAGAAGTCGTAGACATCACGACCAGAGATCTCAGAGGGGCTGGAGTAGGACAAAGGCCTGATCTGTGGAGCCACTGGAATGGTGTGAGCTAGCATCGAGGCTGGAGCTTTGATCGTCGGTTTGGGTTCAATTGGTAGCCGAAGAATGAGGGATGGTGGCGGCAGTATGCTCTGTTCTGGAGTTCTGGTCGTTAGATCGGATTCGAATGACAATCATAAAAATCTAGTGGCAATAGTAGGATGTCGAGGTTGATAGCGGCGCACTAGAGTTAAGAATGTGCTAGGGTTTGTGGTGATAGGGTTGGGGATGGGTTAGAGTAAGGGTAGTTTTTATGGTTAAAGTTATTTTTGATGGTGGTAGGTAAAGAGCTAGTTGTCACGGACTTAGTGTTTTTGCCTACATTTTGTCGTGTGCATCGCACTATCTTTTCCCTCGAAGACTCGTGCAAGCCTTCTCGAACCCGCTTAGCTAGAATGCTAAGAAATTAGAGAAGAGTGGAGCAAGATTGAGACTTGTAAGTCTTCTTTATTAACTTGGAAAATGCTTACAAGTTTTGGTGGTGAGGAACAAATGATGCCTCCCACTTATTTATAGTGTCCATAGGGCTTACATGAAACTTCTGAAAACGGAATATTTCAGGGATTAATTTAGATCTAGATATTTACAAGGAAGCTTCTAGTCTATCCCAGAAAGATCATGAGCTATCTAGAAAGATTTTGGACCATCCAGAGGATTCCGCCTTCTAGAAGTTCCATAATCTTTTAGAGAATTATGTTATCTTCTAAAACATTCTGGAATATTTTCGCATAATCCTGACCCGTGAAGGGTTATACAAATCTGTCTCAGTGGGGCGCAACAAATTGGACGTTACATTCTCCTCCATATAAGGCGTTAACGTCCTTGTCAACCATGTCCACTGAGAAATGCCTAGACCTCGGTCTCGAACTGATGTAGCGTATCAGCACGTTCCTTGCTGGACTCACCGTGCGACATTCCCTTCCACTTGATGAGATACTCTACGTATGGGAAAATGCCTCACCGACGCACGGTCCTTCTTGTCGAGCACGACTTCTACTTCCTTGTCGAATGATGTAGTCATGGTCGCCGTGGGTCGCTTCGAAACTCCACGTTGAGGGTCCTCCAAGTCTTCATGGTAGGGCTTGAGGCAACTCACATAGAAGACTGGATGAATCTTTAACTTGGCTGGGAGCTCGAGCTTATACGCCACCTTACCTATTTTCTTGACGTGGAAGGGGACTTCATACTTCCGGATCGATCCCTTGTGCACCTTGTGGAACACCTTAAACTGTTGCCGTTGAAGCTTGATGATCACCAAGTCCCCTTTCTTGTACTCAAGTGGCCTTCCCTTTGTATCGGCCCATTTCTTCATCTTCCGTGCGGCCTTCTCCAGAAATGTCTTGGTAATGTCCGCGTTCACCTTGAAGTTCGAGGCAAACTGGTTAGCTGCAGAGCTTTTACTCGAGAATCCCGCACTCAGCGTGTGCGGAACAAGCGGCTGACGACCAATCACCAACTCGAATGAGCTGCTATGTGATGACTCGCTCCTTTGAAGATTGTAGCAAAACTAAGCAATGTCCAAGTTGTGCACCCAATCCCGTTGGTTTTCATACAAAATGCCGCAAGTACTCCTCGAGCAAAGAGTTGATCCGCTCCGTCCGTCCGTCTACGGGAGGAAACTGGTCGAGAAGTGCAAATCCGTCTGAGGATCTTAAACACCTCCGTCCATAACCTTTCCATAAAGCGGGGATCTTGGTCGCTGATAATGTTCTCCGGGATGTTCCAAAACTTCACCACATAGGAAATGAACAAGCGCGCGGCCTCCTCTGTTGTACAGTCCGTTGAAGTAGCAATGAAGGTCGCGTACTTGGAGAAGCGGTCCACCACCACGAGAATGGACCCAAGCGTCTCCACTTTCGGTAGGGCAGAGATGAAGTCCATCGATATAGGCTCCCACGGTCAACTCGGCACGGGGAGAGGCTCAAGCAGGCCCCCCAGGTCTCCTGATGATCCACCTTGTCTTGTTGGCACACAAGACAGGTGTGCACGTAATCGTCGACGTACTCGCACATGCGAGGCCAATAGTAGGCAGCCTCCAGCAATGCCAAAGTTTGCTTATGTTCCGGATCCTCGGCCCACCTAGTATCGTGGCAGTCCTTAAGTAGCTGTCTCCGCAAGCCACCTCACTTAGGGACGACCACCCTTTTGCCATTTGTGTAGAGAAGCCCGTCCTTCAGTCAAAACTTTCGCGATTTGCCTTTGCGAACCGCGATCATTTTCTTCTCATGTACAGTGTATCGCCGCTCTTGTGTCATTCAGCTTGCGGCTGTCGAATGCGATGGGATGCCCTTCCTACATCAACACCCTACCGATGGCGAAGTCGGACACGTCAGTATGCACCATGAACGCTTTGTAGTAGTCCGACAATAACAAAATTGGCTCCTCCATCACGGCCCTCTTGAGTGCGTCAAATGCCTCTACGTATTTGGACGTCCACCTCCATGTTCGACCCTTTCGCAACAGATCGGTAAGTGGTGCTGCTATGGCGGCGTATCCTCGGATGAACCGCCGATAGTAGTTCGCCAAGCCTAGGAATGATCTGAGCTCCGTCGGCTTGGTGGAAGCTTCCCACTCTCGTATGGACTGGACATTCGCCTCGTCCATCCATATTTTGTCACGTCCGATCCAATGCCCTAAGAACGTCATCTCTTCTTATGCAAAGGAACACTTCTCCTACTTGACGAAGAGCTGATTTTCCCTCAGCACCTAGAAAACCGCCTTCAAATACTCGATGTGCTCCTCTATCGTGTTCGAGTACACGACGATATCGTTGAGATAGATCACGACGAATCGATCCAAATAGGAATGGAGAAGCTTGTTCATCAAAGTACAGAAAGTCGTAGGAACATTTGTTAAACCAAAAGAGACGACTAAAAATTTATATGCACCATACCTTGTGACGTATGCCGTCTTTGCCTCATCCCCTTCGACTATGCGCACTTGATAGTACCTCGAGCGCAAATCAAGTTTGGAGAAGTATCGTGCGCCTCCCAGTTGATCGAACAAGTCTTCCACCAACGGGATAGGATATTTGTTTTAACAGTCACCGTGTTTATTGCACGGTGATCGATGCACAAGCGAAGGCTCCCATTCTTCTTCTGGAACAGCACCGGTGCACCAAACGGTGCCTTGGACGGCCTGATGAATCTCGCATCAAGCAGCTCTTTTAGTTGTCTCTTCAACTCGTCAAGCTCGGACGGGACCATGCGATATGGGGCCATAGCGGACGGTTTAGTGCCCTCCAACTCGATGGCGTGATCTACCTCCCTCCCCAGATGTAGCCTCGTTGGAAGCTCTCGCGGCATGTCGTCCCCGAACTTCGCAAGGACGTTCTCGATCTCTGGTGGAAGACCCCCTCCGCAAAGCTAGTTGTCACGGACTTTGTGTTTTTGCTTACACTTCGTTGCGTGCAGCGCACTATCTCCTTCTCGAAGACTCGTACAAGCCTTCCCGAACTCGCTTAGCTAGAATGCTAAGAAATTAGAGAAGGGTAGCTAGATTGGGGCTTGTAACTATTCTTTAGTAATTTGGAGAATGCTTACAAGTTTTGGTGGTAAGGAACAAATGAGACTTCCCATTTATTTATAGTGTCCATAGAGCTTACATGAAACTTCTGAAAACGGAATATTTCAGAAATTATTCTAGATGTATATATTTACAAGGAAGCTTCTAACCTATCGAAAAAGATCCTGAGCCATTTAGAAAGATCGTGGACCTTCCAAAAGATTCCGCCATCTTCTAGAGAGTTTATCCATCTTAAAGATAATTCCATCATCTTCTAAAAGACTAAAACATTCTGGAAGCTTTCCGCATAACCCTGGTCCGTGAAGGGTTACGCAAATCGGTCTCGGTGGGGTGCAACAAATTGGCGTAACATAGTGCTACTATATTGAGAATGAGGCTCAACTCGATGGATAGTTTCATTGATGTGGACTGAGTATATATATATCTGTAGGAGGGGGGGTTGAGATTTCCTCTTTAGTTTCTATCAATATGGGACTTGAGGGGTGTCACTCCCGTTTTTTCGTTATACGTATTTTCAGTATACGTGTACGGATTTATGACATTTGTCGGATGACCCGTGTTTTGACTTGTCTTGCTTAGCTAGTCTTTGTTTAATCTTGATTCGGTTTATTTTGTCTTGGTTTAATTTAGTTGGTTCATCATGGCATGTTAACTTGGCTTGGCTTGGTTTGGTTTGGGTTAAGTTGGTTCATCATGAAGAACCTTATATTTAACCCAATTCCACTCTGTCTCCTCCATAACTCTTCATTTACTCTTCTTCATTTACTTCTCCACCTACACCTTAGGTAAGTGCAACTTGCTTCATGAAGGAACCCCCATTTTTATTGTTCCATTGTCTTCCCTACAAGTTTCTAAGGCTCTTACTTAGCATTTTTTATTTTGGTGGATAATTTCTTATAGATCTAAGTTTACTTTACTTTCGAAATTCTTGGGTTTTGATCTATCAAACTTTGTTATTTTTAAGTTTTGATTGTTCCATGTTATAGAGAATTTCGTTCTACCCAATTTAGACCCTTGAAAATCCGGATTTTGACTTGTTTTGAGCAAGTTAGGCCACTTTTAGTTCATGGGTTTCCATGAACACATGCGGGCTGCTTGGAGAAGATGAGCAGTGCTGGGCGCATAGCCTTTGATATGCGCCCAAGCCACATACTTCTTCCTGCTTGGGCGCATAGTCATTGATATGCGCCCAAAGCAATATGCATACTTCCTTCTGCTTTGGCGCATAGCCATTATAGGCGTCCAAACCATATAGTTCTTCCTACTTGGGCGCATAGCCATTAATATACGCCCACTGAGCCATAGAAGACAGTCTCCCATGCTTCCTTTAAGTGCACCCTGTCCCTAGAACGTGGGCGCATGCTTTCCTGGGCGCATGCTGCCCTGGCGCATGATGTCCTGGACGCATGCTGCCCTGGCGCATGCTGCCCCTGGGCGCATGGTGTCCTGGCACCCCCTCCTTTTATCCCTCGCGTCATTTCTTGCCATGATAATTCTTGTTACATTACCCAGGCTTGTCCTCATGGTTCTTAGTGTAATATTAGGATCTTTGTTTGTACCCTGTACTTGACTTGTTCTTTGACGACCCGACTTAATAATTTGTTGAGCATGATAGAATTGAGCATGACATGACTTGCTAGCATTGGACTTGGCATGAACACGACTTGACACGAACTTGTTCATAATAATATGAACCAGATGGCCCGTCGCGGCGCACTCTTGACACGTAACAAGTAAACTTGACATGACATGTATAAACTTGATAGTGGCCCGTTGTGGCGCACTCCCGACAAGTAATCCTGACAAGTAATCTTGACAAGTAACAAGTAACTCTCGTCTTGACACCGTGGGTGATTTCTCTTGATTGTGCTTGTACAAGCTATATGTTCCGTCTTGCATCATGATTAGGACATGGATTTCTGATTACCGCGGTCAGGAATTCATACTGAATCTGACTAAGTTAATGACTAGATTGATCAAGTAGCTCTTAACGAGATTTTCCAGTCACAGGCAATCCCGTTATTTGGGCGCCTCAAGTGGACTTGTAGTCTGCCGACGAGTAGGGCACATTTCCAGCACACTATCATGTGTTGCACCACAAAGTCACCTAATCAACTCTCTCAATCTGCGGAAGGATAAATGGGTAGTCTGCAGGGCTTGTGACTGCTGGAACATCTCATTGTATCTTGTAGTAATTAGGCTTGTGATAACCCTAGTTAGTTAAAGTGTCAAGCCGTACTCATTGCTTGGCCGTGATTGATCCCGTCTAGTCTAGCTTGTCTAGAAGCAGTACATGATTACTTCTGTGCATTTTGATTTATGCCTTACTGTTGTTGATGAATGATTAGAGACTAAGTTATGTTCAGGTGAAGGGTACAACCCCGATCCTTGTTTGGTTTATGGGTTGTAACTTGGCTTTCGGGACAACTCCTTAGTTATCTTGTCATTTTTATCATATTTCTAACTATTGTTCTTTTCTTGTTATTATTCATGTCATTGTGTTGTAATATGCTGATTTTAGTTCTTAAGTGAAGCCTCCCTTGTGGCACTTGCTCTTTCTGGGGTCTGACCCAGCTGGTTTTGTATGGCCAGATTTCGGAGTAGCTCCCGAGGATCTTCTAGCCTTCCAGCCAGATGGTGAACACTAGACGCAACCCTGGCAATGAGTGGGTTTTATTTGCTCTCCCACTCTATTGTAAATTATTCTTTTGAGGCGTTTAGCCGCCGAGCAAGTGTTAGCTCGTGTTGAAAACTTACATTTTCTGACTGCCTATGGGTTGTAACATGATTGACAAATCCTAGGGTTGATCATGTATGACTTAAACTCTTGCTAGTCTTCGCATTTAGTATGACTAGCTTCATGATCATCTGAATATGTAATGTATGTGATGCCTTACTTTGTATGTCTGATGATCTACCATCTTGTAACATGTGTTTACTTGCTTGAGATTGAGACACTAGGCTTGTTCTTGACCTTAAGATACTGATGGCTTGTAGATAAACCCTCACGCATCTATATAGCCGTGACCGTATTGCAAGGTGGGATGCACTTCAATGTACGTAGCTGGCTGTGTCTGTCCCCCGCTCTCCAGTATTCTGGACGTGACACGGTTTAAGTGGTGGTCCATGCAGGTCTTGTAAATCAAGATGTGTGCGGGTTTTACTAGATAGATGTCTCAATCAGCACTCACCCTTGATCTCTACACGTGTCTTCTAATCTTTCTGAAATCTTGACCTGATCACATGCTTATATCCTCGATCTATCTTGGTCCTTTCTTATTGTTTCCTATGTCATTTCTTCAGTGGCATTGCTCTTGGTCCTACCGATTAGCCGGGAGAACCCCCAGTGAACCAGCCACACCCTGGGGACCAAGCCCAGCACTCAGGAGCAGCATCCTGCGTTATGCCTTCCAGAGATCATGAGCCGCCAGTTCAGCCAGTCCAGAATTGCTTGCGTCACAAGATCGTCGGGGCGATGCTCTGCACCAGACAGTAAAGATGCTATGGGCAGAGTTGGTTACCAAGGGAACAATGCAGCCAACAGCTTCAAGCGCCTGAACCCTCCTTTCTTTGGCGATAGTGAAGATGCTATCGCTGCTGATGCGTGGCTTCAGGACATAGAGGTTATCCTAGAGGCAGCTCGGATTCCAGAGGGAGAGAAGGTGGCCGTTGTGCGCCTACAGTTATTGGACTTAGCCCGCAGCTGGTGGGCGATGTTAGCAGTTGGATTGGTGACGCCTGTCTTGTGGGCGGTATTCAGTGACAAGTTCCAGACAAAGTACTTTGATACAGTGGTTCGGTACGACCTGCAGACCAGATTTAACAATCTCAAGCAGATGGGGAGGACGGTCGATGGTTATGCCGCTGAGTTTTCAAGACTTAGTCGGTTTGCTCCCGCCTTGGTGGCAACCGAATTGGACCGAGCACAGCGATTCCAGCAGGGACTCCACCTAGAGATTATTCTAGCAGTGGAGCAGTATGAGCACCAGACATTTGATGCTGTTTTGCGAGCAGCGAGGAGGCATGAGTATACCTCCCAGAGGATAGTAGATCGAACCGGAGGACGGAAGAGGTCTCATGGGCAGATATCCCAGTCGTCAGCACCAGCCCCGGCAGCTAGGGCCTTGACTATTGGAGCTCCTAGGAGGGCGACCCCAGTTTCGTCGGTGCAGTACTCGACTCCGACGTACCCTCAGCAATAGAAGCAGAAGCAGAAGCAATCTTCCGCAATGGGTTGCACTCATTGTGGAAAGCCTGGACACGTGGTATCAGAGTGTCGCAGAGCACAAGGATTGTGCTTGGTTTGTGGGGCACCGGATTATAAGATAGGGTCTTGCCCGCATAGAGCCAGTTCATCGTCGTCAACCCTGACCAGTCCATCGGTTAGGGGTCCAGCACTAGTGCAGCAGTACCAGCCTCCGAGGTTGTTGCTGCCTCAGGCTCAACAGTATGTCCAGATTCAGATTCAGAACAGGCAGAGAGGTCACTAGCAGAGGGGACCAGCACCAAGAGGACAAGGTCAAGCGATGGCTCTGATCGTGGCAGAAGAATTGGCATCAGGTGAGGTGGTGGCAGGTACCATTCTCGTCAACTCTTTTCCAGCATCAGTATTATTTGATTCAGGTGCATCGCATTCATTCATGTTTGAATGATTCGCAACACGGATAGGACTGGAGTCCGAGTCATTATCAGTAAGGCTCAATATACTTACTGGTAACGGTCTTGTGGGAGTAGATAGAGTATTTTTCTCGTGTCGAATCGTAGTTAGCGGTAGAGAGTTTTCTGCTAGATTGATAGAATTTTCGATGGCCGACTATGATGTGGTCCTAGGAATGGATTGGTTGAAGGATCAATATGCAAGAATAGACTGCCATCTTGGCAGGATTATTTTTGGTATTCCCGGCGAAGCAGAGTTTTCATTTTCCAGAGGCGAAGTAGAACCTTCTCCACCAGTATTGCGGATGGTAGTAGCAAAAGCGGTTCAGTTTTCCAGAATAGAAGAGTTTCCTGATGTATTTCTCGGAGAGCTTACAGGCATGCCCCCAGAGAGAGAGAGAGAGTTCACCATTGATTTGATTCCAGGAACGGCACCAGTATCGGAGAGAGTCTACAGGATGGCACCCTCCGAATTGGAGATCTTGTACAAGATGATTGAAGAACTCAGAACCAAGGGGATTCATTCGTGCTAGTGGATCACCTTGGGGAGCTCCGTTGCTTCTTGTGAAAAAGAAGGATGGTACGTCAAAATTATGTGTTGATTATCGTACCTTGAACTCTGTAACAATCAAGAACAAATATCTTCTACCAAGGATAGATGATTTATTCGATCAACTCAGTGGAGCGGCAGTATTCTCGAAGATTGACTTGCGGTCAGGATACCATCAGATCGGAGTAAGAGAGCAAGACATCCCGAAGACAGCATTCATATCTAGATATAGATATTGAGAGTTTCTCGTTATGCCATTCGGAGCGACCAATGCGCCAGCCGTATTCATGAACCTCATGAATCATATCTTCATGTCCTATTTGGACCAGTTCGTGATAGTATTTATAGACGACATCTTAGTCTATAGCAAGAATGAGGCAGAGCATGAGCAACATCTCCGTGTAGTCCTTCAGATTCTCAGGGAACACCAGTTGTACGCGAAGTTCAGCAAGTGCGAGTTTTGGCTTGACCGCATTTCGTACTTGGGTCACATCATCACCAGTGGTGGAGTGGAAGTAGACCCTCAGAAAATAGTGGCTATAGAGACATGGCTAGTACCCAGTACCGTAGCAGAAGTTCGCAGTTTTCTAGGATTGGCCGGCTATTACCGACGGTTTGTATCAGACTTCGTCCGAATTTCAACACCCCTGACGCAGTTGACTTGCAAGGAAGTACATTTTGCTTGGACAGTAGAGTGCCAGAATTTATTTGAGAAGTTGAAGCAAGGATTGATGACGGCCCCCATTTTCACGCTTCCAGATGGGATTGAAGGATTTTCAGTTTATTGTGACGCATCAGGCAGAGGATTGGGATGTGTCTTAATGCAGCATGGTAAGGTAGTAGCTTATGCGTCACGTCAGCTTCGTGATCATGAGAGGAATTATCCAACCCACGACTTGGAATTAGCAGCAGTGGTTTTCGCACTTAAGCTATGGAGGCATTACTTGTATGGAGATCGGGTGGAGATTTTCACCGACCACAAGAGTCTTAAGTACGTGTTTACTCAGAAGGATCTTAACATGCGTCAGAGGAGATGGCTAGAGCTACTTGTGGATTATGACATCAACCTGCAGTATCATCCTGGGAAGGCCAACGTAGTTGCAGTTGCGTTGAGTAGAAGAGCCGAAGTTTATTTTCTGACAGCACAACCAGAGTTGTTAGCAGATCTTCAGAAGATGGGTATAGAGATAGTTCTTCCCACTAATGAGGCATTGATGGCCAGTATGCAAGTTCAGTCCAGTATAGTTGAGAGGATCAAGATAGCTCAGTCGACGGATTCTAAGCTTCGGCGGCTTCGAGCAGAATGTGAAGTAGGACGGAGAGCAGAGTTATGCATTCATGAGGATGGTACACTTCAACATGGAAGGCGTCTTTGTGTATCCAGTGGTGACATCAGACAAGAGATCCTGGCAGAGGCTCACAGTTCGCAGTATTCAATTCATTCCGGTGGCACGAAGATGTATCGTGATATTCGTCAGCATTTCTGGTGGAATGGCATGAAGAGGGAGATAGCTCGGTTTGTCTTTCGTTGTTTAGTTTGCCAACAAGTCAAAGTTGATCATCATAGACCAGCTGGACTTCTTCAGCCTTTACCAATCCCAGAATGGAAGTAGCAGCATATTACCATGGATTTTGTAACTGGATTACCTAAATCCCCAGCTGACATGGATGCTATATGGGTTATAGTTGACCGTCTCACCAAGGTAGCACATTTTCTCCCTTTCAGGATTGGTCAGTCGACTGAACAGCTAGCAGAGATGTACCTCAGGAAGATACTCAGGTTGCATGGAGTGCCAGTTAGTATCATATCAGACAGAGATTCAAGATTCACATCGCACTTTTGGCGGAGTCTTCAAGTGAGTTTGGAGACTCGTCTCAAGTTCAGTTCAGCTTATCATCCGCAGACAGATGGTCAGTCAGAACGTACGATCCAGACTCTTGAAGATATGTTGCGATCTTGTATGCTTGACTTCGGTGGCTCGTGGGAGGATCACCTGCATCTAGTAGAGTTCTCCTATAACAACAATTTCTAAGCCAGTATCCAGATTGCACCATTTGAGGCATTGTGTGGCAGAAAGTGCAGATCTCCGTTAGCATGGGATGATATAGGCGAGAGGCAGATGCTTGGTCCAGAGATGGTTACGCAGACTATCGAGGTGGTCAGACAAGTCAGAGATCATCTTCGAGTTGCAGGATTGCCAGCGTCATTGGGCCGATTCTCATCGGCGTTCCCTTCAGTTTTCTATCGGCGACCACGTATTCCTTAGGATCTCGCCTACCCGTAGCGTCATTCGTTTTGGCGTACGAAAAAAGCTTAGTCCTAGGTATATAGGGCCGTTCAATATTCTTGAGCAAGTAGATGATGTGTCATATCGTCTTGCTCTTCCGTCATCGTTACTTGAGGTACATGACGTGTTCCATGTATCCCAATTGCGACGGTACATCCCAGATCCGAGCCATATCCTTGATCATTCGGAATTGGTTGTTGGTACCAACCTTTCGTATGAGAAAATGCCTGTATTCATATTGGACCGAAGAGAGAAGGTACTCAGGAACAAGACTATTAGTTTAGTCCATGTTGCTTGGGGTCATCACTCTTTGGGTAAGTCAACGTGGGAACGTGAGGATGATATCCGATCACGATATCCACACCTGTTTGACTTATAAGGTATAATGTCTTCCTTATGCCTTATGCTTTTAAATTCCTCGCTTGCATGAATGAATGCTTGATTGACTGCTAGTCGTAGATTGTTGTGATTAGTATAGCTTGCTCGGACATCTCTAGCCTCTTGATTAAATTCCGAGGACGGAATTCTTTTAAGGTGGGTAGAGTTGTCACTCCCGTTTTTCCATTATACGTATTTTCAATATACGTGTACGGATTTCTGACATTTTTTGGGTGACTTGTGTTTTGACTTGTCTTGCTTAGCTAGTCTTTGTTTAATCTTGATTCGGTTTATTTTGTCTGGGTTTAATTTAGTTGGCTCATCATGGCATGTTAACTTGGCTTGGCTTGGCTTGGTTTGGTTTGGTTTGGTTTGGGTTAAGTTGGTCCATCATGAAGAACCTTATATTTAACCCAACTCCACTCTCTCTCTCCTCCATAACTCTTTATTTACTCTTTTTCTTCATTTACTTCTCCACCTACACCTTAGGCAAGTGCAACTTGCTTCATGAAGGAACCCCCATCTTTATTGTTCCATTGTCTTTCCTACAAGTTTCTAAGACTCTTTAGTACTTAGCATTTTTGATTTTGGTGGATAATTTCTTATAGATCTAAGTTTACTTTACTTTCGAAATTCTTGGGTTTTGATCTATCAAACTTTGTTATTTTTAAGTTTTGATTGTTCCATATTGTAGAGAATTTCGTTCTACCCAATTTAGACCCTTGAAAATCCGGATTTCGACTTGTTTTGAACAAGTTAGTCCACTTTTAGTTCATGGGTTTCCATGAACACATGCGGGCTGTTTGGAGAAGATGAGCAGTGCTGGGCGCATAGCCATTGATATGCACCCAAGCCACATACTTCTTTCTGCTTGGGCGCATAGCCATTGATATGCGCCCAAAGCAATATGCGTACTTCCTTCTGCTTGGGTGCATAGCCATTATATGCGCCCAAACCATATAGTTCTTCCTGCTTGGGCGCATAGCCATTAATATGCGCCCACTGATCCATAGAAGACAGTCTCCCATGCTTCCTTTAAGTGCACCCTGTCCCTAGCATGTGGGCGCATGTTGTTCTGGGTGCATGCTGTCCTGGCGCATGATGTCCTGGGCGCATGCTGCCCTGGCACCCCCTCCTTTTATCCCTTGCGCTATTTCTTGCCATGATAATTCTTGTTACATTATCCAGGCTTGTCCTCGTGGTTCTTAGTGTAATATTGGGATCTTTATTTGTACCCTGTACTTGACTTGTTCTTTGACGACCCGACTTAATAACTTGTTGAGCATGATAGACTTGAGCATGACATGACTTGCTAGCATTGGACTTGGTATGAACACGACTTGACACGAACTTGGACATGATAATATGAACCAGTCTTGATAATTCTTGATAGTGGCCCATCGCGGTGCACTCTTGACAAGTAACAAGTAAACTTGACATGACATGTATAATCTTGATAGTTGCCCGTTGTGGCGCACTCCTGACAAGTAATCCTGACAAGTAACAAGTAACTCTCATCTTGATACCGTGGGTGATTTTTCTTGATTGTGCCTGTACAAGCTATATGTCCCGTCTTGCATCATGATTAGGATATGGATTTCTGATTACCACGGTCAGGGATTCATACTGAATCTGACTAAGTTAATGACTAGATTGATCAAGTAGCTCATAACGAGATTTTTCAGTCACAGGCAATCCCGTTATCTGGGCGTCTCAAGTGGACTTGTAGCCTGCCGACGAGTAGGGCACATTTTCAGCACACTATCATGTGTTGCACCACAAAGTCACCTAATCAACTCTCTCAACCTGCGAAAGGATAACTGGGTAGTCTGCAGGGCTTGTGACTGCTGGAACATCTCATTGCATCTTGTAGTAATTAGGCTTGTGATAACCCTAGTTAGTTAAAGTGTCAAGCTGTACTCATTGCTTGGCCGTGATTGATGAATGGAGTCCCGTCTAGTCTAGCTTGTCTAGAAGCAGTACATGATTACTTCTGTGCATTTTGATTTATGCCTTACTGTTGTTGATGAATGAGTAGAGACTAAGTTATGTTCAGGTGAAGGGTTACAACCTCGGTCCTTGTTTGGTTTACGGGTTGTAACTTGGCTTCCGGGACAGCTCCTTAGTTATCTTGTCATTTTTATCATATTTCTAACTCTTGTTCTTTTCTTGTTATTATTCATGTCCTTGTGTTCTAATATGCTGGTTTTAGTTCTTAAGTGAAGCCTCCCTTGTGGCACTTGCTCTTTCTGGGGTCTGACCCAGCTGGTTTTGTATGGCTAAATTTCGGAGTAACTCTCGAGGATCTTCCAGCCTTCCAGCCAGATGGTGAACACTAGACGCAACCCTGGCAACGAGTAGGTTTTATTTGCTCTCCCACTCTATTTTAAATTATTCTTTTGAGGTATTTAGCCGCCGAGCAAGTGTTAGCTCGTGTTGAAAACTTATATTTTTTGTCTGCCTATGGGCTGTAACATGATTGACAAATCCTAGGATTGATCATGTATGACTTAAACTCTTGCTAGTCTTCGCATTTTGTATGACTAGCTTCATGATCATCTGAATATGTAATGTATGGGACGCCTTACTTTGTATGTCTGATGATCTACCATCTTGTAACATGTGTTTACTTGCTTGAGATTGAGACACTAGGCTTGTTCTTGACCTTAAGAGACTGATGGCTTGTAGATAAACCCTCACACATCTAGACAGCCGTGACCGTATTGCGAGGTGGGATGCACTTCAATGTACGTAGCTGGCTGTGTCTGTCCCCCGCTCTCCAGTATTCTGGTTCTGGGGCGTGACAAGGGGTAGAAGAAGATACCAAGTATGGACATTCAAGAACAACAACTATAACTATACTAACAGTGATAAAGTGGTGTGTAGTTGTGATGCAACTGTTTTTTCGTGCATCAATTAGGTAACTTTTAAAAGCAAATGGAATCTTAAGCAAAAGGTATTTCTAGAAAATAAGAACCTAGGTGGGGAAAGAGCATACAATCTTAGGCCTTGACCATTGGATCATTTATGGCTGTACAAGCAAAAATGCTTAATGCATAGATGGCATGGTGTAAACTTCTTCCACGTCTTTTCAGGAAAAGATGATTATTGTCTTTGTTTTACACATGCTTGCTTCTGCATTTTTTTACTCCACAAGCAAACACAATCTTTTCTTCTCACTCTCCACCACCTATCCTGAACCAGGAACCTGCTGTTCATCAATGCAAGGCTTAAAAATTCATGCTTTTTGAGGTGGTCAACGAAATGTAACTTAAAAGTAAAAGGAGAGGGAGGATGGAGGGGAAAGTGGGGAAATAGTAGGACGTAAGAGGATGAAGCTTTGAATACTTGAGCAGAGGGAAGAGGACTAGGAAGAAGGGGTGAGTGACAAAAGATCCATATTAATTGCAACAAACAATACCTGATCAATTTATTACTTTACAACATATAGTTAACATTGACTTATGATGCTATAATATGCAAGATGTCTTATTCTTTATAGTACTTTTTAACCACAAGGTTAGGACTTAATCGAATAATGCTCCTCATTTGGAAGAAAGGGTAATTTACAGGAAACCTCCTGAACTCTTCATGTTTTTCTAGGTTTCCTCCCTACCGATGTTATGCTTTCGTTTTCAATGCTCCTAAAGGTTTATTTTGGAGTTTCTCATTAGTTTAGGCTTTCAAATGACTCTACTACATCAAGTTTTTTTTAAACTAAAGTACAGTTTTTTTAATAATGGGAATGTCATTCCTTCCACTCTTTGGCTCAATATGTCATAGAGATGAAGCAATGACCTATAACAATTGTATCATCTTATTCGTCTAGACTCTTTATATTCTAAGAAAACTTCGAGGCTGCTCCTTGTTTACATGAGCTTAAACTGCATAACCAAAAGGTAAGCCTATCTATCTGCCAACTGGCCTTCTAAGGTCTTTGACATTGCCCTCTTATGCTCATAGCTACCTTGGTTAGGATGTGGCACCGATATAGAGGGTTGATGTGAGGTTGATGCCCAGTCATAATTATGATGGGAGAAGGCTCGAACGATGGCGATGATGATGATATTTAAAATAATTTCTTGTTTATCATTGCTGCCATTGTAGACAGTGTTAATCCTGCCTCCTTTTTCACCCCTCGGCCAGTCCTCTCCCTTGCACCTAATTCTCCCTCTTTCTCTAGGTGTCCTCCTTAGTCACCATCACTACAAGTTTTGTAGGTGATTCTCTTCTCATTCTCACTCCTGCCGCCTTCCTCTTTGTGACAATGGACCTATATATATCGGGCTGAATGAATAATGCATTGCCGGTCCTGTCACTATTCTGTTCTTGTAACTTTTTGTATGTGCTCGACCTTATCTGAGTGCTATGTGGTATGTTCGTCTGTGGCTGCCGACTATGACCAGTGGAGAAAGTGGGGTGAGAGAGAGAGAGAGAGAGAGAGAGAGAGAGAGAGAGAGAGAGTTGAAATATTTGTATTGGTGATCATTTGCTAGTCGACACCTATAAGCCGGACTATTAATATATTAAAAGTGTTACTTGATTATTCTAATTAATATATTTTTTTGTTAATTTTTTATTCACTCAGGAGATGTATAGTAGGCAATCTCTGTCACATACTGGTACAGGTTAATTTACTATGACCAGTGGAGAAATTGGGGGTGAAGGGGGGGAGAAACTTTCTTGAAATTTTTGTATTGGTGATCATTTGGTAGTTGACACCTCTATGCCGGACTATTGATAACAAAATGTGTTACTCGATTCTCTCTGCTTAATCTATTTTTTGGTTAATTTATTATTCACTCAAAGATATGTTAGTATTTGTGCAGCATGACGTCTGCTTTTGGTTCTGGAGCAATGTTTTCACTGGTGAGTGGCATGGGAGGCCCAAATCAGGCTGTAAATGCAGTCACATCAGGATTATTTTTTGCTCTTATTCAAGGTGGCCTTTTCAAGGTATTGAAGCATAAACATCTTTAGAACTCTCTATGAGGAAAAAAAATTAAACGATTGCCTTCTTTCAACCTGGGTAGATTCATTGTGAACCAAAGAAACCTCCTACTGAAGTACTTTAACCCACTTGTTTCTTTAATATAGACGATGTGACTTGTTGCTTTGGCAAGGAGCCCGCTTTTTGAGTTTGCCTTCTGTTTGTTATTGATGTCTGATAAATTTTGTTTGGATGATTATTTTCTGGATTTGACGTTAAACTACAAAAGGAACTAAAGATTCAGCATGACTAATTATTTAGCTGAGTTATTTGCAAGCCCCCTTATTTCTCAAATTTGGTTCAGTCTATTTGAAACTGAGTGGCAAGTGCATGATACATTTTACGCTATTAATTGTGAAGCAATTTAAGTTATTTTCATGCATGGTTTTCAGAAAAAAGATTTTATCAGATTTATGACTTCTTTATGTTGTTCACTCTATGTGCAGTTTACATTTTATTCGATTTTGTTTTTTGATTTCCTTCGTCATTTAGTTCAAAAATGCATTTGTCAAACCCGTCTTTTTGCATGACCGCCACCAAAGCAGGATGACTGCATCACTGTAGTAGCAGCCAGGCACTGTTGCAAGCATAAATATAGAACAGTAGACTTACGAATTTACTTAAAACTTGCAGTTGGGTCAGAAATTCTCTCAACCACCAGCCGAGGATGTGTTCTACACAAGAACAAGAAGCATGCTAACAAACTTGGGCCTTCAGAACTATGAGAAGAACTTTAAGAAGGGACTTCTCACTGACAGCACTCTGCCTCTTCTCACAGATAGGCAAGTTTATATCCACACATTTTATACGGAAGAAGTCAGCTAATCGAAATTCCATAACATTTCATGTAGTTAACAACAAAAACTTCAAGTAGCTGTCTCTTAGATTTATGCTGTTGTTTCATTCGTCTTCTGCAGTGCTCTTAGAGATGTGAAAATCCCTCCCGGACCGAGGCTTCTCATTCTGGATCATATAAACAGGTGCTCAGCAAATCCAACTTATAGATGCCAATCTCCTATGTACTAATTTTCATGTCAGCATCCATAATCCAATCTTTGCTGTTTCTTCTGCTTGTCCAGGGACTCGGAGCTGAAGGGAAGGCAATGAAGTTGTCTTCCATGTCAACACATTTCGGATGCACGAGTCGTTATCACGGACTCGCTTTCACTTTTGAAGTGGTACCATGTAGAGTTCGGAGGTTTTGTTCATGTTTGCATTGTGATGAACAGTCAAAATTTTGTTCCTAGAAGGGCTTCCTGTGTAAAATGTCATTATACTATATTTTTGTTAGAATGTTTGCTTCAATTCTAGTTCATAATGTCTCTATCAGTGGCAACACATGCTTGGAATAATTTCTGTGGGATAACAAGTTGGTGAGGAAAGAGCCTCCATGTGGAGAAAGCTGGGCAAGTGTGGAAGCATACTTTAAAGACTTATAATATCAAGTATTTATTTATCTCAGCTGTCATGTGGGAATATAATATTGATAGAGAAGATCACAGTTCGGAAGGATGCCCATCTCATGTGATGCCGCCTATCATTGAATTGTTAATTGCACTTTCTAATTAAGAGAAGCGAAAATTCGTGTTCGGTTTGGAAGTCAGCAAGAATCTAAATGAAATCAGCATAAACTATTTTTTTCTTTAAAGCACAGGTTTGTCAATCTAATCTTCCAGTCTATAGGGTTAAGTGTGGTGCATGCTGACCAAGGTTGGTCGATCCTCCCTCCGTATTCATGTGATGTGACGGGGTGTGTGACACCAAATCGGTTTGGAAAAAAATTGGTTCAGATTTACTAAAATAAAATAATAAAATGTATTCGGTTTCGATCCAAAATCATAAGCCAAATGGAAGAAGACTAGTGCAATGTTAAGTATGTATATTTTTTGTGTATATTTTGAAAATAATAAATATGTGAATGTATTTTAAAGTCAAAGTTTGATAATTTAATAATTAATCTAATTTGGGCCAAATTTTGAAATACAATAAATGTATGTATAAAAAATATTTTAACCATAATCATATCTTTTGGTCTGATCTATTAAACAATAAAAATAGTCTTACCGAACAAACCGAAATAATTATCGATTCGGTTTTAAAATTTGGATTTTTTTTTTTTCCGATTTATTCAGTTTTAATTATTTGGATTCATTTGGAACAGGAATAAAGTGAATGTTCACCCTAGATATGACCTCCTAGTTTTGTTTCTTTTGAATGTCTTGCAAAACAAAGTAGTTCTAATTTCTTAAAGCATCTTTCAAACGGATTTTAAAGCTTCTAAGTCTTAGTATAATGCTAACTCATGGGCCAAATAACTATAGATATATCCTCTTCTAAATAATGGTCAATTATTTGAATAAAAAAGAAGGGGGGAAAATGAGAATGCCCTACTAGAGTGGGTTTGTCTTTGACTTGTCTCAAGTTATCTGCATAAACATGTTGCGCCTTAGCCTCGTCATTCATGCCTAATGTGTAGGAAATGTATAGGATTTAGTTGGCAAAGTAGGGGTGGGTGACGCTTCAACCCAAACCAACAACACTATCGAAGGTCCAAACTCTTTCCTAATTGCTAATACTTGAACCTTTACTTTCTCTCCTCAAAGTAGGAAACATTTTAAGATGGACACGTCTCTTTAGAGACTTAACATGGCCCGTACTATAATTTATTTAGTTAATAATTATTTCATTTATTTTAAATTTAATTTTAAAGTTAATTTGGACGAAAAGAAAGAAGTATGGGTGTCTTAGTGAATGTATATGTCTACATAAAAGGATACTTCTTTATATATATATATATATATATATATATATATATATATATATATATATATATATATATATATATATACCGAACAATCGCTCGTCCTCGCTAGGACGTGATGTCGTACGAGTCTGGAGTTGCACTCGTACAAGGCAAGATGACAAGTTTCCAAATGGTTATCTTTGATATTGTTATTTAGCAGCGGAAGAAACAGAGTATACGAAACAATTTTCTATATTCAATAAATGAACTGAGGTTACAAAGGCTTTCAATAGTCCAACTGAATTTGTCAGATTGGCTACAACACTCAGGTTCTCTCTTACTCACAAAGGATTTCACCGTTCCACACATCATGTCTTCTATATCTCGGCCGCATCATCATATTGCAAGTCCGAACATCAATGCGGTCGCACGCCTCAATACACTATGGCATTCCATGCCTCAGCGCGTTCAAACGAAGCTCTGTAGCAAGCAGACCATTCCCTGAACGTGCGAGCAAACTAGTGGAGGATTAGCACTTTCGTCCTCGCTGTACTGATCAAAGATTCCCTTTACTAAACCAACATTAAGTAGTGTATTGAATCATGCAGCATACAATTTAGTGATCTTTTTATGTTCTCCTTAAAATCAGTTTCATGGCATATTCGAAAGCAGTATAACATGTTATCATGACAAGCATGTTATTTGATTCGCATAAGCAAGCAGGCAACCAATAGCAATCTCGTATTGTTTCGTGACTTCTTACCAACATCGAAGCACTCGTCCTTGTACCGACGCAGGATGAATATGCCGCATTCCTTTCCTGTCATGTTATAAGTGCTATATGCAGGATCTTTGTGTTCCTGCACTTTCGGCCCACCATTCCTTAACTATATGAAGGTCATAGGCGTATCCGTGCCAGAATTGACTAAAGTTGTTTTTCTTTTCTTTTTCTTTTCTTTCTTTTCTTTTCTTTAATTTTCTTTTCTCAAATTGGGTAGCCCGATGCCTCACGGGATGTGTTGTTATCCCAATAACCGGAGGCTTACCATTGCATACCAATCGTTGCGGCTTTTACATCAATAATCGGCCGCTAATCATCTTAAAAATGTGTGCCCATCAAAGTTTAACATCCCATATATATATATATATATATATATATATATATATATATATATATATATATATATAATATATATATATATATATATATATATATATATATATATATAGTATCTATGACATATTTATACTTCATATATATGTTTAGTTGTGATCGCAATATGGGGTACTGGAGTAATTTGTTGGGAACGCAGTGTGACCCAAACTTGAGTTGGACCATAAGATGCGATATTGAATTGGACCCATATGTCTTAAAAGAGAATTCTCATATAAGGCCTAAACCATCCCAATTATCTATACCACATGATCCCACATCCTAACCGATGTGGGACTAAATTACCAACTCCATTGTCACCCCCATTTGAACTCTCAACCAGAAACGAGATACAACCCAACAATATCCACCTTAGCTCGTTTTCGCTAGCCGAACAACCTTAGCACCTTGCTAATTTGTTTGTTCCCGCTAGCCGAACAACCTTAGCACCCCTGCTAACTTTTTGTTCGTTTCTGCCAGCCGAGTAACCTTAGCGCTCCTGCTACATTTATTCGTTCTCGCCAACCGAGCACCCAGAAGATCCAACATATTGTCATCTCGATTCGTTCGACTATAGAACCAAGCCGACACGTTCATCCACACCATCATTGTGTGCCAACCACAAGTCTTGCTCCACCTTGGGCTCGTCAAACCCACCTTTGAAGCCAATTCGTGTAGTTGATGCTCCTACTCCATCTTAAGAAGAGTTTGTATAATCTAATTTTATACATGAATGTTCAGCACCATCTATCTTGAAACAATTAGAGCCGTCTAAACTAGTCCTGTAACCATGGGCTCTGATACCACTTGTTGGGAACGCGGTGTGACCCGAACCGAAGTTGGCCTATAAGGTGCAATATTGAATGAGGAGGTCCAACGTAAGCAAGTGGAATCGTCGTAGGAGTCCGCTCTGGTGGTTTCCTATAGAAAGGGAAGACCCAAGTCACAGGCGAGGACATGGGAGAGTTCTCAAAATCTTGCGATTGTGGACCGCAAGGAGGCCTGCTATCACTATGGCGAAAGGGGTATATCAAAAGGAACTACTTGAAGCTCAAGGCTGAGAAGGCCAAAGGCAAGAACGATCAGGTGGATCTCATGACGTTTGGAGATATCATCATCGCAGTGATCGATGTAGAGGAACATTGTGGCATGTGTCATGATGGCGACTGGATCATGGACACGGGGGTGTCATATCATGCCACTCCACATAGGAGGATCTTCACGTCATACCGCGGTGGCAGATTTGGATGTGTGTAGATGGACTACAAGGGGACGGGTGCAGTTGTAGGCATCGGTGTTGTGCACTTTGTTAGCCCAATGATTATATCATGTTTTTGAATATGGCTAATCAATTAAGTTTAACATATTGACATCACTAATATTTATGTAATCACTATCATGTTGCTACTTAAACTTAGCATTGTCCCAAATGTTCTACATCATATTGCTATTCTTGTATCATATTATTTTGTTTGTCTAACATGTATTTGTAGACATGCAGTAAGCATGATCAAACATGAATTTACCAGGACATATGCAATAGAGAATTGTTGATGGGCCAAAGACAGCGTCATACAAGAAGATTTCTCTGAACTGCCTAACGACCTATCCGGGGCCTCGTATCGGGGGTTCTGCTGCCCGGTCAGTGGACAGGGGTCGAGGGGGCAGCGCCTCCCGTGGAGGTTCGGGGGCGAAGCCCCCGAAAGGTATTCAGATTTCCATATCTATTTATCTTTGGACGACCCCCGTCAAGAAAAAAGGCGTCTTCAGATCTGCTCAAATATCTGAAGAAAGGCATCATCAAAGGGCTCTTGGTTTTCCTATTTTATCAATATATTTTCATATTTATTGAGTCTAGGAATACGATGTAAACTGCATCATACTGGCAAATAAGCTATCCAAGAAACGTTTTCAAAATACCATTTTATTTTGAAAACAAGCCCACTTACAAAAGCCCAAACTACTTCCTAACTGCTTGACCTTTCAAAAAGCTCGAAACCTATTTACAAAAATCCTAACAGAACTCCAACAGAATTTGGCCCGAGTTCGACCCGAATTTGGCCAGAGTTCGGTTAGTGGACGTTGGATTTTGAACTTGGTCCTCCTGCAGTTACGGATCTTGTCGAGATTTTTTCATAGAGTTCTGCCCGAATTCTGCCTGAATTATGTCAAAATTCTGTCTTTGGAAAAACTATAAATAGAGAAGGATTTCGATCATTTCAACACACCAATTCACTTTTATATCTCTTCTCTATAAGCCTACTACTTCTTCCAAAGTGTTCTAAAGCTTTCATTTTCAAATCCTAAGCCAGTTACAATCCTCTAGTCGATTTGCCAGTACGGTACGATCTAGAAGTTTCAGAATGATTGTAATCAGAGGCTTGATTGAAGATAGACACTTCACAATTGAAGTTGGTGAGTACTTCAGATCAAAGCTCGCGCTGTAGATGTTGTAAGAACTTCGAATGAAAACTTGTGGTGATTTTCTATAGTGGATTCAACTGGAAGCTAGTCCTCACAAGAGGAAAAACAGTATACATCCTTGTATTTACGTTTGCTTTCTGCTCTCTACTTTTTATTTAATTATCTGTGATATATATTCTGTGATCTTGTTGCTAACATTTTTAATTAGCTAAATTATGCTGCCTACTCTATTCACCCCCTCTAGAGTATTGCGCTTTACAATTCGTTCCTACACACTTGACGACGGAATTTGGTGAGAAGCTCGTCCTCAGGGGTGTGTGACATATACCACATTTGCACTACAATTTGGTTTCGATAGGGAGGTTGGCAGATGATGGTTACACAGTCTGTTTGGGGACAAAAATTGGATGCTTGTGAAGGGTTCCCAACAGCTGGCTCAGGTTGATTTGTGTTATGGCATGTACAGGCTTAAGCCGCTGAGCTGTACAGGCAGACCATAGACACCGGATGGAGGCTCGAGGGGTATTCGACATGAGGTAGATCGTCGAAAACTTACTGAGGAGGGGCTTCTAGATACTTTGAGGGATACGAAGGATTCGGTTCGTCAAGACAAAGCGACGGATGATAATGAGCCAAAGATTGAGGTCCAGTCTGTCGGTCCCATGACAGTTGGTAGGTCTCCAGGTGGGGGTTGCTCTATGGATCTAGTTTTGGCGACAAGTGGTTTGCCAAAGCTTCACGGAGCAATATCGGTTTTAGCAGTTGAAGCTAGGGAGAAGATCAAGGTTTACAGAAAACTCAATCTGAGGTGGGAGCATCATCATTCACACAGTTCAGGAGGAGCTGTGGGTCATCGACGGCATGCACAGTGCGTGATGTTCTGCTCGAAGATGCATGTGTATGTAGGAACTTCAAGTTCGGACACAAAGGTGGGCAGGTTCAGGAGTTCGAATCTCGTGAGAACCGCACCATCCGCTTGGTTAGGCCAGCCAAGGGTGAAGAAGCTCATCAGAACTTTAAAACTTTTCGGTGCAAGACGAAAGTCGGAGACAGGCAGCCGAGACTTACGATGAGGCTGATCGTCAGAGACTTCGGACTTGGTCGTGTCATTGATATCGACAGGATCCCAGTGGTACAGGAGGTGCTATACATGGCAGCTAATATCGACGTGACGGTCGAGGATCTGGATACAAAGGAAGATGTAAAACAGCTCGGGGATCAGAGATCAGTGGCATGAAAGAGCAGGAACTCTATCGCGGGACAACATGCATGGAGTCCAGTTGAGGAGCCATGGGGTCAACACCCTATCATCAGACTGGAAGAAGAGATTGTTGGAGTCCAATCTGAATTTGGTATGAGCAAATTTTAGAGCCCAAATATGATAAAAGATTTAATTTGATATAATTTAGAAATCTACATTAAATATATAATTTAATTAGATTTACAAATTTGTATCAAATATTTAATTTGACCATATTTGGACGTCCGTAATTAGTGATGGGATATAATTTATACCATTGGTTGTTGGTGGACGACCAGATCTGATGGTGGACTACTTTTAGAATTTTCTAACCCTAAAATTAGGTTTCTCATCTTATTTATAAGAGGTGAGGGTTGTAACCCCTGTTTTCAAAAATTTTGAATTTATAAATTCCTTGCCCATTCTATTGAATTTTTATAAGATATTTGAGTATAAATGTTTTCTTTTATTTAAGTGAAAGATTATCAGAATATTATTGGTAAACAAGTATTCTTTTATTTTTAATATTTTACTAAATCATATAGTGTATATTAAAGAGTTATTTTAGTTGATCTTTCTTTCGTATTAGGTTAAAATCCATTTCAGGTTTAATATTAATTTATTTTAGCCTACCAAGCTTGGACTTGGATTGTGGGCTACCAGCTCATATTTCTTCCTAATTTCTAGTGCTAATTATTAATGGGCTTGGGTTTTGGATTTACCATTAATTGGCCTTTAGTTACTAACTAATAGATTAGTTAGTGGATTAGTTGTTAGTGGTTAGTGATTAGTTAGTGGTCTTTACTAATGTCCCTAGATCTAACAAATTATAAACCATGCCATTGTGTCTTGTAGAGCACTCCACACTCTTCCTATTTAATATTGGGGACTCTCCATTATTTTATTATAATAAATTTCTAGTCTCTATAGCTCAGCCACCCACTGACCACCTCTGCTCCGTCTGCCAGACCATCACTCGCCACCGTGCGCCGTCGTGTATCCCCGGCGACCTCCCAAGAAATTCTTCCTCGACTCACCAGATCCTTCGCCTCCCTGCCTGACCAAGCTCCCAGTGTCACGACCTGCTCCCGCTTTTCGGGACACGAGTACGTAGCCAAGTCCAGCATACACCGCAGCGTCGGCGATAGTACGTTGTCTATATCTCAATGTCAAAACTCAAATACAACATAATCATATCTAATTGCTCATTCACAATAACTATTTTATTTACATATCCAATAATACAAAAACCTGCTAAAATAAATAAATACAAGAAGTGTCTAATCTATCTAGACTAAAGTTGGCCTCCAAGGTCTCTATCTTCCCCGAATAGTCCATAACGCAAAAGTAGGAAGTATGCCAAGTCACCTGCAATGATACAGTCAGAAAAAGAGCAAAGTACAACCTTGCATTTATATAACTTAATACAAAATAAGCTAGATAGTAGAGATAAAGTAGAAAATAAAGGAACATGTGTATAAACTAAAAACGATAAACATGTACAAGAAATAACTAGAAAGAACATACATAAACGAGGCAACTAGCAATGGACATGTACAAGTAAACAGAAAGTGTGTTTGAAATACTTTTTGACATATAAACGGCTGGGCTAATATGGCACATCATATGATGGCTATCATTCAATTTTGGTATGGCTAACCCATACGTGAGGTGTATGACTTAGCTATCATTCAATAAACATTATTTAGGTTTGTTCACACGTCTATTTAGAAATTTACCTCCCGACTCACTAAACAATCAATAAACAAGTAATGATACAATCAAGCCCATCGTATCACAATCGTGTCATAATTTAGATGCTCAATAAAACACAGTAAGAGATAGCATTATAATGTAAAAATTACAAAAAGCAATAGTGTACTTGCCTCGAGTTAAGTTGTAGTTAGTTTGTGACTTGATCAAGTTAGCACAGAATAGTCACAGATGTCACAGGTATGCAAGATGGTATCTAATGATGGAACATACTGTACCATTGGGTTCGGGATAGTCCGTTTAGCCTAGGGTCGATATGAAGTAGTCAGAATCGCAAGAAATAGGAACGTATGACTAGTCACGATTAAGATAAAAATCAAAGAGAATATATATAACTATTTTAGAAAATACGTTTTGATATTTGAAAACTATTAGTCAGAATATTTTAAATAATATATTGGAACTAGAGAAAAATCATATTTAGGTCAAAACTATAATATTGGTAGAAAAATATTATAATAATATTTTAAGGTCAATAAGCTATACTTAAATACCAAAAATAATAATATTATTATTTAATTATGAAATAAATTACTTAAAATATAATTTAACCTAATAATAATCTAAAATATAATAAACAAGGAACTTTGGCCATAGAAAGTCATGTTTCCAATTTTGGAAACCATGGCATGCAAATCGAGACATACCGTTGACTAAATAGTCAAATGTTATGAACTCGAGATTTTAAAAGTGTATCTTGGTAGATTTTAGTGTCACGAGTGCACCAAAATTGACCGTGCCGCAAAATCATGACTTGGTCAAAAGTTATCGCCGTTATGGCTAACCGTGACCAAATCGGTGATTTACCGATCAAATCTGAGTTCATCGTAATAATAAAATAGTAAACGAATTTCTAAATTTCTGGAAAAATTATATGTCGAAGATCATCGCGCCATCTTTCAAAAACTTCTAACGGATCACAAATCGGATTCGGGATCTCCCAAAATCTCAAAAACCGTTCTATGTGTCAAATTTTGGACAACCGACACTCAAATAATTCTCCAGAAATTCACAAATAAAATCTTAGAAAATAAAATATATATTATAAAATCTGACCTCGAGATGATTCCAACAAAAAAATGGAGCACGAAAATGAGGTTGGCGTTGTCCGCAATCGCTCCGTGAAATCAGAAGTCTCGAAGGATCAAAGCTCTCCAAAATCGGCCAAAAGTAAATATGGTTTCTGGATTTACGCGCGCACACACACACACACACACACACACACACACACACACACACACACACACACACAATAGTGTATAAAAAGAGGTGGTGGGACAGCTCGAGCTGCCACGTGGCAACCATTTGACGGCCCCGCTCAATTGATGAGCGGTCAGATGGCGGCCTGGTTAGACCTTAGCCGACTAAGAGTCAGTGAGCCGCGGCTCTATATGAGGAAGTAGATTGCACAGTCAGCACCTCGGCTGGCAGGCGGGCCCTCTCACCCCGATCTGTGCGGCTGACGGATGGGCCGCTTGGTTGACTATGCACAGGTGACTGTGTATTTAATTCAAAAATTGATTTAAAATTCATTTTAAAGCCAAATAAATTGAAATAAATTGAAATAAATTTCTAAAAATTTTAAATTTTTTTTAGAAATTTCTAAAAATTTTAACTATCTGAAAACAAAATAAAAATGCTTGGTCCCAATATAGCCCCAAATGACCATACAGTAAATCTTGAAAGTCTTCAAAATATATAAACCGTCATAGATAAATATCTAAAAATTATAGTAAAATATGAAATAGCTAAATAATGATTATATAAGCTATCTAGAGGCCATATGACCATAGTATGGTCATAGCTCCCTTATGAGCTTAGTCATGACTCCCAATGCTCATAAAATTAATCATAATTAAATAAAATTAAAAAATTAAAAAATTAGGGAAGTGGGCTTACAAATTACCACCTTAGAATAAATTTGTCCTCGAAATTTCATAGGATACGACTAGACACGACTAAAAATATAATCAAAAAATAATACGATTAATGATCAAAATTGATCAACAAATAGAATTAAAATATAGGAAAAGATGCGAACTGGTACGATCGAAATATAATCAAAATAGTCTAGCCGCGATCAAAATTATTTAAGGATAATCAAATAGAAATCATTTCGATATGATCCGTTACTAAACCAAAATCACTTAGACACGATCATAGATTCAAAATCTAGTTATGATTATGAATCTAGTGGAATAGAATCAAAATATAGTCAATTATTCTAGAGCTAAATGGTGATTTTTGAATAGGAAAGATAAGAGCTATCAGTTTATTGAGAACACAATAATAAGAAATAGGATATCAAATACAAGTTTTATGAATCGTAAAAAAATAATAGTTATATACCAATAAAGGATATAGCCTCTATGGTATTCGAAAACCGTAAGTATATTCGAAGTCATTTAACGTACCCGAGAATCCATGCCTTGTCAGTGTACATCTGGTTGCAGTAAACTCTTGGTTCTATAACTCAAATAATGATACAGTATCGAATACTCTATCAACTCTATCCAATATTAACATAACAACTCAAGGATAAAATAAGACAACTAAGACATACTTTTAATATAATTCAATAACCTATGCTTACTTGAAATTATTTTGACTTAGAGGTCATGCCTTGCCAGTGCGCTGTTGGCTGCAGTGAACCCGCATTCTCAATAATTCAAATAAATAGGGATAATGCGCATCTGCCTTGCCATTGTAAGTCATCAAAATTTATTTCAACTATATCCATAAGAATTTCAAAGGAGCTTCTAGAAATTTAAACAAGTTCCAAGACAATCAAGATAGGAAAAGTGTAAGTATCTGTCCTATAAGTCTCAATTCTTGAAAATAAAATAATTAATTAGGAAGGAAATAACTGAAGACAAAAGAAGTATAAACATTCTAATCTCTATTTTATGGATATTCAGATGATTGAGGGAAAAAGTTTGAATCAAAAACTAACTCGAGATTCATATATGGATAACAGAATCAGAAATTATAAAAATAATTTCATATGGCAAAATGGGAAATAAATAAGCAATTCGGACTCATGATATGAGGATGATATCTAAAGAGGGCAAAAAAAAAAAATTTGAATAATTTATCAAGGTTAGAGCATGAATTCTTGGAAGGCCTAACTTGCCAAGAGAATAGTCTACCCACCTTTGATCCTACCTTCATAGCAAAACAAAATAACATATTCTCCTAGGAAGATTCCTCAATTTATCTAATAGGGTCTATGTAGTACCCCGTCCCGCAAAGTCAATCGGAGGAATCGAAACGCCGACGGTGTTCGGCCTTAGCCTTGCAACGACTGCTCGAAGGCTCGCTCGGTCAAGACGACCGCTCGCTCAGGTGGGGTAGTTTCGGTGAACTTGCCTCACCTTTGCCTTCACATAATAAATCGTGTTTCCAACTTGCACAAGTAGGCTTAATAATAAAAGAGATGAATCCACATAGCTAAGGGAATAATCCCGACGGGTCAAAATGAGATAGAACATGAAAAACGTCCCACGGTCGGCTTAGAGTTGGTGCACGGCGTGCTTTGAAAATGACACTCGGTCCTTCGTCCCGTGGCTTGGGAGAAGGAAAGTTGGTCTTCGACACAAAACTATGAACTTGCCTAAGTCATAGGCGTCGTCCGCATAAACGCTTGATAAAGCGTGCACGGTTCCACTGCACAAGGCTTGGCATAGCCTTTGCTCGTCCCTCGGGTTAAGTTGTAGGCTTGAGTAAGTTAGGCAAAGTTATGCCAGTCGACCTAAGTCATTCCAAGTGCTGTCCCGCTCATTCTGCGGTTGTCAAGTTAAACAGTCCCATGATCCCAAGACCCGTCACATGAAGTATGACTTGGGCGATAGCGTTGCGTAGAACACGAGTCGGTTTAAGGCACGAACCTCGGTTGGTTCAGTGGAAAGTTAGCCACGGTCTGTCGATACTTAAGAAAATACGTTATGTTCAAGTAAGTTGGAAGGCTATGCAGTAGCCGTTCCCTGAGTTCAAAGAATGTTAAGTCTAAGCGATGGTTAGTCGCCGAAAGGAAAAATATCGGGACTGTGGTTCAGTCGCCGATGCAACCCTGGTTGGGCTCTGCGAAGGAAATGTGAAATGTGGAAAAAGTAAAGCAAAGGAACTAAGTGATGATGATGAGACCATGCATTACGTTAAGTCTAGACGTTAGCGTAGGCGCGTGGTCATGGACAACTTGTCGACAAGGGCGATGGTTCTTCGGATCGGAAACCTTGGGCCAGGGACCGATCCGGCCTAGGAAGAACATATTATAGCCGAGCTGGGTATGAAGCAACCGGTAGGTCGGAGACTTGCATCGAGGATCGCAACCGACGGTGCAAGGGTCCCGAATGCCAGGCTATGTCCAGAATGGCTAGTCAATGCCAGTGACCATTCATATAGATGTGTCGGCACGGGCGGCAATCCGCGTGTGTGTGCCTTTGGATTGAGTTGAGTTGAATGTGTATGCAGTTAGAAGACATAATGTCTGGGCCTAAGATTTGGCTATAACGAAGGCGGCGTGCTTCGGCACGAGATGTGGCGTCGAGTGTTAAGTTGTTGGCATAGAGTTGCATGAGTTAGGCTTGAGCTGTTGTGAGTTAAGTCGAGAAGGGCCGTAGGGCAAGTTGTGTGAAGTTACGTTGAGTTGCTGGGCACGACCTTGAAATATGAGGAACGGCCGCGTTGTCACAACCCAAGTGTAGGCGAGACTAAGCAAGGAGGCACTGCCTCGGAGATATTGAAGCACAAATCAAGTTATGGTACGACAGAGTCGTTACGTCCCAGAGTTGGTTACAAAAGACAAGTATAAGTCGGTGCGTCGACAATGCAAGCACGAGAAAGGTCTAGAGGCAAGAAAATGGAGTCTTTCGTGTAGTTGCGTCTCTGATTATGGCCGTAAGGCAAATACGACTTGATAGGTTAACATTATTGGCACGACAAGGGTCTAAGGCAAAAGTATGAGTTAACGTCATTGTGCAAGCATGGGATGGTCCTTAGACACAAGTATGCAGAGGCGTCGGTCTTAAAACTGATCCTAAGGCAAGACTATAAAGACAATAGAAAGGGATTTAAGCTGCACAAAGTAAATGAACATGTAGGTTTTGTATGGGTGGGCGAGGAGCTCACTCCACCAGTACAGTTGAGTACTGACACCCACACAGTATTCATGTGCAGGCACATGTAGAAGCTCGTGGCGTGGAGCTCGCTTGGATGCGTCGAGGCACGTAGTTCCTTGACGATTCGAAGCGTGCGGCTGCGTGGACTGAAGACTTATACAGGACATAATGTATGGACATCGCCTTCCGAAGCTTCCGCTGGCTCAAGCATTATAATCGAGAGATGAGAGAGAGCAGAGTGACTTGTAATCGAAAGAAAAGTGAGCACGAGAGACTTGTAATTTGGCCTTGCGCCCACAAATGTAATCTTGTATTCAATATCAATAAAGAGCTTCTTTTGAATGACTTGTGTTCACGTGTACTTGTTCTTAAATTCCGCTGCATGTTTCAATATTTCTGCTTGGGACTTCTGTGCGACGACCCCGTCGCCGCCGATGTAATCGGCCGTTATAAAACTGCCTTGCATGAGTGCAATCTAGGCTCGTACGGCATCACGCCTTAGCGAGGACGATCGCTCCCACGGGAGTGGGGCGTGACATAATGGTATCAGAGCACGGCTTTACGTCCTTGGACTTCAAATCGAATGTCTCAGTTTTGAAAGCTCGTCGTTGTTAAAAAAGTGTGCGCTCTCTCTCGAATGTCCCTCGGCATGTCCATACAATAAGTCTAAATATTTTCAAAAGCTCGTACAAGCGTTCAATCGAATGCATCGATAGGCAACGGCCTTTGTGCCGAACGGTGTCAACTTTTCTTGAATGAAAACACATGCTATTGTTAGCAAAAGTTGCGTGCGTGCCCAAATAGTCCTACGTCGACGTTAGAAATTGAGCGTGCAAACTCGAAATATAGTCCGTGCGGGATGGTTATGCAGCACAACTTAGCCCGCACGTTGCGCACCTAGACTTTTTGGTGCAAACGAATCGCACGCGATAACAAGTACCGCTTGGTCGGGAACGGAGATACACTTAGAGTGTCTATCGATAGGAACGCTATCGAACTAATGCTTAGGCGTACGCGAAAGATTGACTTGGATTTCGAGAAATAGTACGATCGACCTAGCGCGTCGATACGACGGAAGCGATTACGCTAGAGATTCGTCGAACGAATCTGAAAGATGTCTTAGCGAATGACGCGAACGCGATTGTAGGCTAGATCGAATGGCTCGAATCCGAGTGGTGTATGGATTTTCTTGGAAATCATTCGAGCGAAGATTGAGGATTAGAAATAATAACGAGTACGTCGGCGAGGCGATGCGATCGCGCAGAGCCTTAGAACGCGTCACGCTTAGTTGATCGTGACTTCGAATGTCCCGAACGAGCATCTCGTTAGGACAACTTGTGAACGGGCAATGCGTGTTAGAAGTGATTCGGAACGATGAATAAAATGAATGGTCTTGATCGAGAAAACTTAGAGGATTGCACGTACGATTTCGGATTGATTCGAATAAAATGTGACTTGAGTTCGAACAACGATCTTGAAACGATCTTGAGGAAGAGCGACTGAACTTGATCTTGAATATCAAAGAATATGGTATATCCAGTTCGGACAATAGCATCAGTCGCACGACTCGAAATTGGTTACAAAGGAAGATCATCAGGTTACGCATATCGTCGATGGTATTGAGGCGTATCAAAGATCGATATGCAATAACTCGGGGGTACTCTGACTCGGCGAATGATGATCGTACAGATGCCATTGCTCCGACGAATGCTATACTCAGGATATTGAAACGTATCGAAGAAATGATAGACATGGCTCGAGGATTTTCTAGTTGAACGAATTATAACGGACTATCAAACTGAGATCTTGGCTTGGAGGAAAAATGAAACGTTTGGATTTACTTCGTCGATATCCACAACTTCGACATTCTTATCTTATGCGAGCGCAACTCCAGCCTCGCACATGCGTTATGCCGATTAGGACGATCACTCCGCGTGAGCGCTGCTATGGTGATTCATACCACGATAGTGATTGAACTTGGATGGCGTGGCAATCTGATTGATTCGACTTGTGGTTTGATGCGAAGGTAGACTTGAGAATGAATCAGCGGGCTTGACGGTTGAATTTGAGGATTGAGTAGGTCCAATCCGTGTGTCAAGAATGAGTTAGTCTAAACTCAAACAAGAGTTACGCTCCGATGAGAATGATTATTCCGTGGGTGCGTTGCATGGTGATTCATGAACCACCATGGATAATCGGACTCGCGTGAGATTGGGGTGCAACATATTGTCAAAAGCTAGACGACCTCGTGATCGAATACATGAATTGGTTAGAATTTGTGATTTGAATGGACTCAAATATGCACAACGAATGCACTGATGCGAATAGGTGATCGTGTTCGATGCTTAGAAATCTGAGTGACGCGAGCTTGGATAGAAAACCCCGTACTACCGACTATGGTTTGACCCTAGGATTGGGGTCAGTGTTGGCATTATTGTTGGAGAACTATGATTCCAATCCTGACATTGACTTAGCCTCGAAAAGAATTGGCCTAGCGGTTAGGCGAGACGCCTGTTTCAAGTGTTAGCAATCAAAAGATTGATCTTGAGGATTGGCATGGATGGATAGCGTGAATCATAAATAGGAAACCCTGCTCACGAGATTCGACTGACATACATATATTTCAGGGACGCCTGAGTATGTGCACGATGCGACTCGAGTGACAATGACGAATTCTCTATCATGCGGTTTGGCTGAATGCATGTATTTTGGGGACGCTTGGAATGCGTGCACGAGCCAACCAAGCGATACGATGAATTCAAATGAGACTTGGGGAATGTAAGAATATCGAGAATTTGAAATCGTATTAAGGGAAAAAATGATAATAGTGCGAGCGTGGCTCCGAATCGAGGAAACGCATAGGCAGAGTGTATACGATAAGTACTGGCGTACCTGCACGACTGCGATAGTCCTGTGTCTAGGTACGATTAAGTCTTGGCCATAGAAATGGTAGGATGGCTTGCCTTCAGGAAAGTCTCGAGGACGTGACTTGTTCTGAGTGGTGTATGTTGTAGTGCCCCGTCCCGTAAAGTCAATCGGAGGAATCGAAACGCCGACGGTGTTCGGCCTTAGCCTTGCAACGGCTGCTCGAAGGCTCGCTCGGTCAAGACGACCGCTCGCTCAGGTAGGGTAGTTTCGGTGAACTTGCCTCATCTTTACCTTCACATAATAAATCGTGTTTTCAACTTGCACAAGTAGGCTTAATAATAAAAGAGATGAATCCACATAGCTAAGGGAATAATCCCAACGGGTCAAAATAAGATAGAACATGGAAAACGTCCCACGGTCGGCTTAGAGTTGGTGCACGGCGTGCTTTAAAAATGACACTCGGTCCTTCGTCCCGTGGCTTGGGAGAAGGAAAGTTGGTCTTCGACACAAAACTATGAACTTGCCTAAGTCATAGGCGTCGCCCGCATAAATGCTTGATAAAGCGTGCACGGTTCCACTGCACAAGGCTTGGCATAGCCGTTGCTCGTCCCTCTGGTTAAGTTGTAGGCTTGAGTGAGTTAGACAAAGTTATGCCGGTCGACCTAAGTCATTCCAAGTGCTGTCCCGCTCATTCTGCGGTTGTCAAGTTAAATAGTCCCACGATCCCAAGGCCCATCATATGAAGTATGACTTGGGCGATAGCATTGCGTAGAACACGAGTCGGTTTAAGGCACGAACCTCGGTTGGTTCAGTGGAAAGTTAGCCACGGTCTGTCGATACTTAAGGAAATACGTTATGTTCAAGTAAGTTGGAAGGCTATGCAGTAGCCGTTCCCTGAGTTCAAAGAATGTTAAGTCTAAGCGATGGTTAGTCGCCGAAAGGAAAAATGTCGGGACTGTGGTTCAGTCGCCGAGGCAACCCTGGTTGGGCTCTGCGAAGGAAGTGTGAAATGTGGAAAAAGTAAAGCAAAGGAACTAAGTGATGATGATGAGACCATGCATTACGTTAAGTCTAGAAGTTAGCGTAGGCGCATGGTCATGGACAACTTGTCGACAAGGGCGATGGTTCTTCGGATCGAAAACCTTGGGCCAGGGACCGATCCGGCCTAGGAAGAACAGATTATAGCCGAGCTGGGTATGAAGCAACCGGTAGGTCGGGGACTTGCATCGAGGATCGCAACCGGCGGTGCAAGGGTCCCGAATGCCAGGCTATGTCCAGAATGGCTAGTCAATGCCAGTGACCATTCATATAGATGTGTCGGCACGGGCGGCAATCCGCGTGTGTGTGCCTTTGGATTGAGTTGAGTTGAATGTGTATGCGGTTAGAAGACATAATGTCTGGGCCTAAGATTTGGCTATAACGAAGGCGGCGTACTTCGGCACGAGATGTGGCATCGAGTGTTAAGTTGTTGGCATAGAGTTGCATGAGTTAGGCTTGAGCTGTTGCGAGTTAAGTCGAGAAGGGCCGTAGGACAAGTTGTGTGAAGTTACGTTGAGTTGCTGGGCACGACCTTGAAATATGAGGAACGGCCGCGTTGTCACAACCCAAGTGTAGGCGAGAATAAGCAAGGAGGCACTGCCTCGGAGATATTGAAGCACGAATCGAGTTATGGTACGACAGAGTCGTTACGTCCCAGAGTTGGTTACAAAAGACAAGTATAAGTCGGTACGTCGACAATGCAAGCACGAGAAAGGTCTAGAGGCAAGGAAATTGAGTCTTTCGTGTAGTTGCGTCTCTGATTATGGCCGTAAGGCAAACACGACTTGATAGGTTAACGTTATTGGCACGACAAGGGTCTAAGGCAAAAGTATGAGTTAACGTCGTTGTGCAAGCACGGGATGGTCCTTAGACACAAGTATGCAGAGGCGTCGGTCTTAAAACTGATCCTAAGGCAAGACTAGAAAGACAATAGAAAGGGATTTAAGCTGCACAAAGTAAATGAACGTATAGGTTCTGTATGGGTGGGCGAGGAGCTCACTCCACCAGTACAGTTGAGTACTGACACCCACACAGTGTTCATGTGCAGGCACAGGTAGAAGCTCGTGGCATGGAGCTCGCTTGGATGCGTCGAGGCACGGAGTTCCTTGGCGATTCGAAGCGTGCGGCCGCGTGGACTGAAGACTTATACAGGACATAATATATGGACATCGCCTTCCGAAGCTTCCGCTGGCTCAAGCATTGTAATCGAGAGATGAGAGAGAGCAGAGTGACTTGTAATCGAGAGAAAAGTGAGCACGAGAGACTTGTAATTTGGCCTTGCGCCCACAAATGTAATCTTGTATTCAATATCAATAAAGAGCTTCTTTTGAATGACTTGTGTTCACGTTTACTTGTTCTTAAATTCTGCTACATGTTTCAATATTTCTGCTTGGGACTTCTGTGCGACGACCCCGTCGCCGCCGATGTAATCGGCCGTTATGAAACTGCCTTGCACGAGCGCAATCTAGGCTCGTGCGGCATCACGCCTTAGCGAGGACGATCGCTCCCACGGGAGCGGGGCGTGACATTCTAGAATTCAATATATCTTGTAGCTGCCCTTCCCAGAAAATTTAGAATATTTTATTATTATTTATTTTTATTCGAATGGTAATTTTTAGATTTTATAAATAATTATTTAGTTAATTATTACGGTAGATGACTTTAGCCATGGCGGAGTTTTGGAGTGCAAGGTGATTAGAGATCGTGGCACGGATAGTGCGATGGTGTGCTTTCACTAGAGTATTAGCCCTGGTAGGGAAGACCGAGCCATAGCGATGTTCTAACTAGGAAAACCTGGCCAAGTTGCGACTTAACCCTTGCCGAAGTTTTATTTATTTATTAATTATATTATTGAGTTTAGGGAAACCGATTATACTATTTTAGCCCGGACTGGAGCCGAACTGAGCCCAAGCTCATGTAGTCATGCGGGACGTTCAATGACATTCGTGTTGACGTATTTTGGTAGGATTGTGTTGTTTTCCATTTTAATGATTTAATGAATATTCCTAAGTATTCATAATTTAATATTATAAATATTATTATTAGTTGATATTCAATGACACTTGTATAAATGGGTCCTTGTACATTTTGGGATTATTAGAATGCACAATAATGGTATATATACACCATTATTATTTTATTAAATTTTGTTATATTTATTATTATTTTATTGAGGTTATTATATAGATAATATTATTTAATTATTATTGGTTATAGTACTTTTGGCAATTAAATATTATTATAGATAGTCATATATATATATACAAATAGGGCCTACACTAGGAATGGATAATATTGGGGTTTAGTTAGATTTTATGGAGAATATTATATTAGTATATCTATATATAAGTATATATATATATATATATATATATATATATATATATATATATATATATATATATATATATATATATATATATATAAACATGTGTATATATAATTATATATGTTTAGTTAATAAAATGAATTAAAACTCCCTCCCCCCCCCCCCCCCCCCCGGGCCTAGCAGCCCAGTCGGGCCCGAGAACAACCGACACGTACTAAAACCCCTTAGCAGAAGTTTTTCCCCACAAGCAGACCCCAGGTCCACGAGTTATTCCCAAACCCGCGCCTAAGTCCTAGCTCAGCCGAGCAAGCCCACCCGATCATGAGGATATACGTATATATATATATATATATATATATATATATATATATATATATATATATATATATATATATATATATATATATATATATATAGAACGCGAGAAAACGAGATCGAAAAATCGACCAAACCCTAAAACCCTAGATTCCCAACGACCTGTGCGGCCTCCCCACGCGTGCGCGCGCCGCAGCGGGCCGCCGGCCGGCCAAGAGTCGTCGGAGCAGGGCGTGACAGAAAACAGCGAAGCTGGGTCCGACCCCAACTTTGAGAGCGGAGTTCATCGCCGTTTTTCGACCGATGTGCGAATCGATTTCTTGGGTACGTAACTAACATAACCCTCTGCAATCCTGTTCTTCTAGTTAGTAAGTAGATGGGTTAGATCGTTCGAAAAATCGACTCAAAGTCGATGAAAATACTGTCCCGAGACTGGACATGAATCGGTCCAAACACCCAACTTGGCGTCGAATTTTCTACCAACCTATTCTTCGAATCATCAAACTTTCTGAACAGAAGCTAATCACAACATATAGGGCTAGAAAATTCCAGTAGGAGGTTTGTAAAGTTTTGCTTTGTACAAAGAAATATACATATGTGAACTTGGTCAAAAACCTGCTTTGCAAAACATAAAATTTCACGATACGACGTGCGTCCCGCCACACCGGACGATGTGGTCGTGAACCGAAAGCATCGAAAGGTGCGTAACAACTTCGTGGACGTGTGGACTTTGACAGAATTCAAATTGGTCGCATGTGCGCGACGAATTTGATGCGTATCCGTCAAAATTTACCGTATCGGCCTCTGTGCAAATTTCTTAATTACTTTGTGTACGCTCGTCAGATTGAGACAAAACTTACGCCAACAGGACCGTATTATTTTTCTGGTCCTGCATGCCAAGTTTGGTCCAATTCTGAGACAGTTGATCGGATCGCCGTTTTGTGGACCCCACGATCCGACTCAATGGACGATTTTGTGCACGGCCCGCAGGAATCCAACTTTGGACATACGGTTGGGTTCGCATCATCAAAATGAATTCGTAGACATGTAGTTTGATGACTTTAGAGACCATTGACTCTGGCACGTTTTTCGATGCAAAGTGGGTCCAACGACGGACACCGTTTTACCCCAAAATTACCGTTTTGCCTATGTGTCCAGAATTGGACTTAAGGACAGACAATTCTAGCTATTTTGACTATTCTGAGAACATTGGTAATGTTTATTTCAGCTTTTGGGGACTATTGTACGTGTTTTGACTATTGTGGCACACTAATTGGTTTGGATTGTCGGTTTTACCAGCAAAGGACCACAGGCGAGTACAGTTTATTGTTTGTTTTCAGTATTGATCTTTACTATGCATCATTGTTAGTCGATAGAGATGTGATTTCAGTTTTATGTTGATTTTATTCCTTGTTGTGTCAGGAGGGTGAAGTACCAACGATGTGTGATCTGACCTTAGAAAGTGTAGACAGTGATTTATTATTGCAAGGTAGATAGTGTAGATAGTGATTTATTATTGCAAAGTAGACAGTGTAAATAGTAATTTATTATTGCAAAGTAGACCGTGTAGACCGTGTTTCTTTATTGCATTATTCAATGTAGACAGTGTAACTTTATACAATGTAGACAATATAATCTTTAGACAGTGTAACTTTAGACAGTGTAGACAGTGTCGTGTAATTGTCCCGAGACCGATCACATATCAAAGGTATTTCAGTCAGTCAGTTGGTGAGTATTTTACTGTATTTCATTTTTTGTTCTTAGTATTCAGTTTTATTCTGTCTTTCTTCATTTTATTTTATGAATCATATGTCTAAAGGCTAACCTCTGTCGTATAGTCATTTTCATATATTAAAACTGCATTCAGTGAATTGTACTCGTTCCATTCCTGACTGGAAATCAATATTTTTCAGGTTAGCCGTGGATTCACTTAGTATGGGAGATATGGGGGTACTTGCAGATAAAAGCCTAGAGACTAGCTAGATAGTCGAGTTATAGTCATTCAATATTTGTACAAGTTTATATTTTTCTGTAAATGTAAAACTTATGATCATTGTAAATTAAATTAATTTTGTGAATGAGCATTACTTGTGATTGTGAGCATTGTGGCTATACAGCGTTTTACCGCCGACTCTGCAGTGTAGGCTGGCTTGGACGCGCTCGCATCCATTTTAAAAAAAATGGGTGCAGGTCGTGACATATCTCTACCTAAATCACATGGCCTATGTAGCAATCTTAACTACCCAATAGTCAAATTGAATAAGGAACTCCTAGTCCTAGTCATTCTCCTAAAAATTAAATCAATTCTAATTGTGAATGAGCACTTCCTAGTCGTAGGCTCACAATAGTACAACTAACTTAAGTACTATCACGCGTTCGTATAATTTTGCAAAAACAGACCTGTATGGGCTACCAAAAAAACTTGTCACGATCTGCTCCCACTTTTTGGGGCACGAGTACATAGCCAAGTCTAGCCTATGCCGCAGTATCGACGGTAGTACGCTGTCTAGGTCACAAGTCAAACTCAAATACAACAGAATCATATCTAATTGCTCACTATCACGAGTTCGCATAATTTTGCAAAAACAGACCTGTATGGGCTACCAAAAACTTGTCATGATCTGCTCCCACTTTTTGGGGCACGAGTACGTAGCCAAGTCTAGCCTATGCCGCAGTATCGACGGTAGTACGCTGTCTAGGTCACAAGTCAAACTCAAATACAACAGAATCATATCTAATTGCTCATTCATAATAATTATTTTATTTACAAATCAAATAATACAAAAACCTGCTAAAATAAATAAATACAAGAAGTGTCTAATCTATCTAGACTCTAAAGTCGGCCTCCAAGGTCTCTATCTCCCCCATATAGTCCATAACACAAAAGTAGGAAGCAAGTCAAGTCACATGCAACGATCTAGTCAAGAAAGGAGCAAAATACAACCCTATTGTATTTATTAACTTAATACAAAAAAAGATAGACAGTAGAAATACAGTAAAAAATAAAGAAACATTTGTATGAACTGGATACGATAAACATGTATAACAAACAACTAGAAAGAATATGTATGAATGAGACAACTAGCAATGAACATGTACAAGTAAACAGACAGTGTGTTTAAAATACTTTTCGACATGTGAACGACTGGATTAATACGACACATCATATGATTATTATCATTCAATTTTGGTATGGCTAACCCATACGTGAGTTGTATGACTTAGCTATCATTCAATAAACATTATTTGGGTTTGTTCACACATCTATTTAGCATTTCCCCTCCCGACTCACTAAATAGTCAATAAACAAGCAATGATACAATCAAGCCCATTATGTCACAATCGTGTCATAATATGGATGCTTAATGATACACAGTAAGAGATAACATTATAATGTAAAAAGTACAAAAAGCTATAGTGTACTTGCCTGAGTTAAGTTGCAGTTGATTTGTGACTTGATCAAGTTTGCATAGAATAGTCGCAAATATCACAGGTATGCAAGATGGCCTCTAATGATGGAACATACCATGCTATTGGGTTCGGGACAGTCTGTTTAACCTAGGGTCGATATGAAATAGTCAGAATCGTAAGAAATAGGAACGTATGACTAGTCACGATCAAGATGAAAATCGAAGTGAATATATATAACTATTTTAGTAAATACGTTTTGATATTTGAAAACTATTAGTCAAAATATTTTAAACAATATGTTGGTACTAGAAAAAAAAAATCATATTTAGGTTAAAACTATAATATAGGTAGAAAAATATTATGATAATATTTTAAGGTCAATAAGCTATACTTAAATACTAAAATTAATAATTATATTATTTAATTCTGAAATAAATATCTTAAAAATCTAATTTAACCTAAAAATAACTAAAATATAATTTAAATAAGAAACATTTGCCATAGAAAGTCATGTTTGTAATTTTGGAAATCATGACACGCAAATCGAGATGTACTGTTGACTAACTAGTCAAACGTTATGAACTTGAGATTTTGAAAGTGTATTTTGGTAGAATTCAGTGCCACAAGTGCACCAGAATCGACCGTACCACAAAATCACGATTTGGTCAAAAGTTATCGCCATTATGGCTAACCGTGACCAAATTGGTGATTTACCGATCAAATCTGAGTTCATCATAATAAATAAAATAGTAAACGATATTCTAAATTTTTGTAAAAATTATATTTCGAAGATCATCGTGTCAGCTTTCCAAAACTTGAAACGGATCGTAAACCGGAGTTTGGGATCTCCCGAAATCTTAAAAACCGTGTGATATGACAACCGACACTCAAATAATTCTCCAGAAATTTACATATAAAATATCAAAAAATAAAATATATATTCTAAAATCTTACCTCGAGACAAATCAAACAAAAAAAATGGAGCATGAAAACAAGTTCAGAGTTGTCCTTAATCGCTCCGTGAAGTCGGAAGTCTCGAAGGATCAAAGCTCTCCAAAATCGACCAAAAGTAAATAGGGTTTCTGGATTTACGCATAAAAACACATACACACACAATATATATATATATATATATATATATATATATATATATATATATATATATATATATACCTTGAACCCATTTAGGAGTCAGTAGCAGAGGAGGCGGCGGCTGTCCAAACATGGGTATCTCACGTGATTCGATGCACAAGTGCCGTGCCACCGGCGGGAAGAAGAAGGCCTGGAGGAAGAAGCAAAACGAGATGGGTCGCCAGCCGGCGATGACCAAGCTGTCGAGCAACAAGACGGTGAGGAGGGTTCGTGTCCGTGGCGAGAACGTTAAGTGGAGGGCACTCCGTTTGGACACCGGTAAATACTCGTAGGGAAGCGAGGCCGTTACCCGCAAGACGCATATCCTGGACATGGTGTACAATGTCTCGAACAACGAGCTTATGAGAACCCAAACCCTCGTCAGGAGTACGATTGTTCAGGTTGATGCTGCCCCTTTCAAGTAGTGGTACTCTCAGCACTATGGGGTAGAGATTGGAAGGAAGAAGAAGCCTGCTGCTGCTGCTGGTGGTGGAAATAAAAAAGCAGTTGTAGAGGGACATGAGGGTGAAGCTGCGGCAGAGGAAGCGAAGAAGAGCAAACACGTGTTAAGGAAGCTGGAGATGAGGCAGCAGGGCCGGACAATTGACCCCTATATCGAAGAGTAGTTCGGTGGTGGCAGGTTGTTGGCTGCTATCTCCTCTCGACCTGGTCAATGTGGAAGAGCTAACGGGTACATACTCGAGGGTAAAGAACTCGAGTTCTACATGAAGAAACTCCAGAGGAAGAATGGCAAGGGAGCTGGAGCTGCATAATCAAGTTTCTACTTATCTAGTTTTGAACAACGTGGTGGTTTGAACCCTCCTATGTTTGAGACTTGTGATCCTTTTGAAATTTTGGAATGCATTATCAATTAGGAATTTGTCACTCTTTGATGACATTTGATATCCAGGTGCACTTGTTAAGCTAATATATATATATATATATATATATATATATATATATATATATATATATATATATATATATATATATATATATATATATATATATATATAACAGTGGCTAAAGAGAGGCGGTGGGACGGCTCGAGCTGCCACGTGGCAACCATCTGACGTCCCCGCTCAATTGATGAGTGGTCAGATAACGGCTCGGCTAGACCTCAGCGGACTAAGAGTCGGTGAGCCGCGGCTCTATATTAGGAAATAAATTGCACAGTCAGCACCCGACTGACAAAAAGGCACTCTTACCCCGCTCTGTGCGGCTGACGAGTGGGCCGCTTGGCTGATTGTGCACAGGTGACTGTGTATTTAATTAAGAAATTGATTTAAAATTTATTTTACACTACAAAAAAGTAGGCTTTTAGGAGACACCATTAGGAATGCTAGTCTGAAACGTCCTAAAAATTTAGTTTTTGAGATGGCTATGTTTTTGGTAACAAAAAATAGTATTATTTGGGACAAATTAAAAAATAGATCTCTTATTTGGGACTATTAGAATTTTTCGTCCCAAATAAATCCTAGGACCGTTCCAAATAATTACTGTACCAAAGTAAGCAATTCGTAACACTTTTTTTTTTAATTCGTAACGGTTAATACCGTGATAAAATAGTCACGATAATTATTGTGACAATAGTTTTATAAAATTTATTACAATAATATTTTTTTTATTTTTATTTGATTTATTTTTTTATAACAAAATAAACATTATCAATGACTAAAAAAATAAAGTCATGAAAGAGAAGAATTACTTTAATTTCCCCAAGTTTTTATTTTCTTTTATTATTTTTTGATCAGCAAAATTGCCCCATCCATAAACCTCGCTCTCCTCACTCCCACTCCATCTTCTCCCTCTCTCACACTTGGGAAGGGAAACACCACCACCCTTCCTTCTTGTTCTCTAATCGTCGCCAACATTTCCACAGTAGGCCATCCATAACTTCCTCCGCCTGGCGACGTTGTCTACCTCTACCTCTACCTCTTCCACGTCTACTCTACCTCCGTCCTCTACGACGCTGAATGGTTGTCACGACCTGCACTCATTTTTTTTAAAAAACGGATACGAGACGTGTCCAAGCTAGCCTACGCCGCAGTGTCGGCGGTAGAACGCTGTTACGACCATGAAGATCAAAATCACAAATAATGCTCATTCACATGATTAATTTAATTTACAATGATCACAAGTTTTACATTTGTAGGAAAAATATAAACTTGTACAAATATTTGAATGACTACAACTCCACTATCTAGCTAGTCTCTAGGCTTTTGTCTGCAAGTACCCCGTATCTCCCACGCTAAGTGAATCCACGGCTAACCTGAAAAATATTGGTTTCCAGACAGGAATGGAACGAGTACAATTCATTGAATGCAGTTTCAATATATGAAAATGACTATACTACAGTGGTTAGCCTTTAGACATATGATTCATAAAATAAAATGAAGAAAGACAGAATAAAATGAATAATATGAACAGAAAATGAAATACAACAAAATACTCACCAACTGACCGACTGAAGTACCTTTGATATGTGATCGGTCTCGGGACAATTATGCGACACGGTCTACACGGTCTAAAGTTACACGGTCTACAATTACACGGTCTACAGTTACACAGTCTACAGAAAATATTGCAATAAAGAAACACTGTCTACAAAATAATAATCACGATCTACACAGTTTAAATGCAGTAATAATCACGGTCTACACGGTCTAAAGTCAGATCACACATCGTTGGTACTTCACCCTCCCGACACAATAAGGAACAAATCAACATAAAACTGAAATCATATATCTATCAACTAAACACTGATGTATAGTAAAGATCAATACTGAAAACAAATAATAAACTGTACTCGTCTATGGTCCTTTGCTGGTGAAACAGATATTCCAAACCATTCAGTGTGCCACAATAGTCAAAACTCATACAACAGTCCCCGGAAGCTGAAATAAACATCACCAATGTTCTCAGAATAGTCAAATTAGCTAGGATTGCCTGTCCTTAAATCCAATTCTGGACACAGGGGCAAAACGATAATTTCGGATCAAAACGGTGTCCGTCGTTGGACCCGCTTTGCACCGAAAAGCGTGCTAGGGTCAATGGTCTCTAAATTCATCAAACTGTATGTCTACGAATTCGTTTTGATGACACGAACCCAACCGTATGACCAAGGTTGGATTTCGACAACCCGTGCACAAAATTGCCCGTTAAATTGGACCTTAGGGCCCGCAAAACGGCGATCCAATTAACTGTCTCAGAATCGGACCAAACTTGGCATACAGGACCAGAAAAATGATACGGTCCTATTGGCGCAAGTTTCGTCTTGATCTGATGAGTGTGCACAAAGTGATTAAGAAAATTGCACAGAGGTTGATACGGTGAATTTCGACGGATACGCATCAAATTCGTCGCGCACACGCGACCAATTTGAATTTCGTCAAAGCCCACACATCCGCAATATCCGTACGCACCTTTTGATTCTTACGGTGCATGACCACATTGCCCGGATTGGCGGGACGCACGTCGTATCGAAGAGATTTCCTAAGTTTTTAGTTTTAGAAATAAGCTTTTCCTGAGTTTTCAACGGCAAATAACTTCCCGAGTAATGGATGAAAAGTAATTCTATAAGAAGGGTATTACTCCCCTATATCCTGCAAGCTTGTTAAATTAGATCTAAATAGTTATTAACAGGTTAACAGGGATTGCTCTTCAAACAGGGCTTCCAACGCTGCATTGGTGTTCTGCCTACACGTAGTTTTTCTTCAACTTTGTGTCGAATTCTTGGACAGTATGGTGCGTCTAGACACGAAGCGTTTGAAGAGAATTAAAGACGTATAAGTGGACTTCATACCAGAGAAAGAAGATCGTAAGATGATCGAGTGATCGTTGAGAAATATTGCCATGAAGTCGGCCTCTTTGACCGCTGTTGCTGCTGTCATACCCCTGTTTCACGGCGCGCGCGCGGGGGGTTTCAGTCGCTCTTCGGCGACTCACGCGGCGGCGCGTGATCGCGGGGAGGCCGCCAGGGTGACTGGGATGATCGTGGGGGTGGAAGTTTAGGGTTTCCATCAGAGCCTCTCTCCCGATCTCTGTTTATATATCGTGTGTGTGCGTGTTTTTTGCAGATGGAAAGAGCTGCGGTTCCTCTCGCGTTAGGCCGAGGTCCGTTAAGCCCCCCCCCCACTGGGTCGGGTTGGGCTGTAGCTTTGGAGCGGGTTTGCTGCGGGTCCACTGTTCCAAACAGTGTTAATCCTTTTTCTTATACCTATATATGTATATTATATCTATATATACTTATATACATATTTTTTCATACATATATATATATATATATATATATATATATATATATATATATATATATATATATATATGCTCATATATATTCTAGATAAACCCAAATAAATCCCAATGGCATTTGTTCCTATTATAAGGCTTATTTATATAAATATGACTATATATAATAATATTTGCCAAATATAATATAACCAATAATAATAATATCATTATTATTATTATATAATAACCTCAATAAAATAATAATAATAATAATAATCATAATAATAATAATAATAATAGTAATAATAACGAAATTCAATAAATCAATAACGGTGTATACACCACTATGCGTATTCTAAAAATCCCAAAACGTACAATGGACCCATTTTATACAAATATCATTGAATATTAATTAATAATGATATTTATAATATTAAAATTACGAATATTTAGAAATAGTCATTAAATCATTAAAATGGAATATAACACACTCACCAAAATACATCAACACGCATGTCATCGGACGTCCCGCATGACTACATGGGCTTGGGCTTGTCTTGGGTCCTATCTGGACTAAAATGGTATGACCGGTTCCCTAAAACACAATTATATAAGTAATAGATAATTAAAACTTCGGTAAGGGTTAAATCGCAACTTGGCATGGTTTTCCTAGTTAGGACATCAATATGGCTCAGCCTTCCCTATCAGGGCTAATACACTAGTCTAAGCACGCTATTGCACTATCCGTGTCACGATTTCTAGTCACCTTGTACCCCAAAACTCTACTATGGCTAAAGTCATCCATCGTAATAATTAATTAAATAATTATTTATAAAAACTCTAAAATCACCATTTAATTCAAATAAATAAATAAAAAATATTATCAAAATTTCGGAAAGAGGGGTTACAAATCTACCCACCTTAAAAATAATTTCGTCCTCGAAATTCTAATTCATAACTATTCCTTAAATTCAAAAGGAAATCTACCATTTCCTTAATCTTCTCGAATTTTTAATTCCTCAAGACAGTTTATGTCCTCCTCCTAGCCATTTTGTAACTACGAAATTTTGAGGACTTCTACCCACATTTGGACACACTACTCCTTCAAGTCTATGTCACTAAAACTTTATAATCTACCAACTAATTGCTAAAATTGCTACCAATAGATATCTACTGCTTATGGCCACTATAATCCTCTCATATCTATCAACCAACCCAATATTTAATAAGCATTAATTTACACAAGTAGCTTAGAAATATTGCTAAATTCTAATAAGCGTGACCATTCGTCACTCTGAGATAGGAAGGACAGGAAGATAAGGAAAAATAATCGAGAGCATTTATGAAGTTTCAAGAGCTGTAGAGTGTATTCAATGATACAGCTAAAAAAAGTTTTTCATGAACCATTGACTTATTTTGCTAGAGTGGGCTACTCTAGTCCAGTCACTTGCGAAATCGAAGATCCCTTCATTTCTTAGAGGGGCTTGCAATCCGTGCAATACAGGAGTTCCGTTCTCGAGATTTAATCTAAACAAGGTTCCATAATAGAACGGAATTTGAGAAGTCAAGATCGTGATCTTTTTCGTGGTTATTTAAACACACGAGCAAGGAATAAAAATATAATACAAGATCGTATCGCGACTTCCAGGTAGATGGAATAAGGGTTACAAATGACCACACATTCAAAAAGGGGGAGACTACATAATAGGTATAGGGACCTATTTCAAATGGTTCTACTTTAGTCGAAATATAGGGGTATGCATGGATGGATTCTTACTGGGCCTTAATGGGTTTCCTAATTGGACATCAATCGTTGGTTGGATGATCCCTGGATTTCAATCTATAGGGACTGGACAAGATCCCAATGATAAAACTATTTCTACTAGGTCAGGGTACCCTAGAATAGGTTTTCACCCAAGTAGTTGAGCTAGATGGACAGTCTGATTGGTTAATTAGGTTTTGTAAGCCTTGAAGATGCGCCTTCTGTGACTTTTGTGTTTAAGTAGCACGAGAAGACACAATTGAATGGCACACTAGTGACATGTGCGTAGTAGGCTTCGAGTCGATCATAACCATATATTGGGTCGAAAGATTCGAGTCGAAGTTGAGTCTCTAGTCGTAGTCGGGAAATATACGGGGATTATGGTAGGGATTATAGCTAGTCCTTTTTGTCCTGAAAGTCGTACCATAAAATCAGAGTACAAGGGGACGTGTTTGAGTGGGACATGATATACCTAGATGAAGGTGGACTCGTCTAGATCTTGCATATAAAATTTGTTGGAAGGTAACAGCTGGTCTCGTGCTTCGAATATTAATGACACGGTCGGGAACACAAAATGATCTAAAGAGAAAGTGGGAGTCCACGGGAACTAATTATCATCCTAATGGAAATTATTCTAATCACTCGGTATTCCTCGTATATCCTAAAATTTTAGAAGGCTTACAGTCTACTCACCCTAGAAGCTGGGACATGGTTTTAGGAAGAATGAGATTAGAAGAATTTCAAAGTCCGGATACTGTACCTCGACTCTTGTTAATAAAGAATAAGGTACGACGTAATGGGATATGGTAGATATAGTCAAGTCAAGGATCGTTCCTCAATAATTGGAAAACGAGTGTATACAATGACACATGGTCAATAAAATAGAATGACCTACTCGTCCACAGTATACAAGAGTTATAGTGATCATGTATTGCTGTTGACAACTGGTAGATCATAATATGACAGGGTATTTAAGCTAGGGTATTGGCTAAGCTAGTGACTGTGGGGTTCCCATACTAGTTAGGTCTTAATAATAAAATTTACATAACTAGGATAATATTTGTTGGAAACCAATCTTGGGATGAGTTTCACGGTAAATGATTACCCTATTGTCCACTCATCTCATGTCTAACTGTGGGCTTTGGTCGAGGAAGGGTTGGTTCAAGGCTTAAGAGTTGCTAGTTAAGGCAAGCTTCAAGCAAATATATAGAGACTCACAGTAATTGGTTTCTTGAGAATAGATAGTCTCCTAGGTTGTCATTTCAACTAAGGGTAAAACCCTAATCATTCTCAAATTCAGATGGCTTGAAAGTCCCAATAGTAGTTTGAGGGTCGAGAGTAGAACGAGTAACTCAATCATATGATTGGCCGATGGTAGCTACACTTGTGTATACAACTACCATAGTCATGGGGGATATCTCTCTACCAATTACGAGCTTTCGTCTTTCCAAATCAGTGAAAGACAAAAACAATAAAGAGTTCAAGGGAGATGTTACTTAACACAATTATATGATTCAAAGGCGAATGTATAATTCAAGAAAAAATGTCAATACAGTAGCGGATGAGATCCTAGAGACATCTATATTTCAACCTACGTAGGGTAATTAGATGAAGAGCGAAACAAATGCATCATGGTTGATCAGACCGTAATACAATGATTCTGATTAGACAATATATTAGCGGGCGTCCCCAATAAATATATATCTTGAATCAAGCTCGATAAAAGAGTAAGCTTGCAAAAACTAGGCTGTAATAGCAGCATTGGTCAAGAGAGTCAAAATATAAATATGCGAGATTTTTGAAATGAGGCACAATTGGTTCGAGTTTTATGAGAATCAAAAATTTACCAGGTGTTCTTGCTTATACAGTCTTCCTACTATCTTTTTATCCAAGGCCTTGGTCGACTAATGGGTTATGGACCTCAAAATTCTATATTCTAGGTAAACCTATTAGCGTCAATCAATATCTCGTCAAAAGGTCACAAGGACCACGGAATGTTAGATCGGGAGACGTGCTACCCATCTTACAAAACTTCCACTAATATTGGCTTCGGGTCTTATTGGACATACATTGCATTGTCCTATCCTCCAAAGTATCCTAAACTTGTAATCACGTCTGAAGTTATTTCACCGAGAGTTATGCCTCGCCCATATACTCGGGCTGTGGTAAACCCTTGGATTCGTGATTTCAGGGTGATATGCTATCCGATACTCTTCCTTAGATTGACACAAGGGTGACTACGGTCAAAAGAGGACCACTAGCTATAGTTTAGCAATATTCTATAACCTATATTTTCTTAAACCAATTTCAACTCTAGGGGTCGTGCCTTGCCAGTGCGCTGCTGGCTGCAGTGAATCCATAGTCTCCATAATTCAAATAAATGGTGACAGTACGCTGCTGTCCTGCCATTATGAGTTAACTAACATTTCTTTAACTATGTCTATAAAATTTTATGAGCTTCTAGAGATTCAAACAAGTTGACTATGAAATAAGGCGTAAATATTTGTCCTATCAGTCACAACCCTTTAAAATAAAAAATTGAACATGGAGGAACAAACCGAGGACAAAAGAGTTACAAATATTCTAGTATCTATTTCAGGTATATTCAAACCATTGAGGAAAAACTTTGGATCGAAACTAACTCGAGGTTCGTATGGGGATAACATAATCAGAATTTATACAAAATAATAATTCCTAGGGCAAATAGGAACTAAATAGGCAATTCGACTAAGATATAAGGATGATATCTTAAAAGGCAAAGAGAAGGGATTCAACAATATATCAAGGTTAGATCATTACCTCTATGAAGCCCTGTCTTACCAAGTGAATAATCTATCCATATTAGATCATATCGTCGTATCAAAAGGTAATAGTGTACCTATGGGGATCTGGCAAACTTATCCAAATTAATAACTTCTCATCTAAATTGCATGGCATAGACTACCCATCGGTAAACTTGTATAAGGGACTCCTAGTCCTAGTCATTCTCTTAAATTAAATTAATTCCTAATTCGTGAATGAGTATTTCCTAGTCGCAGGCTCGCAATAGTACGACTAACTTGAGTACCATCACGAGTTCGCATGATTTGCGAAGACAGATATGCATGGGCCACCACAAAAACTTGTCACGACCCGCACCCATTTTTTTAAAACGGATACGAGACGTGTCCAAGCCAGCCTACGTCGTAGTGTCGACGGTAGAACGCTGTCACGGCCATGAAGATCAAAATCACAAATAATGCACATTCACATGATTAATTTAATTTACAATGATCACAAGTTTTACATTTGTAGGAAAAATATAAACTTGTACAAATATTTGAATGACTACAACTCTACTATCTAGCTAGTCTCTAGGCTTTTGTCTGCAAGTACCTCGTATCTCCCACGCTAAGTGAATCCACGGCTAACCTAAAAAATATTGATTTTCAGTCAGGAATGGAACGAGTACAATTCACTGAATGCAATTTTAATATATGAAAATGACTATACTACAGTGGTTAGACTTTAGACATATGATTCATAAAATAAAATAAAGAAAGGCAGAATAAAATGAATAATATGAACAGAAAATAAAATACAATAAAATACTCACCAACTGATCGACTGAAGTACCTTTGATATGTGATCGGTCTCGGGACAATTATGCGACACGGTCTATACGGTCTAAAGTTACACGGTCTACAGTTACACGGTCTACAGTTACACGGTCTACAATTACACGGTCTACAGTTACATGGTCTACAGAAAATATTGTAATAAAGAAACACTGTCTACAAAATAATAATCACGATCTACATAGTTTAAATGCAGTAATAATCACGGTCTATACGGTCTACAAGATATAAATGCAATAATAATTACGGTCTACACGGTCTAAAGTCAGATCACACATCGTTGGTACTTCATCCTCCCGACACAACAAGGAACAAATCAACATAAAACTGAAATCACATATCTATCAACTAAACACTGATGTATAGTAAAGATTAATACTGAAAACAAACAATAAACTGTACTCGCCTGTGGTCCTTTGCTGGTGAAACTGATATTCCAAACCATTTAGTGTGCCACAATAGTCAAAACTCGTACAACAATCCTCGAAAGCTGAAATAAACATCACCAATGTTCTCAGAATAGTCAAATTAGCTAGGATTGCCTGTCCTTAAATCCAATTCTGGACACAGGGGCAAAACGGTAATTTTGGATCAAAATGGTATCCGTCGTTGGACCCACTTTGCACCGAAAAGCGTGCCAGGGTCAATGGTCTCTAAAGTCATCAAACTACATGTCTACGAATTCGTTTTGATGACACGAACCCAACCGTATGTCCAAGGTTGGATTCTGGCAATCCGTGTACAAAATTGCCCGTTGAATCGGACCGTAGGGCCCGCAAAACGGTGATCCAATCAACTGTCTCAGAATCGGACCAAACTTGGCATACAGGACCAAAAAAATGATACGGTCCTATTGGCGTAAGTTTCGTCTTGATCTGATGAGCGTGCACAAAGTGATTGAGAAATTTGCACAGAGACCGATACAGTAAATTTCGACGGATACGCATCAAATTCGTCGTGCACACGCGACCAATTTGAATTTCGTCAAAGCCCACACGTCCGCAATCTCCGTACGCACCTTTCGATGCTTAGGTGCATGACCATGTCGCCCGGATTGGCGGGACGCACGTCGTATCGAAGAGATTTCCTAAGTTTTCAGTTTTAGAAATCAGCTTTTCCTGAGTTTTCAACGGCAAATAACTTCCCGAGTAATGGATGAAAAGTAATTCTATAAGAAGGGTATTACTCCCCTATATCTTTACTGCGAGCTTGTTAAATTAGATCTAAATAGTTATTAACAGGTTAACAGGGATTGCTCTTCAAACAGGATTTCCTAGGCTGTATTGGTGTTCTGCCTACACGTAGTTTTTCTTCGACTTTGCATCGAATTCTTGGACAGTATGGTGCGTCTAGACACGAAGCGTTTGAAGAGAATTAAATACGTATAAGTGGACTTCATACCAGAGAAAGAAGATCGTAAGACGATCGAGTGATCGTCGAAAAACATTGCCTTGAAGTCGGCCTCTTTGACCGTTGTTGCTGCTGTCATACCCCTGTTTTACGGCGCACGCGGGGGGGTTTCAGTCGCTCTCCGGCAACTCTTACGGTGGAGCGTGGTCGCGGGGAGGCCGCCAGGGTGACTGGGATGATCGTGGGGGTGGAAGTTTAGGGTTTCCATCAGAGTCTCTCTCCCGATCTCTGTTTATATATCGTGTGTGTGCATGTTTTTTGCAACTGGGAAGAGCTGCGGTTCCTCTCGGGTTAGGCCGAGGTCCGTTAAGCCCCCCCCCCCCCCCCCCACTGGGTCGGGTTGGGCTGTAGCTTTGGAGCGGGTTTACCGGGGGTCCACTGTTCCAAACAGTGTTTATCCTTTTTCTTATACCTATATATTTTTTTTTTCTTATACCTATATATATTTTCTTATACCTATATATATATATATATATATATATATATATATATATATATATATATATATATATATATATATATATATGCTCATATATATTCTAGATAAACCCAAAGAAATCCCAATGGCATTTGTTCCTATTATAAGGCTTAATTATTTATATAAATATGACTATATATAATAATATTTGCCAAATATAATATAACCAATAATAATAATATCATTATTATTATTATATAATAACCTCAATAAAATAATAATAATAATAATAATAATAATAATAATAATAATAATAATAATAATAATAATAATAACAAAATTTAATAAATCAATAACGGTGTATACACCACTATGCGCATTCTAAAAATCCCAAAATGTACAATGGACCCATTTTATACAAATATCATTGAATATTAATTAATAATAATATTTATAATATTAAAATTATGAATATTTAGAAATAGTCATTAAATCATTAAAATAGAATATAACACACTCACCAAAATACATCAACACGCATGTCATCGGACGTCCCGCATGACTACATGGGCTTGGGCTTGTCTTGGGTCCTATCTGGACTAAAATGGTATGTCCGGTTCCCTAAAACACAATTATATAAGTAATAGATAATTAACTTCGGTAAGGGTTAAATCGTAACTTGGCCTGGTTTTCCTAGTTAGGACATCAATATGGCTCAGCCTTCCCTATCAGGGCTAATACACTAGTCTAAGCACGCTATTGCACTATCCGTGCCATGATTTCTAGTCACCTTGTACCCCAAAACTTCACTATGGCTAAAGTCATCCATGGTAATAATTAATTAAATAATTATTTATAAAAACTCTAAAATCACCATTTAATTCAAATAAATAAATAAATAAATATTATCAAAATTCCGGAAAGAGGGGTTACAATGGTGCTCCATCGACCTCTCCCTAAACCCTAGCTCTACTATCGATGAGGAGTCACAATAGAAGCTCGAGAACGACTTCGGGTCATGGTAATATTAACTTTTGTCCTAATTTTCCTCCTAATTTTCCTCTTCGATTCTTGTTGTCAGAGTGGAAATTAGGGTTATTATGTTCGAATTAGGTTTGATTTGGTTGTTCTTGTCGGATCTCTTTATATCTATGTAAGATCCATGGTTAGGGTTAGTAAATTTCTCTTTCTTGTTCTTTTTCCCCTCTTCATGTTCACTTTTATATGGGCGATCTAGTGTTAGGTTCGTCTATAATCGAGAAAGTTCTTTTCTTGGGAATATAGTAAATGATTAAGAGTGATGAAGTTGATGGTACACATCCAAACTTAGTGGATCGAATGTTGTATTACTGCTTTACAACTTAATTATATCAAAATTTGAAGGATTAATTTGGTTGACAACTGAGAAACTTCTGATCTTTACAATGTTGTACGGACACAAGGACGACATGTCATCTATTTTGGCATGACCTAGTGTATTTTATAATGGATATGAGTATGATGAGAATAAAAGACTTTCTGATCATCTTTTGTAAGGTTTGGTTGACGAGGTGGGTTTTGATATAGGTTAACAAGATTTGTTTGGAGGCTCTAAAACAGATGCTGGCTTTATCAATACTGGTTACTTCATATCTTTTCCTGGTGATACAACTTGTCACTCCCGTTTTTCGTTATACGTATTTTCAGTATACGTGTACGGATTTTCGACCCATATTTTGACTTGTCTCGCATGGCTTGGCTTGGTTTGGTCTTGGTTTAGCTTGGCTTGGTTTATTTTGGTTTGGTTTAGATTTTGGTTGGAGATGGGAAGGGTTGATATAAATATCAACTTTCCTCTCTCTCTCCTCATTACTTCTTCATTTACTCCTCTTCCTCCATTAAACCTCTCCACCCACCTTAGGCAAGTGCAACTTGCTTCATAGAGGAACCCCATTTTATTGTTCCATTGTCTTTCCTACAAGTTTCTAAGACTCTTTAGTACTTAGCATTTTTTATTTTGGTGGATAATTTCTTGTAGATCTAAGTTTACTCAAATCTTGGTTTTCTTGGATTTTGATCTACCAAACTTTATTATTTTCAAGTTTTGATTGTTCCATGCTGTAGAGAATTTGATTTTACTCAAAATGGACCTTTGAAAACCCGAATTTTGATTTGTTTTGAGTGATTTATGAACTTGGGAAGTTCATGGGTTCCATAAACTCATGTTCTCGGATTGGAGAAGATGAGCAGTGTTGGGCGCATAGCCATCAATATGCACCCAAGCCACACTTCTTCCTGCTTAGGCGCATAGCTCTTATTATGCGCCCAAGGCCTTCCCTGCTTAGGCGCATAGGCTCTGGCATGAGTCCAAGGCCCAAAGCCTCCCCTGCCTAGGTGTATAGCCCTTTATATGCGGCCAAGTGCACCCTATTTCCCCTCCTTCTTGGGTGCATAGCCCTTATATGCGCCCACTGAGTCTTGGAAGGTAGTCTCCTGGCTTCTTTCCAAGTGTCACGACCCACACCCGCTTTTCGGATACGAGACGTGTCCAAGCCAGCCTACGCCGCAGAGTCGACGGTAGAACGCTGTCAAGCCCAAATGCTCAAAATCACAAAAATAGAATATTTGCTTCTCATTCACATTTCTAAATTTATTACAACATTTATAACATATATATTAAAGAAAATACAAATTTGACAATTAATGAAAATGGAACAACTGCTATCTACTTATAGGTTCCTGTCTGCAAGTACATCCGTATCTCCCAAGCTAAGTGAAGCCACAACTAACCTGAAAAATGTTGGTTTCCAGTCAGAAATGGAACAAGTACACAAACCGACGGCAATACTAGAACACAATAGAATCAACAAGACATGAAAATAACATATGGAATATGAAAGCTAAAAATTAACTGATGACATGGTAGGTGGTGAAGAAGACAAGAAAAAATAAATAAAAGACAACTACCTATGTGGTGTGAAATATCCTTTTCGACATGTGAACGGCTAGGGGGTAAATCCGGCACACTGCACGTGTCGTGTGCAACTGCTATCAGGCAAGAATAGACATTTTGGGGATATTTCTGGGTAGTCCACATGTCTACTAAGATATTTTCCCTTCCGACTACTCCGTGTGACGAGCGTGTCAACAAGCAGCAAGATATATGTATGAACATGAAATGAGAAGACTACTATGAATCGAAAGCAATCAGAAAGTGCACTTGCCTGAGGTCCTTAGCTGGTAAAACAAACCATCTTATTGGGTCCAGCATAGTCCAGTTAGCTAAGGTCGATACGAAGAAATTCGAATGCAAGAAAACGAGAAGTTACCATTAGTCGCAATTAAGGGTTAATCTAATTTAAGGAGAATTTGATTTGGCAAGTCTATTCCTTTAACTCTATCTATATATACTCTTAGAGGTTTTTATTTAGAAAATATTTATAACTATTAGAAATTATTTTGGATAATATATAAAAACCAAAATATACCTCTAAGCCCAAATACTATAATTGTTACAAAATATGTTTTAGTAAATTATTTACTATCAACTTATTTAATAAAACATAATAAATTAAATAATATTAATGGTATCAAATAATAATAATAATAATAATATTAATGATAGTTATCATAGCAATATTATATGTACATGTATAAAGTGTTAGACCAATACTAAATAATAATAAATAACTTAGGTGTCATTACTTATCAAAGCCTTACTCCCACAATCACTTCTTCCTCCATTCCCTCGTTTCTAGTGAACCAAAACAAACAAAAGCCATGAAGAACCAGTGAAGAGTAAGAAGAAGATGGAAAGGAAGAAGGAGAACCCATAGAGGAGAAGATGAACGGCTTCACCTTGGAGAACCGCTGGTGGCGAGTAGTTGGAGAGAGGGAGGAGCGCCTCGGGAAGCATGCAGCGCAACACAACGTCGGCGGCTTCGGGCGGTGCTCGTCGGCAGAGACACGGTCGACTGGCTTGCCACTGGTCAGGCGATGCGAGGGCTTGGATCCGCGGAGGGTGGCTCGCCGGCCCTTGGCGAAGCTGGCACGGTGACGAGGTGCGGTTCGACGGAGGTCTGTCGATGCTCAGATCCGATGGCGGCGCTCGCAATCGGGGCACGGCGGAGGGGGTCCAACTCGCATCGTAAGGTCGAGGCAATGCGGCACTGATGGAGGTACTGCAGATTCGGGTTCGGTTTGGCTCCGACGCACAGAGGGGCTACGGTGGTCGATTTCAGATCTGGCGGCTCGGAGGCGCATGCGGGACGCGTCGGTCTCGACGGAGGGGCGATGCGGCGCGACGCTCGCAGAGACACCAGTGCATGCGGAAGGGAGGCACGGCACAGCGGCGGCGAGCTCGTGGTGGTGGGGCACTCGGCGCCGGTGCTGCGCCTGGATGGAAGAGGTGCGTGCCAGCTTTCGGCCGCAGCTGGACACTGACGACGGTCCGATCGAGTGGAAGACGCTTTCACGGGGACGGCAACAGTGGAGGTCAGTAAATTTTTATGGTGATGGAGGGTGTGGGTGTGGCGATTTTTGGGACGTCCGTGTCGGTCTGTCGACACGGACACGATATTTGGATTGTAATGGTGGAATAATAATATGAATTGGACACGGACACACGGGTCCGGACACGGTATTGATTGATGGTGGCTGTGTTTGGAGACTCGATGAGTTCCACGTTGGAGGTGGCCGAGATGGCGTGGTTGTGATTTTGGATGGTGGTGGTGCTCTTTTGGTGAGGGTTAGAGTGTTGGTGACGGGAGGAGCTGCGGTGGTGGAGAGGCCGACGGCCAGGTGGTCGCAGAGGCTGTGGAGGGGTCGGGCACGACGATGGTGATGGTGGTGAAAGGAGCATGTACAAGCGGGAGAGGTTTTTAAAGAATAATTATTTATACAAATACATATATAGGGGTTAGCTAAGTCCTAGGCTTAGTTAGATAAGGACATATAAATTTGGTTTTATCTAAATCGGCATAACTCTACAAAATGAAGTAGTTAGACAAGAGCATTAATCTATAACATAATTTCGGATTTGGGTGTAAAGGGATTACAAATCCGATTCGGATAACCCCTCCCTTTATTTTAAAACGAATAAATATTTAAAATAAGTTTGATCATAATCCAAGTAGATATTAATATTAATTTAAATCTATATAAATGTTATCAATCTATATTAATTTAAAATATTTCAATTAAATATTTAAATCTATATAAATCTATATTAATTTAAAATATTACAATCTAATCGAAATCTATTAGTAGATAGGAATACCAATTATCATCGTTCGAATCACATAGATTCCAAATAAAGTAAGCGACAACATAATAACTTTTAGAATAATAATGAATATTACCAAAACAACTTAAATCGTACAAATTTAAATAAATCACATAATTAATTATCATTAAATATAAATTCGATATTTATTAAACAATTTAAATCGAATACTTATCAAGATAATTTAATATAATCAATAACTGATTATTACCATATTAATGACTTTAAAACCATTTTGAAACTGATCCTTTGCAGTCAACAAATATTAATCAATATCATTTATTATTTCAAATGATGAGATTCAAGAATAAATATTAGAATTTTAAAGTATTTTCAAAGTATGATTTTAAACTAGTTTTCAAAATAATGTCTATACGTTTCAAGGAGGAGTTATTTCCGAAACACGAAAATAAAAGGATAAAATTTTAAAATCCGGGAAGAGGAGTTACACCAAGTGTACCCTGTCTCCCCCTTGTGGGCGCATGCATTTAGGCGCATGCATGTGGGCGCATAGCTCTTGGCGCACACCCTCCCTAAACACTTGACTCTCCATGATGTGACTAGCCATAGGCGCATGCCCTCAGGCGCATACCCTCAGGCGCATAGCCCTAAGCGCATAGTCTTGGGCGCGTGCTCCGTGCTTGGGCTCAGTCACTCCTTGTTCAGGTCCTCCTTGGCAAATGCTCTCCTTGGACCATGTTGACCCTAGGCACATGTTATCCATGACACCCCATGTGACCCTTAAGCTTGATGGGCATGCTCCCATGGAAGCCTTGTATAATGTTATTATCTGTGCCACGTGCGTGCTTTGAGCTTGAACACTATCTCAGCATGGCATGTACACTCTTTGATAACTCTTTCAGTGGCCCGCCGTGGCGCACTCTTGACTATGTAAATCCTTGGTATACAAGTACTCTTAACATGAACACTGTTAGCCCAATGATTATATCATGTTTTTTAATATGGCTAATCAATTAAGTTTAACTAGTAATGTCACTAATATTCATGTAATCACTATCATGTTGCTACTTAAACTTAGCATTGTCCTAAATGGTTCATATATATTGCTATGCTTGTATCATACTTCATCATATTGTTTTGTTCGTCTAACATGTACTTGCAGACAAGCAGTAAGCATGATCAAACCAGGACATATGCAACGAAGAATTATTGATGGGCCAAAGATGGCATAATACAAGAAGATTTCTCTGAACCGCCTAACGACCTATCCGGGGCCTCACATCGGTACTGGCTTAGGTTTTTCTCAGTCCACAAACAAAAATAAGCCTACCTACTTATCCCAAAAAATCCACAATTCCAAAAAGCCCAAAACCTATGCAAATTTGGTCCATTCCTTATTGTTCTGACCCAGCAGAACTCTGACAGAACTCTGACCGAGTTCGGCCCGAGTTCGGTCTGGGTTATTTGAATTTTAGTTCCCACCAAATCTGCATCCAACGTTCGTATGCGAAATTCTAGCATCCGAACTCTGCCCGAACTCTGCCCGAGTTCGGTCCCCCAAAAATACTATAAATAAAGTTGAGATTACCATTCATTTCAATCATCCAATTTCATCTCCTCTCTTCCCTATCTAAAGTGTTCTGAGCTTTTTACTTTCATATCTAAGCCTTTATGACTCTTAGCGAAGCCAGTACAGTTTCTGTTTAATCTAGAGTTTGGTATTGAAGAGTTGTATCGGAGGATGTATTCAGAAAACGTTCCAGTTTTCCAATTATCTTCTGGAGTCGGTCGTGCACTCATCACCAAGCACGGTATTGTGAAGTCGGTCATGCACTTGTCGCCAAGTACGATGTTGTAAGAGTTACAAGCGCTCAGTTAAAGCTTGTGCCATAGTGGATTAACAGCGAGCAAGAGTACTCACGACTGGACTAGTCCTCTCAAAGGAAAACCAGTATACAATGTGGTGTTCACTGAGTTTGAATTCTTGACCCTTACTTTACCGTATTTTATTTACCGTCTTTTATCTGCCATAATATATAACTGCTTAATATTTTTAATTGGTGATTATTTTCTGCTGCACACGCACTCACTCTATTCACCCCCCCCCCCTCCCCTCTAGAGGTGCTCAACAGTCCTACACATGGTAACATGACTTTACATGATAACTCTTGATAGTGACCCTTCGTGGTGCACTCTTGACAAGTAACACACTCTTGACAAGATAAGTAATAACATGACATGAATAATCTTGATAGTGGCCCGCCGAGGCACACTCTTGACATGAATAATCTTGATAGTGGCCCGCCGAGGCACACTCTTGTCTTGACATCGTGGATGATTGTGCTTGTATAAGCTACATGTCTCGTCTTGTATCATGTCTAGGACATAGATTCCTGGTTACCACGGTCAGGGATTCATACTGAATCTGACTAAGTTAATGACTAGATTGATCAAGTAGATCATAACGAGATTTCCCAGTCACAGGCAATCCCGTTATCTGGGCGCCTTAAGTGGACTTGTAGCCTGCCGACGAGTAGGGCACATTTCTAGCACACTGTCATGTGTTGCACCCCCAAGTCACCTAATCAACTCTCTCAACCTGCGAAAGGATAACTGGATAGTCTGCAGGGCTTGTGACTGTTAGAATATCTCATTGCATCTTATAATAATTAGGCTTATGATAACCCTAGTTAGTTAAAGTATCAAGCCGTACTCTTTGCTTGGCCGTGATTAATGAATGGAGTCTGGTCTAGTCTTGTCTAGACAATGCCAGTACATGGTTACTTTAGTGCATTACAGTTTATGCTTATTCTTTATCGATAATTGGTTAGAGACTAAGTTCTGTTCAGGGTAACAACCCCGGTCCTTGTTTGATTTACGGGTTGTAACTTGGTTACCGGAATAGTCCTTTAGTTATCTTATCGTTTATTACCCTGCTTTCTCTAACTCATGTCTTTCGTTATCATTTATGTCTTTATATGCTAATATGCTAGTTTTAGTTCTTAAGTGAAGCCTCCCTTGTGGCACTTGCTCTTTCTGGGTCTGACCCAGCTGGTTTTGTATGACCAGATTTCGGAGTATCTCCCGAAGATCTTCCAGTCTTCTAGCCAGATGGTGAACACTAGACGCAACCCTGGCAACGAGTGGATTTCATTTTGCTCTCCCACTCCATTATAAATTATTCTTTTGGGGCGTTTAGCCGCCGAGCAAGTGTTAGCTCATGTTGAAAACTTATAGTTTCTGTCTGCCTAAGGGCAGTAACATGATTGACAAATCCTAGGATTGATCATGTATGAACTAAACTCTTGCTAGTCTTCGCATTTTGTATGACTAGCTTCATGATCATCTGAATATGTAATATTTGGGATGCCTTACCTTGTATGTCTGATGATCTAACATCTTGTAACATTTACTTGCTTGCTTGAGATTGAGACATTAGGCTTGTTCTTGATCATAAGAGACTGTTGGCTTGTGGTTAAACCCTTATGCATCTAGACAGCCGTGACCGTATAACGAGGTGGGTTACACTTCAATATACGTAGCTGGCTGTGTCTGTCTCCCGCTCTCCAGTATTCTGGTTCTGGGGCGTGACACAACTCCTAAGGCAATGGTTTCCAATGACGATGTCCCTCCTTCAGGTGAAAACGTTGGTAGGTCAGGCTCAGAAAATTTTGCCTTTAAGGCAAAGAATATAATAAATTTTGAAACTACTGCTTCTGCTGCTGATAGTGGAATTGGGTATCTTACAGTAATCCCTGATGATATTTCTTAAGAGGGGATGTTTTAGGATGCTATGGCCCTTCAAGTGATTTTGTTAATAAGGGGCAGTTCTGGAATATAGGTTTAGAGAAAATTCTTGATATTAATAAGTATGTGGGTGGTGATCCTCTTTCTAGGAACATAAAGATGTTGATGGACATCCAAGTGAAGGTAGTCCTAAGAAATTGGAACCATAAAGTTTAATTAGTCAGACTATTGAAAACCTCTCTTCCTCTCTCTTGTTTCTTCTATCATGCATTTGAAGGCAATCACTTTCCATGATGACTATATATTACATTTAGTTGTTATTGTATTGCCCCGTCCCTACATCGTGCCCCGTTCTCTGTCCACGGGGTGCGCGAGAAAGGAACACTGTCGCTATCGACTCGGTCGGGACCGATAGGTAGGGATCGATCAAATCGATCGAACGGGAACGGTTGAATTAAGATCCATTCTCCGTTATGGAATGACTTCTTCGGAACCAAGTCCCATATTCAACGGGTTGCCCCTCAAGGATTGACTCTGCGGCTGAGTCGGGAGAGACCTCCCGTTGCTCTGCTTTTCACGCCGCTTGCGTTGGTTTTGGCTTTGTTTTCTGAATGCGTTTTCGTGAATGTTTTCGATGGTTTCCATGGCTTGCATTTCGAACTCACATTTTCTATCGAACTTCTTGAATGATGCAGTGTTCTAATCGGTTGCTTATGTGATTTTAGGTAATCGCGTAGGCGACGTCTAGTGCGACCAATAAGTTCTCTCGCCTGAAGTAAACTCAAGGTGAGTGGCTGACCCTTCTCTTCTCGACCCCCTTCTTAGGAAAATTGACAGTGTTGATGCGAATGAAAGAATAAATGCAAGGGCACGGACACGGTAAAATGATCAAGTTTTCAAAGAGAACGTAGGCTATACCTTAATAACTAAATAATGTCTTATCCCGGTCATTGGACAACTTGTCAACAAGGTAGAGTTTTCCCCTAACGGCAACCCGAGGCCATGGGACCGTTTCGGCCAAGAAAGAAAACACGGTGTATAGCTGTGCTGAATGATAGCATGGGTTAAGCGGATACTTGCAGCGGGGCTCGCTACTTGCGCTGCAAGGGCCCCGGCTAACAAAAGCTATAGAGTCCATGATGGCTTGTTATGCCAGTGACCAATCACACGTAATATTGCACTTGGTATGAAAATGATAATAATTGACAGGGAAGAACATGATAAGTTTCATAAGACACGGCACGATCCGCCGTGGGTAAGTTCCAACGTATTTTATATTATGCTTGTCATTGCTTGTTTGAAATTCATTAGGATGGTTAGAAACATTCATGAACTAAGTTATATAAACTCTTCAACCAAATGAGAGCTTGGAACTTAATTTGCCATGCACCAGTACAAAGTGTAATGTACTGATCCTCGCTCTCCACGCAGGTACCCCGAACCACGAAGGGCGTGCCACTTAAAGCTCAAGGCGGCTTGAACACTTTTAAAGCCTAGTCCGTGTGTTGAAGGCTTGTTCCTGAATTCTTTTGAAGACTCCACACTCAGTACAAAAGAAAGAAATGACGACTCGGCTTTCCTCGATCGCAGGTGGAAAGTGTAACTATTTTGCTTGTAAAAAGGGATGTAATGTATGGAACGACTATCTCATCAGTGTTCGTTTTGTAAGTTGAGTCATGTTGTAGCCCGCGCGGCAATGGTTGTAATGGAGTCAATGTAAATGAAGTTTTATTATCAATGAAAAGTCTACTTCTATTTCAAATGTGTCAATCAATTTCTCTGCGTACTCTAACTTGTTGTTGTGTTTTCGGATAACCTTATGACTACGTCTTGTGCGATCGCAACTTAGGTTCGCACGACATCACGCCCGGAGGACGACTATCGATTCTACGGAATCGGGGCGTGACATAATGGTATCAGAGCACGGTTTTACATCATTTGGCCTTGCGTCTAGAGTTTCAAACCTTTGACCTCGCATCGATGAGATAAGTTGTTCCATACAATAAGTCCGTAATAATTTGAGACTGAATGCGTTTGTCTTCGTATTACAGAAGTGTCGGAACCCGCGGCCGAACAAGAGCAGAGCGCTTCTAGCAGCTCTAGTAGTTCGCAGGTCGGACCTTCTAACAAGACCATTGAAAGGATGCTACGTATGATGGAGGCGCAGCGGAACCAGTTCAAGAACCGACATCAACAGTCAGAGGCACGACAGGCCCAGTTTGAAGCTCGCTTCGACGCACAAGCTAAGCTGCAACAAAAGTAACTAGATACTCTATAGCAGATCGTCCAGACGATTGTGGCCAACGGAAATTCCGCGACTACGCCTACTATCACCGTGCCGGCGGTCCCATTGAAGTCGACACAGAGGAGTCTGAGCGTCAACCGGCGGCACCCAAAAAGTACAACTTTGAAGTGTCAGAATTCAAGAAAGCGTGTCGCACTTCCTTCAGCGGTACCGAAGGCCCTTCTATGGCAATCGACTGGCTGGAAGAGATGGAAGATCACTTCGAGCTTCCCGGCATTGAATAATCAAAGCGAGTCGCCTGCGCACAACTTCAGCTACGGTTGAACGCACACGACTGGTGGGCCGTGCACAAGCGAGCGATCCGACGCGACAACAATACAGCGCCGATCTCTTGGGCCACGTTCCGTAAAGCTTTTGAAGTCGAGTAACTTCCTTCAGTCGTTCGTCAAGCGAAGGAAAATGAGTTCATGCAGTTGAGATAAGGGAACCGGACAGTGGAACAGTATGCCGCAGAATTCAACAAGTTATCCAAATTTGCTGGTACGTTTCTTCCTATAGAGGAGTGTCGTGTGCGACGGTTCGAAGTGGGTCTGCGACGCTCTATCGGTGCACATGTCGGGGTTCCAGAGTACATGACCACGGACGAGGCTCTGAATCACGCTCTCCGCCTTGAGAGCGAATACCCTTCCGTTGCTGCCGACGTTGTGTACCACTCCAATCACAAACGTCCTAGATATACGGGAGGCAACAATCACGCATCAAAGCGTCCCAACAACGACAGCTACAGAGAAAAGAACCCATTACCTCGATGCACCAAGTGCAACAGTCTCGGACACGAAGCCAACAACTGCTTCACCGGGGGAGCATGTTTTGTTTTTGGGGAAAGGGGCCACCGAGCTCGAGATTGCATGGCCCGAAGACCAAATCATCCCAACACACCACCACAACAACACCGTCAAGAGAACCGAGGACAGGCGTCCCGACCTGCTCAGCCCACTCAACCCAACAACCAAGACCGACGTCCTAATGCTCAAGGACACGTCTTCGCTCTGACTCGAGACGAGGAGTTCGCTTCCGACACTGTTGTGATAGGTATATTGAGTTTCAATAATGTACCTGCTCGTGTGTTATTCGATTCAGGCGCTTCATATACTTTTATATCGACGGACTTCGTCGCCGAGCACAAATTTCCTGTAATGTCGTTAGGCCTTGATCTTAGCGTAAGTATGCCTTCGCGCGTGCCAATACTCACAAATTTAGCCTGCGGGGGAGGAACCATATGTATTGGGGGTCAAAAGATCGGTCTTGATGCGATAGTTCTAGATATGAAGGACTTCGACATCATACTGGGCATGGACTGGCTCGGTCCTTGCAACGCCACAACCGACTGCACAGGAAAGAGGGTCACCTTCCACATACCTGGAGTACCCGAATTCTGCTATTCGTGTGATGAAGCATCGCCGACCTGCATGGTGATCTCGACGATTTCTGCTCGAAAGCTGCTTCATTTCGGATGCGAAGGCTACTTGGCGTCCGTTCGTGACATAAGACAGGATGGTGCAAACACGAGTCAGACCGACGTTGTGGCAGAATTTCCAGACGTGTTCTCGGACGAGCTACCCGGCATACCGTCCGATCGAGAAATAGAGTTCACCATCGACACATTCCCTGACACCCGGCCGATCTCGAAAGCTCCATACAGAATGGCCCCTGCAGAATTGAAAGAACTGAAGGCACAACTACAGGAATTACTTGACAAAGGGTTCATCCGTCCGAGTGTCTCGTCGTGGGGTGCGCCCGTGCTATTCGTAAAAAAGCAGGATGGATCAATGCGGCTCTGTATCGACTATCGAGAATTGAATAAGGCCACCGTCCGAAACAAATATCCCTTGCCCCGCATCGACGACTTGTTTGACCAGCTCCAAGGTGCAACGATGTTTTCGAAGATTGATTTGCGATCGGGTTATCACCAACTCAAAGTCAAGCCAGATGTCGTGCCGAAGTCTGCCTTCCGCACTCGCTATGGCCACTACGAGTTCTTGGTAATGCCGTTCGGTCTGACAAACTCCCCTGCCGTCTTCATGGATCTAATGAATCGGGTGTTCCGTCCGTTCGTTAACAAATTTGTAGTAGTCTTCATCGACGACATCCTCGTCTACTCGAAGAATCGAGCGCAACATACAGAGCACTTGCGGACGGTACTCCAAACCCTTCGAGAGAATCAGTTGTATGCGAAGATGAGCAAGTGCGAATTCTGGCTGAACAGCGTCTCATTCCTTGGGCACATCATCTCTGCCGCGGGTATTACAGTCGATCCGAAGAAAGTTGAGGCAGTTGCTGATTGGAAACGGCCCGCATTAGTTAGTGAAATTTGAAGCTTCCTAGGCTTGGCGGGATACTACCGACGCTTCGTGAAAGATTTTGCGAAGATTGCATCGCCGTTGACTCGCCTCACCCAGAAAGGAGTCGTATTCAAGTGGTCAGATGACTGTGAAGCTTCCTTCCAAGAGCTCAAACAATGGCTCATTTCGGCCCCGATACTTGCACTTTCTGAAGGGACGGAGGGATTTCAAATCTTCAGCGATGCTTCTCGCCAGGGCTTAGGGTGTGTGCTCATGCAGCGGGATAAGGTGACATCTTTTGCTTTTCGACAGTTGAAGTCGCACGAGAAGAACTACCCCACGCACGGCCTAGAACTAGCGTCAATTGTGTTCGCGTTGAAGCTGTGGCGTCACTATCTCTATGGCGTGGCGTGCAGAATTTATACGGACCACAAAAGCCTCAAGTATCTCTTCAACAAGAAAGAACTGAATTTGCGGCAGAGGCGATGGCTCGAACTGATCAAAGACTACGACTTATCAATCGACTACACGCCGGGCAAAGAAAATGTTGTAGCGGATGCGCTGAGCCGGAAGTACTTAGCTTCGTTATGCATCAACGATCGACTGCTGCGCGACTTGGAAGGAATGGGCATTGAACTCCGAGTTCGTTTTAGAGACATAAAGCTGGCACAATTGCGGGTGGAACCGAGCCTATTGGAGAGGATCAAGTCTGCTCAGAAGGACGACCCATACCTGGAGAAGATGCGAAAGCTGATATCGACAGACAAAGCGTTCGACTTTGCAGATGACGAGTCGGGAGTGTTGCAAGTGAAGGGACGGCTATGTGTTCCGGATGACGCAGAACTTAGAAAGTAGATAATATCGGAGGCACATTATGCAAAATATTCTTTGCATCCTGGTAGCACCAAGATGTATAAGGACCTCCGTGTTGTCTTTTGGTGGTACGGCATGAAGAGGGACGTAGCGCTCTTTGTGTCAAAATGTATGGCCTGCCAGCAAGTCAAAGCCGAACACCAGTGACCGGGCGGGGAGATGCAGAACCTTGCCATTCCAGAATGGAAATGGGATCATGTCACTATGGACTTCGTTGTTGGCTTGCCGAGGACGCCTCGGGGAAACGACGCCATCTGGATCATCGTCGATCGACTAACCAAGTCAGCGTACTTCATCGCCATCAAAGTTACTAGGAGCGTCGACCGCCTTGCTCAGATATACCTTGATGAAATAGTTCGACTGCACGGGGGTCCCAGTATCTATCATCCCTGATCGGGATGGACGGTTCGTGGCACGCTTCTGGAGTAGTCTTCATTCAGCGTTGGGGACCAAGTTGAAGTTTAGCTCAGCTTATCATCCTCAGACTGACGGCCAAACAGAGCGGGTGAACCAAATCCTCGAAGACATGTTACGACTCTTTGCGATCGACTTGAAGTCAAGCTGGGACATCCATCTACTGTTGGCCGAGTTTGCATACAACAACAGCTACCAGTCCAGCATCCAAATGGCGCCGTATGAAGCTTTGTACGGCCGAAAGTGCAGATCGCCCATTTGCTGGGATGAAGTCGGGGAGCGGCAGATACTCGATCCTGAGCTGGTGGAGCAGATCGTGCAGAAGGTCAAGTTAATACGGGAGAGATTGAAGATAGCACAAAACCGGTAGAAGAGCTATGCCAACACGCATCGACGCCCCCTCGAGTTCTCGGAAGGTGACCATGTATTTTTGAAAGTGATGCCCATGCATGAAGTTTCCAGGTTTAGTGCGAAGGGGAAATTGAGCCCAAGATTTGTTGGCCCGTTCGAAATATTGAAGCGAGTCGCACCGGTAGCTTACCAAATCGCCTTGCCGCCTGCATTATCGAAAGTACATGACGTCTTCCACGTCTCACAATTACGGAAGTACGTGCACGATCCGAGCCATGTGGTGGATTTGGGTAAGCTGGATTTGAAGGCGGACTTATCGTATATCAAAGAGTCGGTACAAATCTTGGAGCGCAAGGATAAACTTCTTTGCAACCGTGCTATTCCTCTCGTCTGCGTCCTCTAGAGAAACCATTCGGTCGAGGAGTCGACGTGGGAGCTTGAGTCAAAAATGAAGGAAAATTTTCCTTCGTTGTTCTCGTAGAAGTAGGTTCTATTTTAAGTTTCGAGGACAAAACTTTTTCTTAGTTGGTTATGGTGTAGTGCTCTGTCCCTACATCGTGCCCCGTTCTCCGTCCACGGGGTGCACGAGAAAGGAACACTGTCGCTATCGACTCGGTCGGGACCGATAGGTCGGGATCGATCGAATCGATCGAACGGAAACGGTTGAATTAAGATCCATTTCCCATTATGGAATGGCTTCTTCGGAACCAAGTCCCATATTCAACGGGTTGCGCCTCAAGGATTGACTCTACGGCTGAGTCGGGAGAGACCTCCCGTTGCTCTGCTTTTCACGCCACTTGCGCTGGTTTTGGCTTTGTTTTCTGAATGTATTTTCGTGAATGTTTTCGATGGTTTTTATGGCTTGCATTTTGAACTCGCATTTTCTATCGAACTTCTTGAATGATGCAGTGTTCTAATTGGTTGCTTGTGCGATTTCAGGTAATCGTGTAGGCGACGTCTAGCATGACGAACAAGTTCTCTCGCCTGAAGTAAACTCAAGGTGAGTGGCTGACCCTTCTCTTCTCGACACCCTTCTTAGGAAAATTGACAGTGTTGATGCGAATGAAAGAATGAATGCAAGGGCACAGGCACGGTAAAATGATCAAGTTTTCAAAGAGAACGTAGGCTATACCTTAATAACTAAATAATGTCTTAACCCGGTCATTGGACAACTTGTCGACAAGGTAGAGTTTTCCCCTAACGGCAACCCGAGGCCATGGGACCGTTTCGGCCAAGAAAGAAAACACGGTGTATAGCTTTGCTGGATGATAGCATGGGTTAAGCGGGGACTTGCAGCGGGGCTCGCTACTTGCGCTGCAAGGGCCCCGGCTAACAAAAGCTATAGAGTCCAGGATGGCTTGTTATGCCAGTGACCAATCACACGTAATATTGCACTTGGTATGAAAATGATAATAATTGACAGGGAAGAACATGATAAGTTTCATAAGACACGGCACGATCCGCCGTGGGTAAGTTCCAACGTATTTTATATTATGCTTGTCATTGCTTGTTTGAAATTCATTAGGATGGTTAGAAACATTCATGAACTAAGTTATATAAACTCTTCAACCAAATGAGAGCTTGGAACTTAATTTGCCACGCACCAGTACAAAGTGTAATGTACTGATCCTCGCTCTCCACGCAGGTACCCCGAACCACGAAGGGCGTGCCACTTAAAGCTCAAGGCGGTGTGAACACTTTTGAAGCCTAGTCCGTGTGTTGAAGGCTTGTTCCTGAATTCTTTTGAAGACTCCACACTCAGTACAAAAGAAAGAAATGACGACTCGGCTTCCCTCGATCGCAGGTGGAAAGTGTAACTATTTTTCTTATAAAAAGGAATGTATTGTATGTAACGACTATCTCATCAGCGTTCGTTTTGTAAGTTGAGTCATGTTGTAGCCCGTGCGGCAATGATTGTAATGGAGTCAATGTAAATGAAGTTTTATTATCAATGAAAAGTCTACTTCTATTTCAAATGTGTCAATCAATTTCTCTACGTACTCTAACTTGATGTGTTTTCGGATAACCTTATGACTACGCCTTGTGCGATCGCAACTTAGGTTCGTACGGCATCACGCCCAGGGGACGACTATCAATTCTACGGAATCGGGACGTGACATAATATAGTCAATCCAATCAGTATGATGTTGCTAGTGTTGCTACTTAACATATTTAAGCTTTCGTTACTGTTTGACTAATACACCAGGTTCTCCTTTGATCATAATGATTGGAAGTGTTCTTAGCTTTATATTTTCATGAATTTAAAATTTATGCTGATGCTGATTCATGCAAATTTTGTGAAGTCCAGATGATGTTTTCATCACCAGTCCATTTCACCAGTCCATTGTGCACAACTTATTAGTGATCCTTAAGCTTAATTTTTGGCAGTCTACAGGTAAGACGAGTCATAAAACCATATAATCTTTATATAATGTTCTCCATCGAGTGCCATGAGCACTTGTTCATGTCTTTTCCTGATCAGCCTAAGATTTGTTAATGCTCATCTGAGTGAGGGAAAACAAGATTGTATAACTTCTTGCAAATAATAAATGGATTTCTTTTATAAGATGTAGGATTTCACTACAAGGGCAAATTGTGGGTGATATATAACATATTTTCAAATTGCAATAAGCTAGTAATGAATGACCTCTTATGGTAAATGCATTATTTTAAACCTATCTTGCGAGTTTTATTACAATATGAAAGTAATTATCCCAGATCAGTTTAGTCTTTGTAAGGTAATCTTGTAGATGTTACAGAGTCAAGAACTCTGCTCTTTCTTTATGCTCATATTACTGTACAAATTCAAATGAGTTCATCTAGAATTTAGTGAAGGTAGTTTATCAATATAAGATCAGTTAATAAGCAACAACAGCATACCTTTACCACAAAATCTTGGGGTCGACACAAGAACAGAAAGTTAATATTTACATGAAAAACTTGTGCATCTGCCTCTAATGAGATTTAGCATGCACTGTGAGCAAACTAATTTTCTTGTTCTATGATATACTCATACATTATAATTAATACAGATACAAACATATTTCATGCTTTTTTGTCAAATCCATTATAACTTGTCACAACATGTCATTGGTTTACTTAACCATGATGTCTTGCAGTAAATTTCAATCATACCACTAACCCTGTATATTTGATTGGAAATTCATATCCTCTAGATCTTACAAGTATCTTATTGGGCTGTTGGAATTCTCTGTACAACACTATATTAAGCAAAACAAGAATGTCATATTTTAGTTGTCTGAATTAGCATTTGTTGCCAACAAGGATCCTACGAAAGTGATATGTCTAGCTAGCATAGGTCGTTGACACTACCTTTGGAAACTGCTTAAGAGAAGAAGACTTTGTTTCAAAGTCCCCATATGAACTTGCTGAGTGCAGCAGATTATTTCTTTATGTTAAGCATAACAGCTAGCTTGTACCAACAGGCGGTCTTTTCAATCATTATGAAATGGCTATGGACATTTTTTTGGCTTATTATTGGATTTAAAAACTGGTTATTTGTTGGCAATTTGGTTGTGGATGTTATAAATCGATCTGGTAACAAAATAAGCAGTAGACTCACATTCATAAATAAGTTCGACCGTATGGAAGCTGATCCATGGAAGGTTCTCAATCAGGTAATCTTTTTAGTTATGCATTGAGCTATCAAATTGTCGGCCCCACAAAATATGGGATAAAGGCTTTGTTGTTGTTATATTTAGCTATCAAATAGATGTAGTCTTCTACCTTACAAGTTGGTTCAGTGACATTGTTATATCTGTTACTTGAAGAATTTGGGTTATCTACTTTTTTATTTCTTTATGAAAAGCTAGTTGATTTTCTAACAACTTTATTATTGGTTACGACTTCTCTTTGTACATAATTTGCTTTCTTTTCTTGCAAACTTAGTTACAAGAAGTTTAGGGACTAGTTTATTTATCATGAATATTTATTTGTGTCATAGATGTTTATTTGTCATAGATGAAGTGGTACTTACCCTTCATTTATAACTTGAGTTTGAATATTAGTTGCTAATATTATATCAGAGATAACCCACGACAAATTAAATGGAAGAGATAATTCATTTAATCCGACCGAGATTTTTTTATAAATAATTATTGTTATTGTTGGAAGAGTTATATTCCCTTTCGAATAATTTTGAACTCTATATTAGATTCATTGCCAAAATTAGGAGAATACATTTAAAGTAAGTATCATGTTGAATTTATTTCCGATCTTATATTAAGTGTATGATTCAAAAGTTCCAAATAGCATATGATAGAAATAATGAAGTGATTCTTATTTCAACAAAGAAAATATCTCTATTTTTTCAATCTCGTACATGAAAGGAAAGTTTATCGGTTATAGTTTGGCAAAAAGTGATTCCTTGTGCTCAAAGATGAACCGGCCCCTTGTTGGTGATGGTTAACAAATTACTGAATTCAAATTATATCGTTGAGAGAAAAGAAGAACATAATCTAGCAAGGGAAATCTAAAATTTTGTGAGAAGAATAGCCAATTTGTTCAAGGAACAACCTGTATTTCTGAAAATTGCTAAACATGAAAGGAATCTGTACCAACTTCTTAGTATACTACTAGACTGAAATGATTTCCTAGCAACATCAATACTTAGTACTAATTCCTTTGTAATTAGGGATGAAACAAATTTATAAGCTTATGGTTCTAGTCTCAACTTAATCTTTTATTGACATCTAATATTTACTTACATTTATAATTAATTTAGCTGTGAGATTTTTTTAAAATTGATCAATAAAGTTTTTGAGCATTGTAATTCTGATGTAGACATTTCTTTTCTAGGCAAGATGTATGCTTCGGCACCACAGTGCAGCAGTACAAGTTCCAATTTGGTTGGAAGTGGATTTTTAGGGTTAGTGCAGATGAAATAAGAATTTGTGTAACTGATTTCGGATGAAGCATGATAGGGTTCTTTAATAACAATTACTGGATTAGGGAACTTGCATTTATTATGCATATGGTCTGTAGCTTAGCTTTCAACTAATATTTGAGGACACATTTACATAGCAATAGAATTATTTATCATGTCAGGAAAGAAAAACCTTTGTTGGGTAATAGATTTCAGTCCCTAAGGTTCCAAAAAACCACACGCAAACATGGTGACACATGTATATTGGTTACTATGTCACTTTAACTTGAAATATATATAGTCTATATGTCACTTTAACTTGAAGTAATAATTAACTATTTTAGTTAGGCCGATTGAGTCAGCTATTACTCTTTTCTGCATCAAATATTCTTACACCAATGGCTTTTTTGATGCATGTATTTTACTATAATTCTTTTAGCTTCTCGGAAGAACTTCTTCTTACTTTTAATCTCTTTTATTGTTAATTATGTCTTTTACTTGTTCATCTTCTGAGATAGTACTATTCAACATTCTAATGATCAATGTTCTCATTATTCATTCAATATGATTGTTTTCTTACTGTTTCTTTCCATCATATGGCAATCCACAGGGTTACAGTATCAAACAAATTTGTGCAAATATACATGGGAATTGCATTTTAAAACAAGGTTCTTTAAACAAATTGCTTCTCTCTTTTTTATCAATTTATTATTGATGTGATATACCACTTTGAAATTGTAAACTACTATTTCCTTTTTAATCTTCATGCTCATCTATGTGCCAGTTAAATGATGCTCTATAGGAAATTGTCCTTCGACTGTTGCCTTCTATTTGCATATCATTTCATTTATTTTAAACTATAAACACAACCAAAAGAATTTAATATATTAAATCTGAAGTCGATCCATGCATTGCATGCCATAAAATGTGCACCATAAAGATCGTAACACAGTCTAGATTATGTAGATAAATACCTAGTTCCTTGTGTGATTAATGTAAGGTTGATTTGAATGTTAATTTAATGATTGCTTATTATCATTATTTGTGAAAAGTATAGTTCCTATTTTATCTGATGGGAAATTAGAAGTGGGTGCTTCCTTGTGCACTTCAATCGATTTCCCTTCCGGTTACTGCCAGGTTCCTTGTGCACTTCAACTGGTTTTCCTTATGGTTATAGTTTCTATTTTATCTAATGGGAAATGATTGCTTATGAACACTGGTTATTCATTGACCAATTCTCAAGATGGATTGTCCTTTGAGATATACTGGTTACAGTCCCTTCATAAAGTTAGTGATATGATACAAATAGATAACTAAGTATGATCTACTTGGTCTAACATAAAGTTACTACATCTGGTATACATTGACCAATTCTCAAGATTGATTGTCCTTTGAGACTCAAAATAGCACTTGGAGCATCAAGGGCCTGGCATATCTCCATCCCAGCTCAACACTTGGGATCCTTGTTGTCCGTAGGGACTTTAAATCCATAAATATTCTTTTGACAGAAAATTTTGAGCCAAAGGTAGTAAGAACAATTTTATGAGTTATGAGATCATGACCCTGGCTACTGTATACTAATTTTATGAGTTATAGATCTAACTTCTTTCATCAAGTAAATTTGCTACAGGTGAACCATAGGACCTGGAACTGTATTCCAACTATTGTTTTATGTAGTTAAGGTATTTGGTGATTACATTTTGAAGTCTGTGTTGTTTTGGCGATTCTCGCTTTTTCTCCATAATATTACTTTATGAATGTTTTAATTTAAGGCTCGAGTTTTCCATAATTGAACAAATTTGTGACTTTTTTAGTATTTGTTTGTTAAACAATGAAAAATACATCATATGTAGTATTTTTATATTGTTTTAAAAAAATGGAAAAAAATTACAATTGCTCAAAGTGTTTTTAAATGATCTGAGTTTGTTCGGATAGGGATGTCGTGTAACCATGCAAGATGTTTTATTTGGAAAGGGGATGTGGTGGAATCATTTTTTTGGCTTCTTTCCTAGTTGATGTTATAAAAAAAGAAAACCTAAGTACACTTAAGCTTCCATATTATTTCAGGTTTTTGGGCTCTATATGCAGCCTTAGTCCCTCCCTCAACAATGAAGGGACTAAGGCTTGGGCTCTATATGCTGAATTACATTTTTCTACTTACCAAATTTGCTAGAGGTTTCAATGGCTTCATAAAAAGAATAAGGTAAGAATGGTCTTACCAATTGGGTGCAATAGTCTGAATGGGCATATGCAACATTTGGGAACATACTTCAGGTTATGTACATAACTGTTTACCCTTTTCCATATAGTGTATATCTATTGAATGACAAAAGAACGCAAAATGTGTCCCATTATTCAAAATGTGTTCCATTCATCTTACATTCATAGGATGCATCCTCCAGCAAGTTGATCCTCATCTCATTCATAGAACAACACTCTAGAGTACACTTTTTGGTATGTAAAAATTTGTTTCGATAACACTTGTATATCAATTTGTGTTTCAGGTGACTAAGCTATGTGACTTGGGGAAAAAAGAGTTGCAACCTCTACAAGTTTGCATATCTGGCTTCAAAAGTATTTTGGATTCATTTTGCCAATGATTGAAGACGATGCTAAATGATGTAAAGCATTTTGGATTCATTTTGTAAATGATGTGAGATATGATTAATGATGTAAACCTTTCTGCATACGTTTAATAATGCAAAGAGTTTCTAGTTCATGTAGACGCTCAATAATGTAAAGTACTTTGCGTTTATTTTGTAAACGATTAGATATATGTTTAATGATTTTTATAAATACTAATTTTTTTGGCTAATGTAATGCTACAATATGCAATTAAACTTATATAGTTATAAATGAATTTTGTTATTTATGTATTTTAATTGTATGTTTTATAGGTGGAACATGGAAATAGTAATTTCATAATAATTAGCACGATTGCTATTATTTTTGGGACGGATATGTAATAGTCCTAAAAATAAACTACATCATTTTGTGACTCCATTCATAATTTTTATGATAGTTTTTATTTGTCATAAATACTTATATTTTGGGACGGTTTAATAATCTGTCAGAAAAATATAATAATTCAAACACTTTTGGGACAATTAGTTTTTTCGACCCTAAAACTCAATTAGGACGATTTTTTTCGTCTAAAACTTTTTGCCACTTCACCCTAATAGCATTGTTTCAATCCGTCCTAAAATTCATCCCAAATAATGATTTGGGATGGTTTAGACACTTTTTAAACAAATTTTAGCTGTCCCAAAAGGTCACTTTTTGTAGTATAAATCCAAATAAATTCCTAAAAAATCCAAAAAAAAATTCTAGAAAATATTTTTAACTATTTGGAACCCAAATAAAAATACTTGGTCCCAATATAGCCCAAATGACCATACAGTAAATTTTGAAAGTCTTCAAAATATATAAACCTTCATAAATAAATATCTAAAAACCATAGTAAAATATGAAATAGCTAAATAATGCTTATGTGAGCTATCTAGAGGTCATATGACCATAGTATGGTCATAGCTCCCTTATGAGCTTAGGCATGACTCCCAATGATCATAAAATTAATCATAATAAAATAAAATAAAATAAAATAAAATAAAATAAAAATTAAAAATTCGGGAAGTGGGCTTACACTCTGCACCGGATCTTCTCTTCCACGGCTCTGATGCCCAGATCTAGGACTCTGCCTCCTTCCTCGACCGTTCCTCCGCCGGATCCGCAATGTCGACCTCGAGCTCCTCCACCGGTGCCTGAAACCACATGCTGACTCCTCGATCACCACAGTGCCTTGATGATTAGGCCAGATCCGTCGACTGCTACTGGGTGCGCCACAGCGCTGGCGACGCAATGGTGAGTACTCTCCTATTCTTCTTCTTCGTCCTTAGTTTCCCTTTACTGAGGTTGTCGGCTATGAGAGTAGAAGAGAGAGAGAGTGAGTGTTGTAGAGGTCCTGTTCATGGTTAGGTTAAGTAAAGGGTATTCGGCCGAGTGGGTTTGTGACAGCAGACTGAGTCCTTAGGGACCAGAGAAAAAGAAAGAAAGAAAAAAAATAGAGTTGGGTTTGGGCTAGCCAGTTGTGGTATTGGGCTGGGTTATTTTTATTATTGTTATTATTATTAACAGTGTTACCATTTTACTGTATTATTATTATTATTATTATTATTATTATTATTATTATTATTATTATTATTATTATTATTATTATTATTTGTTATTGTTAATTTCTATTACTATTAAATAATTTTGGTTAATATTTTCTTATTAACATATTTATTAATAATTTTGATAAAAGTTACACCAATATTTTTATAAATATTTAATATAGTTTAGTAAACCATTTAAATGTTTTGATAGATATAAGTTGCTAAAGGTTATTTTTCTACAGTAAACATCTTGCTAAAAATTATTTTGTTATTAGCATTTATATAAAGCTATTAAGTATTTATTCTAGCTAGTATATATGTGTTTTAGTGATATTCTATAAATAGTTAGTTTATGGATAGTTAGCGAATAGATAGTTAATGCCATTCTTTAGAATCTAACCAATTCTTAGCCCTATTCTAGGTGGATATTTACTTTCCTATTCTCGATCTTCGAGGACAAGGCAAGTAGTTCTATGATTTTGATTCATTTACTTCTTGCCATGGTCTTTTTATATTGGACACATTGTTACACGACTTGATCTATATTCTGGTTCATGATCTTTACTTTTATACTGGGGAGGGGAAGTACTATGGATTTGTGACCAATGCCAACCTAGGATTCATATTGATAGCTTAATCGTACACTTGTGCATGTACGATTAAGTTGTACCATTTACTTGTTCTTATTCGTGATCTTTATCCAACCGGTCGCATATTTTAATATGTATTTTAAATTAACATGTCATGATCTTTGATTACATATTTCATGTTCTGTTAGGTTATGCATTTACTGTTCATGTTCATCATGTTTCATTATTTCTTTACTTGTTCACATGTTACATTTGTTTTATTATTATAGATTATACTTTGCTCTGCTCCTGACTGGACATATTGCAAGTAAGCTTGAGGCTATATGTTCTACCTTCTATGGGAAGGAGCCCGATACCTTAGCTGAACAAGACGACACTATGACTTAGGACCTAGGAGTTGCTGCTGACAATTAGATCTAGTTTCATTTTGTATAATAGACTTTACTTTTGGACATTGTATTGTGATGAACTCTGGAAATGTATTAGATGCTGTGATGTAGATTTTATCATATCTTGTGAAGTTCTTTAGATACTTAGTACAACTTACTACGTTGAGTCTACAACGTAGGCTGGACGTACCCGACTCGTATCCGATTATTCGGAAGCGGGTCGTGACATGTTTTTGGTGGTAGCCCATACAGGTCTCATCCTAATAGTACTTCGGCCATAGAGTACTATTGGGGAACCTGTTAGACTTTGATATAAGGATGCTCAATCACAGCTTAGGCCGATTGCATGATTATATATATATATATATATATATATATATATATATATATATATATATATATATATATATATATATATATATATATATATATATACTATTTGTGCTATTGTTTGTATCTTCTCATAGATGACTAAAAGTGATATTCTGCGGTTTTCGGAGGATTACCTTTTCCTATTAGTTTCTAAATTATTTAGGGACAAGGCTAATTATTATTTTAGAAGTTTTGACTCATCTTTTAGCAAACCTCTCATCAATGACTAATTTTTCCAATCCCTTCAAATTTCCTTATTGGTTTTGCTAAACTACTTCAATTTGACTATCTTTGAACCAATTCAAATATTCTAGAACCCATAGACTAGCTATTTAGCCCAATTTACCTCTTGAATTCCCCAAACCTTTTCATAAGGAATTATTTCACCAAAATCATTCCGATATAAGTTAATATTCCTAGGTAATTCCCCGAGCCGAAATATTTTTTATTGGTTTCTTCCACTCAACTTGAAACCATACTATTTATAAAATTGTTTCGGATTTCTTTATTGATTTTGTCAAAATTCTAATTTGACTTTCCTTGACTATAAGGAATTATTTTCCAACATGATTTCATCATAGGTCAAGATTTTCCTAAAGATGTTATTCAAGTCAAATCAAATCCTCACTCACTATATTTTTAGCCAACTCAGTTATCCGGTCAGTTTGGATCGATTCAAAGTCTGTAAGTTTTCTAAAAATTATCGAAATAGAGAGAGGTCCAAGAACATATACTTCCCTTTGTACACCTCAATCCTTTTCTTCTGGTAATCGATCGATTGATTCTCAAGAAGCGATACTAGAAGAATAGATATCTACATCTTCTCATATCATGATTAACTTGGGACTTATTTGAATTTTCAGAAACTCCTTTGAAATTCCTATGGATAAAGTTGAGAAAATATTTGATGACCTAATATGGCATGACAGATGCGAACTGCAGTCATTTATCGAGATTATGGAGACCGTGGGTTCACTACAGCCAGCAGCGCACTGGCGAGGCAGGGACTCTAAGTCGAAGTAATTTCAGATATTCATGGGTTCTCGGATATTATTGAGACTATGTCCTAAAAGTATAATATTTTGATCTCTTGAGTTGTTTCGACAATATTGGATAAAGTTGATATAATATTTGGTAATCTATCATTATTTGAGTCATGGAACCAAAGGTTTACTACAGCCAGATGTATACTGGTGGGGCATGAACTCTAGACGAAGTGACTTCAGATATGTATGGTTTTCGGATACTATTGAGACTATATCCATGTTATATACCATGTTTAGCATTTTATCTCCATTGACAACTTTACCAGAAATTATCTTGATTTGTTTAAATTTTGGCCTTATTTTAAAATCATAGCGGTTTATCCCATTTTCAGAAATCATCTTTATTACCATAGATTTCATATAGAAATTTCCACTTGATTTTTTTAGAACTCATTAGGATTATTTTTCAACGTCTATTGGCCCAATTTCATTCATGGTTCAACTCTAGTGTATTGCATGTATTTTGTTGATAGCTACATATTTTGAAAGATATGTATATATATACTTTGAAGGCAGCTATATATATATATATATATATATATATATATATATATATATATATATATATATATATATACGGGAGGAAACATAGATAATTACCTCGATCATATTTAGATATCCTTGGATACTAGCATTTTTCAATGAGGTTAGTTTGTTAATCGTAGAAAAGGTAGTAGAAGAAGACCTTGAGTAAGCGAGTTAGTAATAAATCTTGAGGGAATTATAGATTATGGAGCTGGTGACTCATTCGAGAGGAAGATGATAGAACCATTAGTGGCGCTTACTAGTGCCTAGGCAGAAGATTCCAACAAATGAAAGGATGCGGCAATTTCGTAGGATGACCAATTTTATGGGCATGAGTTACAAGGAAGATAGAGTAATCCATAAGTAGAGTTGGCAAGAAAAATCTAGGATTTGTTAAGGTCCCACAAAAGAAATGAAGTTTGAACTATACTTTAGGATACTGTGGGGATATGAAGATCAAAGTAGAGGAACATTTAAAGGGATAAATTTTTGAGAAGTTAGATGATTGTTATACATGGAAAGGACGGGTATAACCCATAGAAAGCTTTTATAGAGTTGTATTAAGGAATGGAAACAAGAGAATTTGTAGGCAACTCTAAAATACCAACCCTAAGCAGGTTAGCTGGATAATGGTTAAAGTAAACGAGCAGTTGAGTTTTGAAATTTTTGTTAGAAGGTTGTTAAACGTTAAGGATTTAAATTTGATTAGTTGGTTTCTGGATTTGGAATTCTCGAAATCATAGATTGATTCAACAAATCTTTTGATGATTTACTAATTGATCGACAATTATGATTGTAGTCAGATTGTAAGGATAAAATTTGAAATAAATTGGTATTAGCAGATAAACTCCTTGTGATGGAAAGTTAAATTTAGTCGATTTTGGATAGATGTGTTTTTGTTTCAGAATAGAATTAGTTATAGTGCTTAGGGTAGTTGTCTTAGTTCTCTATGGGTTTCCTTGGTGCTTGTGAGTTTTTGCTAGTTTAGCGAGTTTAAAAGATTTGTTCCGCATGAGGTGTTAGTGTGAGGATTATTTTGTAAGTTATTTTCCTTTCTGCATATTCTATCTCATAACCGTTATTTGATTTTTCTAATTCTTGTAATAGTAACTTGATATTTCTCATATCCTTATAATCACCATTCAGTTTTTAATAAAAAACATATACTAGATCTCATTAATGATTATATCACTTTGATTACATTCATTATCGTACCTAAATTTTGAATTTTGATCATATCTAGATGACTCTTAAATCGTACTTACGCGATTTTTGATCGTAACTAGATTTCATTCCTAAACTTTGACCATGCCTTAATGATTTTGATATTGACTTAATCATGTCATGAATTTTTTTTAGTTCTCTTAGTTATGATTAGATCTTGAGCATGCCTAAGTAATTTTAATCATATTATGATCCTGTCTAACTTGATAATGATCATATTTATAGGATATGGGTCTTTTTTCTGAATGATTATGATCTTAATCACAATCGTGCCTAAACGATCAATTTTTTTTATCATGCTTCGAATCATTTCTAGAATTTGATTTTTGCTCATTCTTAAAGTTTAATTTCTATTCAAGCCAATTTTCAAAATTCTTGTTTTGATTATTCTTACTCGTATCATTTCTATATTGATAGTATTTTAGCATTTATGACCACCCTATTAGTGGTGACTATATCATGACTAAATAATTTTGACTATATTTTGATTAATCGTGTTTAAATGATTTGAATTTTTATCCCTAGTCGTGTTAGTTATGCCTAAATAATTTTTTTAAGATCAGGATTCTATCCTTGATCATATTTAGAATTAATCATGACTATGTCCTTTCGGTACTATTTCTACTATGTCTAAATTTTGATTTTGATCATATCATCACTCCTAAATCACCTCAATTCTACTAGTTGTACCTAAATTTTGATTCTATTTTTAACCAACTTTTATCATTTTTTAAGTTTTCGTATCGGGTTATTCTGAATCATGCTTATCGTGTTATTTGAAATTTCGAGGACAAAAATTTTCTAAGGTGGGTAGATTTGTAACCCCTATTTTCAAAAAATTTATAAATTCCTTGCCCATTTTATTGAATTTTTAGAAGATATTTGAGTATAAATGTTTTTTTCATTTAAGGGAAAGATTATCAGAATATTATTGGTAAACAAGTATTCTTTTATTCTTAATATTTTACTAAATCATATAGTGTATATTAATGAGTTATTTTAGTTGATCTTTCTTTCGTATTAGGTTAAAATCTATTTCAAGTTTAATATTAATTTATTTTAGCCTACCAAGCTTGGACTTGGAATATGGGCTACTAGCTCATTTTTCTTCCTAATTTCTAGTGCTAATTATTAATGGGCTTGGGTTTTGGATCTACCATTAATTGGCCTTTAGTTACTAACTAATAGATTAGTTACTGGATTAGTTGTTAGTGGTTAGTGATTAGTTAGTGGTCTTTAATAATGTTCTTAGATCTATTACAAATTACAAACCGTGCCATTGTGTCTTGTGGAGCACTCCACACTTTTCCTATTTAATATTGGGGACTCCCAATATTTTATATAACAAATTCTTAGTCTCTACAGCTCAGCCACCCACTGACCACCTCTGCTCCGCCTGCCGGACCATCGCTCGCCATCATGTGATGTCGTGTATCCCCGACGACCTCGTCGAAAACTCACTGCCTGACCAAGCTTGCCGTCGTGTATCCCCGGCGACCTCGTCGACTCACCAGTTCCTTTGTCTCACTGCCTGACCAAGCTTCCAGCTCCGGCCATCCCACCGCTACCATACACTACCACTAGCATCATCATCACTTACACACTACCACGCCGACCGGATCTGGTCGATCGCGGCCAAGATCTATCGCCTCCGGAGCCACACTCCAGTCGACCCGGGCCAACGGTTGACCGGCAACCACCTAGCCGCCATCCAATCACCGGAGCTACGCCAGAGCCCATCATCACACCATCATCGATCAACTCTGCCCTGCTCGGCTTACCACCATCGATGTTGTCACGCCCCAGAATCAGAATACTGGAGAGCGGGGGACAGGCACAGCCAGCTACATACATTAAAGTGCAACCCACCTCGCAATACGGTCACGGCTGTCTAGATGCATCAGGGTTAAACTACAATCCATCAATCTCTATGGTCAAGAACAAGCCTAGTGTCTCAATCTCAAGCAAGCAAATATATGTACAAGATGTTTGATCATCATACATACAAAGTAAGGCGCCCCAAACATTACATATTCAGATGATCATAAAGCTAGTCATACAAAATACGAGACTAGCAAGAGTTAAGTCATACATGATCAACCCTAGGATTTGTCAATCATGTTACAACCCTTAGGTAAACATAAATAAGTTTCAACATGAGCTAACACTTGCTCGGCAGCTAAACGCCTCAAAAGAATACTTTACAATAGAGTAGGAGAGCAAAATAAGAAACCCACTCGTTTACAAGATTACGTCTGGTGTTCACCATCTGGCTGGAAGACAGGTAGATCCTCGGATGCTACTCTGAAATCTGGCCATACAAAACCAGCTGGGTCAAAACCCAGAAGTGCAAGTGCCACAAGGGAGGCTTCATTAAGGAACTAAAACCAGCAGATAATTAAATAGAATAGTACATAAATGAACATGATTAAGTAACATGAAGACAAGATTAGAATAAAATGATAGCTTGCATTAGAAAAACAAGAGGCGGAATATAATTCCCATGCTAATCACGAGACAAGCATTCATGCATGCATGGACAATCAAGTCCTACGGCTTGCTATGATTAACTAACTAGGGTTGTCACAGGCCTAGTTACTAGCAAAATGCAGTTGAGATGTTCCCGCAGTCACAAGCCCTGCAGCTATCCAGGTTATCCAGGCGAGATGATTTACAAGAGTTATCAAGATTACTGGTGTACTTTCAGTACTTATGTTTTCAAGAAGTGCCCCACATGACAGTGAGATGGACATGTGCCCTACTCATCGACAGGTTACAAGTCCCTCAGGTGTAGTCGGGATAACGAGATCGCCTGTAACTGGAAAAACCTCTCTATATGGACTACTTGATCAATCTAGTCATTAAACTAGTCAGATTCATTATGAATTCCTGATCGTGGTAACCAGGAATCCATGTCCTAGACATGATGCAAGACGAGACAGGTAGCTTGTATAGGCATAATCAAGGGAATCAACCACGGAGTCAAGACAAGAGTTACTTAGCAAGTCAGGGTAGCTGTCGCAACAGCGCTTCAAGATTATACATGTCAAGTCAAGTTACTTGTTACTTGTCAAGACGCCTCGACGGGCCACTATCAAGATTATACATGTCATATCAAGAGTGCTTGTCAAGAGTGTGCCGCTACGAGACACTATCAAGAGTTATCAAAACATATTCTTATTATCAAGTCGTGTTCATGCCAAGTTATGATCATAGCCCAAAATTATCATGTTAAAGTCCAAGCCAGGTCTCATATACAAGACAAGTTCATGTTACAGCCAAGTCAAGTCAGGCTCAGGTCGAATCAAAGCTCAGGGTACATGCATATAACCAAAATACATAAACAAATTCAAGAACAAGGAAGGTGCATGGAGATAGGCGCATCACAAGGGGCGCCTAAACATGGATGGCGCCTAGGAAGCATAGACGCCTAAGAAAGCATGGGCTCCTGGGCCCTAGTGGTGCCTAGGTAGCAATGGGTGCCTGGGCCGAAGTAGGCGCATGGCCAGATTGGGCGCTGGATCATCATGGGAGCCATGGCCAAGGTGACGCCTGGGCCGAAATGACTAGAAGGGGAAGCGGCGCATCATAATAGGCGCCTAAGCACCAATGAGCGTGAGGGTTAAGGCGCATCATAATGGCGCCTAAGCACCGTGAGCGTAAGGGGCTGGGGGCGCCAGGGCGCGCAAGGCACCTGGGCTAATTAGGCGCATCATATTGGCGTCTAAGCACCATGAGCGCAAGGGACAAAGGAACGCTTGATCATGTCGGGGCGCCTAGACCAGGGGAGGCGCAAAGGCCAAACTTGGGCGCCTGGACCAACATGGCGCCGGGCACTGTGCTTCTTCTCCAAACAGCAAGAATGGTTCATTGGAACCCGAAACTTCAAATGAGCATAACTTGCTCAAAATAAGTCCGAATCGGGACTTCCAAGGGTCTAAACTGTACAGAACAAGATTTCCTACAGCCTTGGATGACTGGTTTTAGGAAATACCAAGATTTACTAGATCAAAACCAAAAAAACTCATAACTTAGATCTACACAAATCCATCCACCAAAATAAAAAATGCTAAGCTCTAAAGAGGCTTAGAATCTAGTAGAGAAAAGAATAGAACAATAAAACGCAGATCTTCATGAAGCAAGATTGCACTTGCCTAAGGGTTCTTGGTGGGTGAGGAGTTATGGGGAAGAAAAAGAAGAAGAAGAAGAAGAAGAAGAAGAAGAAGAAGAAGAAGAAGAAAAAGAAGAAATAAATAAATGAGAAGAGTTATGAAGAGAGAGAAAGGGGTTGACTTATATAGCAACCCTTCTCTTCTCAAACAATAATAAACCAAGCCAAGCCAAGAGTGTCCATGAAGAACCAAACCAAAATAAACCAAGATAAACCAAGTCAAGCTAAGACTAAACCAGGTTTAGGCTAAACAGGACAAGTCAAAACATGGGTCACCTGACAAACGTCAGAAATTCGTACACGTATACTGAAAACACGTATAACAGGAAACGGGAGTGACAGATGTTCCCTACATTACCATTGTCACTCCCTGGTTCACCATCGACATCCCAACCCATAACCACTACGATCACCGTCCCCTCAAACTCGACCCCCAAATAAAAATCCTCCACTCACCTGAGATGTGCCTTCCTGGATGTCACACCCCGCTCCCGGAGGAGCGATCGTCCTTGCTAAGACGTGATGTCGCACGAGCCTAGGTTGTGCTCATACAAGACCAAGTCCAGAAATGGCCAATTGAAGCTAGGCCACAGAGTGTCTCCATTTGTAGCGAAAAGTAAATGAACACAATTTGAAACAACTCAGTAGTCTTTATTGATATTCAAGAAGTATTACAAGCGGTGCTAGGCCAAGATTACAATTCGCTCAAGCTCTCTCTCTCTCTCTGAAACATAAAAGGCGTGCCAAGTGGCTTACAAGATGGAATAATTCATGGCGATGTTCCAATATATTATGTCCTGTATATAGTGCTTCAGTTCCTTTATAACGCTCCAAGGCTCCAGCGTTAGCTCCGCGCCTTAGCACGTTTGAGAGAAATCTCCACAACCGACGAGGTTCTTCCATATTCTGTAAATATTATATGTAGTTATCAGTACATTATTATGCACTGGTGGAGAGGCTAGCTCGTCCACTCGCTAACATTACCAAACACGTTCATTTTACTTTTGTGCACCTATCATTTGATTGTCTTACTAATCTTGCCTTAGGATCAGTTTTATGGCATATAGTTTGAAGCCTATCTCGTGTTACCGATATCAAGTGTCGCATATGAATAACATGCACAACTTACCATATTTACCACACGATCTTTCCTGTCCAAGATAAACCAAGTTAGCCAACATTTATACACAACGACTTAACAAAATTTACATAAGTATTCCAAAGTGTCAAGGGCGTGTTCCTGCCACAGGTTCTATGAAGTATTCTAGTTTTGTCAAGATGTGTTATGATCAAGCTTTGTTCAATATTCATTCAGTTACTCAGTCGTTCAGCTTACTCAAGTTGTCAGTATGTGTTGTACTCAAACGTTGTTCAGATACGTTTCATTCAGTAACTTAGTTGTTCCGATTTCACATATTACTTGTTTCAAAGCAAGATCTCGCACGCGGATTGCTGCAATCGATCGAGCCAACTTAATCTATATGCACCGGTCGCTGGTACCACAAGCCATATTGGACTATCCATCTTGGTATCGTGGTTCCCTATCAGCCGGTGATGGCTGGTACACCCTGATAGGCTACGCAATACCGGACTTACGCCTTTTGGGTGGCCGAGCCCGCACTCAAGCCATCCGTAAGCTATGATTCCACCTAGGCTGGCCACGATGTCGTTGATCATTGCCTTAGAATCCTTATTCACTTCTTTCCCTCGTACACCGAGTTGTCTGCGACCATTTCGTATTGTCTTGTCATTTTTAACTTAACGGGCTGTCTTTGAGCCATAGGTTGTCTTTGAGCCAAAGTCGATTACCGACCAGGTTGGCAACGGCATACGTGCAGCGCGGATAGCGAGCTCCGTTGCACGTCCCCGTCATACCTGTCGGTAATCCTTCTTGTCTTCTCTTATGCCTTCTTTTCATTCATTTTTTCTTTCTTTCACTTGTTCATTCGTTCATTCATTTTTTTACGTATTCATTCATTTATTTGTTGATTTATTTATTCATTCGTTCATCATTCATTATGTAGCTCCCTGTATGGGAACCGCCTTGGCGACCCAATGGTCCTGAAGTTTTAAGATGTTTCTATACTCTGCTCGAAACGACTATGTTGACAGTCTTCCTGTCTCATTTGAGTAAACCATTCATTATTTTATGTCTCAAGTTGTGGTACGATCTAGTGACTAGCATTTCATTCATAATTGAACATATAAGTAAAGCTACTCGAAACGTAAGCTGTGCGTTGGCACGAGCGTGGATTGCGGTGCGAGGGTTCGAGTAATTTCTCAAGTTCATTTTCATGTTCTACGCAAGCATACAAGATGGGATTATTTCCTTAGCTAGGTGCGTTGAGTTCTCTTATTTGCATGCAGAGGTTATCGCCTAGCGATTATAACAATATTGTCCGTACTATTAGGTTTCTAGGCTAAGCAAAGACAGGTTCATCAGAGCCACCTGTCACGACCCGCACCCGCTTTTCGGGATACGAGTACGTGTCCAAGCCAGCCTACGTCGCAGAGTCGACGGTAGAACGCTGTCAAGCCCGCAATAAATAAATGGTCAAAATAAACTTTATTGCTCATTCACATTTCTAAATTGATTACAACATTTACAACATTTATATTTAAAGAAAGTACAAGGTTCTTACAATTAATATAAATGATACCACATCTATCTAATTTTTAGGTTTCTGTCTGCTAGTACACCCGTATCTCCTAATGCTAAGTGAAGCCACAGCTAACCTAAAAAATGTTGGTTTCCAGTCAGGAATGGAACACGCACACAAACCGACGGTAATGCAAAAACACAATAGAATTCACAAGACATAAAAATATCATATGTGAGATGAAACTAGAAAGTAACTGATGTCATGGCATGTCTAGAAAACAAGTAGGTAACTCCACAACAAGATGTATCAACTGGAGAAACATGTAACTAGGATGTCATGGCAAGTGGTGAAGAAAACAAGGAAAATAAGTAAAAGACAACTATCTATGTGTTTTGAAATATCTTGTTCGACATGTAAACGGCTAAGGGGTAAATTCGATATCCTTTACGTGAATTGTGCGACTGCTATCTGACAAGAATAGACATTTTGGGGATGTTTCTGGTTAGTCCACATGTCTACTAAGATATTTTCCCGCCCAGCTAGTACTCATGGAATCTAGTCGTAAGCATGGTAATCATGTAAAAGACAGTCACGAAGTATAAACAAATCTATGATACTAATCCGTGTGATAACGTGTCATCAAACAAGAGAGCATATGTATAAACATGAAATAAAAAACTACTATGAATCGAAAGCAATCAGAAAGTGCATTTGCCTGAATTCTTGCACAAACCGTAGTCACAAGTCGAGGATGAGAGGATTATCGATCTAGAAGCTGTCAACCTATAACATATATCGTACCATGAACCATGCACGAAAACCACAAGTCAATTCTAAGGTTCTAGTTCTAAATTCATGGAATAAGTAGCTAATGGGTTACTAATCTAATAATAGTTAATTTTGAAATAAATTACTTAAAAATCTAATTTAATCTAATAATAATCTGAATATAATCTAAACATGCACGTTTGGCCATAAAAAGTCATGTTTCTAATTTTGGAAACCATAGTATGCAAATCGAGATGTACCATTGACTATCTAGTCAAACGTCGTGAACTCAAGGTTTTGAAAGTGCACCTTGGTATATTTCAGTGCCATGAGTGCGCTGGAATCAACCGTGCCGCAAATTTATATTTTGGTCAAAAGATATCGTCGTTATGGCTAATTGTGACCAAAACGGTGATTCACCGATCAATTCTGAGTTCAACTAAATAACTAAAATACTAGATGAATGAATTAATTTATGAAAAAAAAAATATTGTAGAGCTCTGTGTTATCTTTTTGAAACTTTAAACGGTTCGTGATTTCGATTTTCGGTCCTCCCGGAATCTCGAAAACACCGAAACGTGTCAAGTTTCGGACAACCGTTACTCTACGAATTTTACAGAAATTAAGGTTCAGAGATAATAAAAATAAATTAGATATTCGAAAAGTATACCTCAATACGAATCCAACAAAAAAATGGCACGTAAAAAGGAGGTCGGAGTTGTCCGCAATCGCCTCGGAAAGTCGGGGGTCTCCTTGGAACAAGTTTCCTCAAAATCGGCGAGAATTAAATTAGGGTTTATTGTTCAGCGAATATATAAATATATATATATATATATATATATATATATATATATATATATATATATATATATATATATATATATATATATATATATATATATATATATATGTATATATGTATGTATGTGGGTACAGTCAACACCCACTGACTGGGCACTGCAATGGCTGACGGGTGGGCCCGACCAGCACTGACTGGGTATGACTGGATAATTAATTACAGAAAATGATTTAAAAATTATTTAAGGCCAAATAAACTCAAATAAAATTCTAAAAATTCCTAAAAAATTATAGAAAATTACATAAATATATCTAACCTCCTAGAATATAAATAAAAATAATTTATCTCATATTAGTCTCAAATGGCCTCATAATAAATATTGGAAGCCTTTAAAATATATAAAACTTAATAAAATAAATATCTAAAAATTGCAGAAAAATTCTATAAAGTTATAGAAAATATTTATAACCTACTAGAGCCTACATAAAAAACTGGGTCTCAAAATACTCTCAAATAAACCTATTGTAAAATCTTAAAAGTCATAAAAAATATTAAACCTTGATAAATAAATATCTAAAAATCTCTAAAAATTATAATAAGCTATAAAATAATTAAACAATGCTTATATAAACCATATAAGGGCCAAATGACCATAATATGATCATAGATCTCTTATGAGCTTAGGTACAAATCTTAATGACCATAAAAGTTAATCATAATCAAAATAACATAAAAAAATCGAAAAGTGGGCTTACACCACCCACCTTAGCGATGATCGCATCGGCCGAGCGAGACTCTGAGCGCACCTTTGAAAGTCTAAGTCTTGATTCTTCTTGAAGGGTCAACTTAACACTTGTATCGATTCGAATCAATACTTCATCAGGTCGACGCAACTATTCGAGTCAACGATTCATTTGAGTCATTGTACATGCCGTTTGAATCGGTATTCCACTAGGGCGAAACAGGTCGTTACATAATACACCACTCAGAGTAAGTCTCGTCCTCGAGACTTCCTGGGTGCAAGTTATCCTATCGTTTCTTAATCCATACCGTGTGGGCGTCTTAGGCAATTCCTATCGAACGAATCTATCATTTGATGGCATCGAACTAAGTTCAAGTATCATTTTTAGTTTCGTATTGCGTGCACTTTGGCCGATTTCGTTGAATGACTTTACCACTCATTTGAGAGTTGATGGTACTCACTCAATCGTCGTGTTTCTATGACGGTTGCTATCGTGCCCTGTCACGGGACTATAATGGTCACATGAGGTGTGTTATAATTCGTCAAACATGAGGGTCATAGGCTGAGGCTAACTCACTCATCAGTTCATCCATGCACATCGCAACATATCCACTTGCAACTACATTCGAGTTTATCATATCTCTGAGTTTGGATCGTGTCACGCCCCAGAACCAGAATACTGGAGAGCGGGGGCAGACATAGTCAGCTACGTATAATGAAATGGAATCCACGTCACTATACGGTCACGGCTGTCTAGATATATGAGGGTTTAACTACAATCCATCAGTCTCCTATGGTCAAGATCAAACCTATTGTCTCAATCACAAGCAAGTAGTAGCAGTCACAAGATATTAGAACATCAATATACAATAGTAAGGCGTCCCATATATTACATATTGGATGATCATGAAGCTAGTCGTACAAAATGTCAGGACTAGCAAGAGTTTTAGTCAATACATGATCAACCCTAGGATTTGTCAATCATGTTACAGCCCGTAGGCAGACAGTAAATAAAGGTGCAATACGAGCTAACACGTGCTCGCCGGCTAAACGCCTCAAAAGAATAATTTTACAAATAGAGTGGGAGGACAGAAGAAACCCACTCGTTGCCCTGGTTACGCCTGGTGGTCACCATCGGGCTGGAAGACAGTAGGTAGATCCTCTGGTGCTGCTCCGATATCTGGCCACACAAAACCAGCTGGGTCAGACCCCGGAAAGAGCAAGTGCCACAAAAGAGGCTTCACTTAGGAACTAAAACCAGCATATCACAAATAAATAGTAAAGGTAATTAAAAGATAGTGATAATAGCTGAGATAACAATAATATATTGAACACGGAGAAACCATTCAAGTAGCCAGACTGCAACCCTTAAACCAAACAAGGACCGGGGTTGCAATCCTTCGCCTGAATAGAAACCCGCCTCAATTACTATTGATAAGGTAACAAGACAATAAACGAAGAGAGGACACAGAACTGCTCCGGGAGCCAGGTTACAACCCTTAAACCAAACAAGGACCGGGGTTGTAACCCTTCGCCTGAACAGAACTGGACCCCTGATCTTTATTGTTAAGGCCAGTATAAATAATCATGGTATTGAAGTAAGGTAAAATATGACGAACATGACAGGGGTTGCAATAAGACAATAAATGAAGAGAGGACACAGAACTGCTCCGGGAGCCAGGTTACAATCCTTAAACCAAACAAGGACCGGGGTTGTAACCCTTCGCCTGAACAGAACTGGACCCCTGATCTTTATTGTTAAGGCGGCACAATAAGCAGGACGATATATGATAAGATAACCATGGAACTATTCAGATAGCCAAGTTACAACCCTTAAACCAAACAAGGACCGGGGTTGTAATCCTTCATCTGAACAGAACTTGGTATCCCATTATTTATCGATACAAGAAATCATGTCCTGATACAATCTTGTACAGGATCAGGATAAGACTAAGCTGGAATAAACTACATCCAATCAATCACGGCCAATCAAGAGTACGGCTTGATACTTTTAACTAACTAGGGTTATCACAAGCCTAGTTACTAGCAAGATGCAATGAGATTATCCCAACAGCCACAAGCCCTGCAGACCATCCGATTATCCAGGTCGAATGTCTATTTAGGAAGAATGCAACACATGACTGTGTGCTGGAAATGTGTCCTACTCGTCGGTAGGCTACAAGTCCACTAAATGCGCCTAGATAACGGGATTGCCTGTAGCTGGGAATCTTTTCATGACTACTGAATCATTCTAGTTAATTAGCCTTAGTCCATTTCAGTAGGTACCCCTGACCGTGGTACTCAGGGATCCCCATCCTAGACATGATGCAAGACAGTACTAGTTTATTTGTACAAACACAATCGCCCACGGTGTCCAAGTCTTTTATACTTGTCATGTCAGGCTAGCTGTCTTAACAGCATGCCGAGATATATCATGTCAGTTTACTTGTCAAGAGTGCGCCACAGCAGGCCACTATCGTGTTCTATTCTTACAATATTATGAATGAGAGAAACTTGCATAAAATAACTAAAGACATATTCTTGCTGCTAAGAAAAATATCTACAACTTCCACATTGGGAGTTGGGAGAAATTCGAGCAATAATTCAGTCAATTAGGACATATAACAGTTAGTAATAGTCAAAATATGCATTATGCGGTCTATTCTGTGACATGCATGCAACCGCGACACCATATGCGCCTACTGCGACATGCGCCTTAATGCGGCTCATGTGCGACATGATATGCGCCTATCGCGACATGCGCCTCATTGCAACATGCGCCTACTGCGACATGCGCCTTCTGCGACATGCGCCTTCTGCGACATGCTGCTCGTGCTGCAGATGAACATAGAAATGACCAGAAATTATTTTGGCCATAACTTCCTCATCCGAAGTCCAAATCAAGCGAAACAAAAGCCAAAACTGCATGAAATTGAATTCTCTACAACATAGAAACACTAGTTTTCGAGAATAACCAAGTTTTAGAGATCAAAACCAAGAAAAACCGAAAAGTTTACAAACTTAGATCTACAAGAATCCCTCCATCAAATCCAAAAATGTCAAGTTCTAAAGAGGCTTAGAATCAAGTAAGGAAGAGAATGGAACAATAAAACTTGAGATCCACCATGAAGCAAGTTTGCACTTGCGTAAGCTCTCTCTCTCTCTCTCTCTTTCCTGGTAGGTGTAGAAGTAAATGTGGAGAAGAAGAAGAATAATAAAGAGAGAGAAAGAGGAAGGGTTAATAAATGGGGATGGTGGTGGTAGGTAAGGGTTTTCTTTTGGTTCATGATGAACCCAAAAGCAAACCAAACCAAGCTAAGCCGAACCAAGCTATGCCATATCCAATGACATGCCAAAATAACCATACAAGAAAATACGCAATACGAGTCAAGAATACGTACACGTATACCAAGATACGTAATACGAACTATAGGCATTACAGATCGTGTACATATTCAAGGCGTCCTCCGAATATATACATTTCAACAAAGCTTAATGATAGCGAAGTCGAACAAGCTACTCGTGATAGTTTTGAATTGCCAGTCATTGTACTAACTCAATTAAAATCGAACTCCAGTTCGTTTCACTATCGTCTATCTTGGTCCTCGAGATGACCCGATTCGTTTCTCAAGTGTTCTTGTCTATGAAATCAATACGATTTCTTCTTTAGCGGAGTCGACCAAGGTTCAAGTAATTCTCGTCCCATCTAAAACCAAACATTTCACTATCATCAGTACGTCTTCTTATCAATGATTCACATTGGTTATCCTAACTTTTTTTGCTCATTACCGATTTCTATCATTCACTTCATTTTTGGGGCTGATATCATTATCGCTGGCGCACACTCTCAGTTCTACGTCCTAACTCTAAGTCTTGTTGTCCCAGATTTATCGTCCATCTGAACGATACTCCAAAGTCGGTCACACAGGTTCAATCACTCGGAATAGGGTTGTCCACCTATCCGCTAGGTCAGCTCAAAAGGTCATAGTTATAAGTTAAGTTCTTGGTTCATCGTGCAAAGTTGTTGCACGACGCTCGTCCCAATCCTATGGTCAAACCATGGTTCATTCGCACGGAATACTCTACCCAAGTTCGTTTTAATCAGATTCTACACATCGAGTAGTGTTCATCCTATTTGTATTAGGTCATTCTTCACATGGGGTCCGAGTCTGTTGCTCAACAAAATCCTAGCACATCAATATCGTACGTCCAAACTAGCAATTTGTGTAGTCTATCTCTTCAAATATATTTGATATAATTCACCTATCCATCCTATCCAATAGTTGATCACAAGGTCATCTAGCATTGCAATATATCACACCCCAATCTCATGCAGGTCTGATTATCTATAGTAGACATGAAATCACCATGTCAACTTTTTCGTAAGATAATCGTTCTCATTGGGACGTAACTCTTGCATTGAGTCTAGACTAATTCATTCTTGATATGCAGATTGGGTCTACTCAATCCTCAAGTTTACTTAATCTTCAATCACAAGTCCGAACAATCCTCGAATTCACTTTCGCTTCAAACTATAAGTCGAAGCAATCCGAATTGCCACGCCATGATCTTCTGAGTTCGATTATTCCTGCTGGACATAAATCACCATGTCAGCGCTCATGCGGAATGATCACCCCCAAATTCGACGTGACGTATGTGCGAGGCTAGAGTTGCACTCGCACAAGACAAGATCGTTGATATTGTGGTCATCAACGAACAATCAAAATACTTTTCTTTCATCCAAACATTCATTTCCATCAAAATCCCAAACATAGCATCCATCGAAACAATAACTTTTAACACGATCATCATTCACCGAATCAGAGTACCTTCGAGTTATTATACATTGATCTTTGATAGCCTCAATACCATCGATGATGTACATAACCTGACGATCTTCCTTTGCAATAAAATTCGAGTCGTGCAACTTAATTCCTCAATTCGTATTGTTCCATTCTAACTCAAGTCATTGAGCAACATCCATTCTAAATCCTTAGTCATTCTTCGTATCTTTAAACCAACGTTCATGTACGCTATCTTCCAATTGTGCTATCATCGATCCGGTATATGAGTATTTTACCTCAACTCAAGTTTCTCTCTATTCGACTATTCTGAAATCACACGTACGATCCACCAAGTTTTTTCGACCAAGACATCCATTCGTTTCAACGTTCTGAATCTCTATTCAACTGTTTCATAATTTGTACTTCAAATTCACAAATTGTCCGAGCGATATCTCGTTTGAGACCCTTGAAATCACGACCAACTAAGCGTTACTCGTTCTAAGGCTTTGTGCAATAACACCACTTACGGATATACTCGTTGCTACCCGTAAAATCTTTAATTTTGCTCGAACAATTTCCAAGTCGTCCATACACCACTCAGGGTTCGAGCACTCGACTAAACGTCGAAACTCATTCTTATTCTTCTTTGAGACTATCGTATACACCACTCGGGGTCAAGTCATTCTACAAATCCTCCAAAAGATCCTTCAATTCACAATCGATACGTTCGAATATACGTTCGCCCGTTCCTCAAAATCTAAGAACCATTCCCCATGTTCGTCTTAACTTTGGTCTGATAGTGTATCTATTGATATAGACTATAAGTCTAACTTATTCTTGTCCGAGCGATAGTCAATCTCGTTCGCAAACTCGTTCGCACCAGAAGGTCTAGGTACGCGATACTCGGCAAAACTTAGCCAAAAGGCTGTATGCATAGCCGTCTTGTTCAACTATACTTCGATTTCATACACTAGTTCACTATTGTCGGCGTAAGATTATTTAGGAATGCACACCACTTGCTAACTTTAGCATAGTTTTCCTTCCAACTCAAGTCCTACACCGTTTGGCACAAAGGCCTTCACATATCGATCATATTTCAACTGAATACTTGTACAAGCTTTTGAAAGTATTAGACTTATTGTATAAAACATTCCAAGGCATAACGAGAGAGAGCATACACTTCTTTTATCCAAGATCGAGCTTTCAAAACTGAAAGAATCGAAATGAAGTCCGAGGACGTAAAATCGTGCTCTGATACCAATCTATCATGCCCCGCTCATGGAGGAGCGATCGTTTTCGCAAAGGCGTGATACCACATGAGCCTAGGTTGCGCTCGTACAAGGCCAAGTCCAGAAATGGCCAATTGAAGTTAGGCCACAGAGTCGCACAAAGTGTCCCCATTTGTAACAAAAAGTAAATGAACACAATTTGAAATAACTCAATAGTCTTTATTAATATTTAAGAAGTACTACAAGCGGCGCTAGGCCGAGATTACAATTCGCTCAAGCTCTCTCTCTCTGAAACATAAAAGGCGTGCCAAGTGGCTTACAAAATGGAATAATTCATGGCGATGTTCCAATACATTATGTCCTGTATATGGTGCTTCAGTTGCTTTACAATTCTCCAAGGCTCCAGAGTTAGCTCTGCGCCTTAGCACGTTCGAGGAAAATCTTCGCAACCGACGAAGTTCTCCCGCATTCTGCAAACAATCTATGTGGTTATCAGTATATTGTTATGCACTGGTGGGGAGACTAGCTCGCCCACTCGCTATCATTACCAAATACATTCATTTTACTTTTATGCACATATCATTTGATTGTCTTACTAATCTTGCCTTAGGATCAGTTTCATGGCATATAGTTTGAAGCCTATCTCGTATTACCGATATCAAGTGTCGCATATGAATAACATGTACAACTTACCATACTTACCATACGATCTTCCATGTCCAAGGTAAACCAAGTTAGCCAACAATTTATACACAACGACTTAACAAAATTTACATAAGTATTCCAAAGTGTCAAGGGCATATTCCTACCACAGGTTCTACGAAGTATTCTAGTTTTGTCAAGATGTGTTATGATCAAGCTTTGTTTAATGTTCATTCAATTACTCAGTCGTTCAGCTTACTCAAGTTGTTAGTATGTGTTGTACTCAAACGTTGTTCAGATACATTTCATTCAGTAACTTAGTTGTTCAGATTTCATATATTACTTGTTTTAATGCAAGGTTTCGCATGCGGATTGTCGCAATCGAGCCAACTTAATCTATATGCACCGATCGTTGGCACCACAAGCCATTTTGGACTATCTATCTTGGTATCATGGTTCCCTATCAGCCGGTGATGGCTGATACACCCTAATAGGCCACGCAATACCTGACTTACGCCTCTTGGGTGGCCGAGCCCGCATCCAAGCCGCCCGTAAGCCATAATTCGGCCTAGGCCGACCACGATGTCATTGATCATTGCCTTGGAATCCTTATTCACTTCTTTCCCTCGTACACTGAGTTGTCTGTGACCATTTTGTATTGTCTTGTCATTTTTAACTTAACGGGCTGTCTTTGAGCCATAGGCTTTCTTTGAGCCAAAGTCGATTACCGATCAGGTTGGCGGCGACATCTGTGCAGTGTGGGTAGCGACCCCCGTTGCACGTTCCCGTCATACCTGTCGTTAATCCTTCTTGTCTTCTCTTACATCTTTTTTTCATTCATTCATTCATTCTTTTCTTTCTTTCACTTGTTTATTCGTTCATTCATTCATTCGCTTATTCATTCATTTATTCTTTGATTCATTCATTCACTTATTCGTTCATTCGTTCATTCATTCATTATGCAGCTCCCTGTACGGGAACTGCCATGGTGACCTATTGGTCCCGAAGTCTTATGTTGTTTCTATACTCTGCTCGGAACGACTATGTTGATAGTCTTCCAGCCTCATTTTAGTAAACTATTCATTGTTTTATGTCTCAAGTTGTGGTACGATCTAGTAACTAGCATTTCATTCATAATTGATTGCATAAGTAAATCTACTCGAAATATAAGCTATGCGTTGGCACGAGCGTGGAGTACGGTGCGAGGATTCGAGTAATTTTTCAAGTATTTTCATGTTCTACGCAAGCATACAAGATGGAATTATTCCCTTAGCTAGGTGCATTGAGTTCTCTTATTAGCATGCAGGGGTTATCGCCTAGCGATTCTAGCAATATTGTCCATATTATTAGATGTCTAGGCTAAGCAAACACAGGTTCATCAGAGCCACCCACCTTAGCGATGATCGTATAGGCCGAGCGAGACTTCGAGCGCGCCTTTGAAAGTCTAAGTCTCGATTCTTCTTAAAGGGCCAACTTAACACTTTGATCGATTCGAATCAATACTTCATCGGGTCGATGCAACTCTTCGAGTCAACGATTCATTTGAGTCATTGCACATGCCGTTTAAATCATTATTCCGCTAGGGAGGAGTGGATCGTTACACTGTATAACGCTACCGTTCCTACGACCTCGTCGAGCAGCATGGGTCGCCTCTCCGTCCAGATCTGGCACCCCGCCCAGCAACGATGTCGTTGTCCTCTACGACGACCAAATCTATCCTACGTTGTCATTGTCCTTTGCGTCGTGCATTGCCACCTTGATTCTGGTACAGCACAGCTCACCACCACCACCACCAACACCAGCTTGTGAGCTGTCCTGGCTCACCGCGAGCGCCACTATACTCTATCTCTTTTCTACCAGATCTGGGCTAGCCGTCGACTGTACCCCATGTGCCGACAAGTACGACTCTGCACCAGATCTCCTCCTCTACGGGCTCTGCCGCCCAGATCTAGGTCTTTGCCTCCTTCTTTGATCGTTCCTCCGTTGGAACCACGATGTCGACCTCGAGCTCTGCCACCGGTGCCTGAAACCACGCAATGACTCCTCGATTACCATATCACCTTGAAGATTGGGCCAGATTCATCGACTGCTGCTGGGTTCACCACGGCGCCGGCGACGCTATGGTGAGGACTCTTATATTCTTCTTCGTCGTCCTTAGTTTCCCTTTACTTAGGTTATTGACTATGAGAGTGGAAGAGATAGTGTTGTAGAGGAGTTCAGGGGTAGGTTAAGTAAAGGGTATTAGACTAGGTGGGTTTGAGACAGCAGGCTGAGTCCCTATGGCCCAAAGAAAAAAAAAGGAAAAAAAAGAAATTAGAGTTGGGTTTGGGCTAGCCAGTGGTGGTATTGGGCTGGGTTATTTTTGTTATTTTTATTACTACTAACAATGTTATCATTTTATTGTATTATTATTACTTTATTATTATTATTGTTAATTTCTATTACTATTAAATAATTTTGGTTAATATTTTCTTATTAACATATTTATTAATAATTTTGATAAAAGTTATACCAATATTTTTATAAATATTTACTATAGTTTACTAAACCATTTAAATGTTTTGATAGATATAAGTTTTCTAAAGGTTATTTTGCTACACTAAACATCTTGCTAAAAATTATTTTGTCATTATTATTTATATAAAGCTATTAAGTATTTATTCTAGCTAGTATATATGTGTTTTAGTGATATTCTATAAATAGTTAGTTTATGGATAGTTAGTGAATAGATAGTTAATGCCATTCTTTAGAATCTAACCAATTCTTAGTCCTATTCTAGGTGGACATTTACTTTCCTATTCTCGATCTTCCAGGATAAGACAAGTACTTCTATGATTTGATTCATTTACTTCATGCCATGGTCTTTTCATATTGGACACATTGTTACACAACTTGATCTATATTCTGGTTCATGATCTTTACTTGTATACTGGGGAGGAGAAATACTACGGATATGCATGTGACCAAGCCCAACCTAGAATTCATGTTGATAGCTTAATCGTACACCTGTCACGTACGATTATGCCGTACCATTTACTTGTTCTTATTCATGATCTTTACCCAGCCGGTCACATATTTTTAGTATGTATTTCAAATTCACATGTCATGATCTTTGATTACATATTTTATGTTCTGTTAGGTTATGCATTTATTATTCATGTTTCATTCTTTCTTTACTTGTTCACATGTTGCATTTGTTTCAATTGTACTTTGCTTCGCTCCTGACTGGATATGTTGCAAGTGAGCTTGAGGCTATATGTTCTACCTTCTATGGACAGGAGCCCGAGACCTTAGTTGAGCAGGACGACACTACGACTCAGGACCTAGGAGTTACTACTGACAATTACATCTAGTTTCATTTTGTATAATAGACTTTACTTTTGGACATTGTATTGTGATGAACTCTGGGAACGTTTTAGATAATGTGATGTGGATTTTATCATATCTTATGAAATTCTTTAGATACTTAGTATAACTTACTACGTTGAGTCTACATGGCGTGTCCGACTCGTATCATATTATTCGGGAGCGGGTCGTGACATGTTTTTGTGGTGGTGAGCTTCAGGCTATATGTTCTACCTTCTATAAGAAGGAGCCTGAGACCTTAGTTGAGCAGGATGACACTATTACTCATGACCTAGGAGTTGCTGCTGACAATTAGATCTAGTTTCATTTTGTATGATAGACTTTACTTTTGGACATTGTATTGTGATGAACTCTGGGAATGCATGCTGTGATATGGATTTTATCATATCTTGTGAAGTACTTTAGATACTTAGTACAACTTACTACGTTAAGTCTACAAAGTAGGCAGGACGTGTTTGACTCGTATCTGATTATTCTGGAGCGGGTTGTGACAAGGGGGAGGCACAAAGGGAAGGCACAAAGTGGAGAATCTGGGTGCTCGTCCAAAAGAAAATCTAAGAGAAAGTCCGTTCTTTGTGTAATGCCCTATCCCGCTCAGTTCAACTGGAGGAATCAAAATGCCAACAGCGTTTAGACTTATGCCATTCAACAGCTTGCTCGAAGTCCCGTACGGTCGAGGCGACTCCTCGTTCAGGTGGGCGGCTTCGATGAAATTGTCTTTACTTGGCCTTCATACTAATAAAATGTTGTTTTCATGCACTGAGTAGGCTTGATAATAAAAGAGATCAACCCAAATAGCTAAGAAAGTAATCTTGTGGTATTGGGTCAGTGATATAGAACTTAAAATAGTTTGTTAATACTTAGAAATCACTCTACGATGGCTTTTAAAGTTGGCACTGGGTCTTTTGACCAAGCACGAATTAGATTAAGTTGAGTTATGTCACGGTCTATCGACTCGATGTCATAGCAGGCACGTCCCACGATCTCACTGCTTGTCATAGCAAGAATGTCCCACGGTCTCACAGTTAGTCCCATAGAAGATGCTACGAGTTAAGACGCTCACAGAACTCGGTTGTTCAAGTTGAGCACGTGTATGGTCCTACGGTTCTATGATTTGATGTAGCCATATGTTCTCCACGGTCTCAAGGCTAGTCATATAAAGTATGACTTGGACGGTAGTGTCACACAGAACATAATTGGGTTAAGACACGAAACGCGGTAGTTTTGATGGTAAGTATGCCTCGGGTTATGGCACGTAAGGGAACACATTTTGTTCATGTTAAGTCGGAAGGCTATACAGTAGCCATTCCATGGGTTTCAAAGAATAGAAAGTTCATACGACCGTTTGTCGCTGAGGTGGTTCCTCGTTTGGGAGTCTCATGGTTTCGATACACGTTTTACAAAATATGAGGCGGTCCCTCATTTAGGAGTCTCATGGTTCCTATGCACGTTTTGTTAAGTATGGTTCGAGTCGTATCACAAATTAGGCCATACATTTATGTGAGTCTAGATGTTCTCGTAGGTGCATGATAATGGACAACTTGTGCACAAGGATTTTTTCTTCGACTGGTATTACGCCGGGGCGCCTCGAGGCCAGGTCGACCTTGGAGGAAAACGTTAAAGCAGTGTTAGATTATACCGCACCAGGATAGTCAGGGGCTTTCTCTGGGGCTCGCTACCTTGCATTGAAGGACCCGCCGTCTATCCGAGCTATTTCCATAATGGCTTCATACCAATGGCATTTTATATAGATAAGTGGTGTGCTGAGCGGCAATCCGCATGCACAGTGTCGGTCGAATCAAAGAAAGTGCAACCATTATGGAGCCTAAATATTTGGCTATACATAAAGAGCCAAGAATTGAATGCTCGGTCGGTACCTCAAGTATTATGGAGCCTAAATATTTGGCTATACGTAAAGACACGTGCTTCGACACGAGATGTGGCGTCGTGTTCGAATTATCAACACAAGTTCCACAAGTTTGGGATAGTCACTCGAGTTTAAGTCAGGAAGGACCATAAGACAAGTTTGGTTAAGTCTCGTTGAATTGTGAGGCACGGCCTTAATGTTTGAAGCACGAACAGAGTTATGGCACGACCATGTTGTTGTATTTTGACTATGAGCCAAAAAGGCAAGCACAAGGCGACACATTGATATTGTTGGCACAAGAATGGTCTAGAGTCACAAAGATAAGTAACTTATCGGTGCGAGGCACGGTGATGGTCTAGAGACACAAAATAGGCCAGGTCTATGTCCTAAAACTGATCCTAAGGCAAGATTAGAAAGAAAATCGAAGGGATAAAAGTTGCACACAACAAATGAACGTGTTGGTTCTTGTTTGGGCTTGCGAGATGCTAGTCCACCAGTACGGTTGTGTACTGACAACCCACCAGTTTTATGCGCAGGTGACAGGTACCTGCTTGCTCGAGGCGAAGCTTGCTTGGATGCGCTGAGGCATGGAGTTCCTTGGTGTTTCAAGGCGTGCGGTCGCATGGAAGTCTTTACCTATACGGGACATAATGTGTGGACATCGTCTATCTGAAGCACCTTCAAGTTGCAAGCCGAAGGAGGAACCTATGTTTCAATGTATTGAGAGATGAGAGAGAGCAGAGGGACTTGTATCGCGAGGAAGAGTGAACTGAGTGTTTTAATCTTGGCCTCGTGCCACATTTGTAATATTTGTTTATTATCAATAAAAGAGCTATTTGCATGACTTGTGTTGTTTCAACTTTTCTGCTTGGGACTTCTGTGCGATGACCCCGTCGTAAGCGGTTGTAATTGGCCTTTATGGAATTGTCTTGCACAGGCGTAACCTAGGCTCGTGCGGCATCATGCCCTATCGAGGACGAACGGTCCTTCGGGGCTGGGGCGTGACATAATGCTATCAGAGTATGGCTTTACGTCCTTGGTCTTTCGATTGAATTCTTTAACTCTGATGGCTTTGTGCTAAATGTCATTTTTGTAAATCGATATCGTTGGTACGCTCTCTCTCAATGTTTCACGGATGTTCCATACAATAAGTCTAAATATTTTGAAAAATCTCACAAAAGAAAATTTGATTAACAAGATGGTTCCACGTAAGGCACGGTTGGCTAAGTCAGGCTTGGCATATACACCAAATTTGCATCCATGTGAGCAAAATTATGTGCACAATTCAAATCGTGTCAGACAAGAATGAGTTTGACCTGATTGATAGATTATTGGATGACTATCGATAAGGGTGCCATCGGACGATGTTATCGTCAATGCGATATAGATGAATCGTGTTAGAATTTGGAGGAATGGCTCGAACAGATATTCGAATTAATTAGGATTTGATTTTTTTCGAGGATTTATCGAGTAACTTCATCCCTTAGTGGTGTATGGGATAGCCTTGGGGATGTTAATCGACTGAGGATCGGGGTGCCAATGAGTCTATCAGCAAGCATCGCCATATGTAACCCTTAGATTGAGTATCCTTGATTAAGTTGTAGTCTTAAAGTTTTGATGAGTTGATTGGAACGAACTATAAACGATACGCATGGGATTGGAATTGCGCAAGTACGAAATACAAAAATGATTGAGTGGGTAAATTGAATCGAGAAAAAGTTAAGGTGTAATGAACGGATGACTCAGTTGAGGAATCGATATGGATCGTATATGAAAAGTTAACACGATTGGAATTTAGCGTGCCTGGAAATGATTCGAAAAATACAAGAATGACTTTAAAGATTTAGGATACATGTTGCTTGATGACTTAAGATAGACAGATGAACATACATGACTTTGGGTTTGAACGAATTGATCATGAAACTAGTTCGAGGTATAACGATCGAATTTGATCTTGAATGTTGAGGAGATTGTGATATGTCCAATTCGGATGATAGCATCAGTTGCAGGACTCATAGTTTGTTGCAAAGGAATATCGTCAGGTTATGTATATCACCTATGGTATTGAGGCGTATCAAAGATCGATGTGCGATAACTCGGGGGTACTCTGATTCGAAGAATGACGATCATGTAAAATGTTATCGTTCAAATGGATGCTATACTTAAGATTTTGATAATAATGAATATTGGAGGAAATGTCTGAGAATGGATTGATATATTACTTGGATGAAAATGATAGTATCTTGATTGTTTTGATGATAACCACAAAATTGATATTCTTATCTTGTGCGAGCGCAACTCCAGCCTCGCACATGCACCATGTCAGATTAGGACAATCATTCTACGGGAACGCTGACATGGTGATTCATGTCCAGCGGGAATGATCGAACTTGCGGAAGATTAGGGCATGGCAATTTGATTGTTTTGCCTTGTGGTTTGATGCGAACGTGAATTCGAAGATTGCTTGGACTTATAATTGACGATAAAGTAAGTGTTGTCCCATTCCATGGTCACACCCGATTTTAATAATCGACACTAACTTAAGTCAATGCCAAAATATACGAACTGCTGCTAATCATTTCAGTTCTAGTAAAATAAATATCAAAAAGCGTACTACTACATCAGCAAGCATATAAATCATCATTCTGAAGCTTATTCTCATTAGAATCAGTCCGAGTCATTTTACAATTTATTATGTATTTTATCTTTATTGAGTCTAGGTTTATAAATTGTAAGATCGACTGGATACTACTGGCATAGGTTAATCATAGTCCACTCTCCTATACAGCCTACCCATCCAAAGTCCACTTACCAAAAATATCATTCACTTTGTGCAACAAAATTTGATAAATATTTTACATTTTTACTGAGACAGAACTCAAGCCGAGTTCTGTCCGAGTTCGGTCCGAACTCTGACCGAGTTCGGTCAGTTTGAATTTAAATATTTGTTGCCTCCAAATCTGTATGCAATGTTCGTTTGTAAAATCTTTGCATCAGAACTCTGCTCGAATTCTGTCCGAGTTCGGTCATCGAAAACACCTATAAATAGAAGAGAATTTCTCATTCCAAATCACTCAATCAATTCATCTTTGTCTTCAATAAGTGTTTTCATTTGATCTAAAGATTTCATATTTCATCTACACATCTCTTAGCCAAAAGCCAGTAATATCTATTTGATCTAGAGTCTTTTGGTTCTCAAGAGTTATAAAGAGGTTGTTCAAAGTTTAGAAACTATCTCTGTTGTGGAGCCGGTCGTGCGCTTGTTTCCAAGTACGGTGTTGTGAAGTCGGTCGTGCACTTGTCACCAAACACGGTGTTGTAAGAGACTGCAAGCTCTCAATTAGCTTGTGCCTTAGTGGATTAACATCGAGCAAGAGTACTCGAGACAGGATTAGTCCTCTCAGAGGGATACCAGTATACATCGTTGTGTCACTGAGTTTGATCTCTCTATCTCTTGCTATATCTATTTACTGTCTCTTTATTCACTGCTATAGTTATTTGCTTTTAATTTTTTAAATTGGTGATTATTTTCTGCTGCACTCGCACTCACTCTATTCACCCCCCTCTAGAGGTGCTCAACGGTCCTACAATTGGTATCAGAGCAGGTTATATTCTAATATAACAAACCTTAGAGAGTATATATGGCAGCCATGAAATCAATATTCAACAGTGAAAGACAATCCACAAATAGACCTCCACTATTTGATGGTACAAACTATACCTACTGGGAAACACGAATGACATTCTTAATTTTTAAAGTCTCTTGACTTTGATCTTTGGTCTATAGTAGTTGAAGGTTATAAAAAACTGGCACCTACAGTCGTTGATGGCGTGCTTGTAGACAAGCCTCGTGACAAATATACAGAAGCTGAAAAAGCAAAGGCTAGTCTAGATGCTCGTGCCATCAACGCGCTATTCTATACAATTAACAAAACAGAGTTCAACAAAGTTTCAACCTGTAAGACGTCTCCTGAGATTTGGAAAGTTCTTGAGGTAACTCATGAAGGTACTTCCCAAGTGAAGGAATCCAAATCAGCAGACTAACACAGGAATATGAATCTTTTAAAATGAAATTCGGTGAGTCAATTACACAGATGCTCATTCGTTTCCTTGATATTACTAATCCTTTGCAATCTCTTGGTAAGGATTACAGTAATCACGAGAAGATCAGAAAAGTGCTATGGGCTCTAACCAATAACTGGAACCCAAAGGCAACAACAATTATTGAAGGAAACTATCTCACCACCATGTCTCTGGAAACACTTATAGGCAAGCTCATGACCCATGAGCTTGATCTGCAAGAGTTTGAAGAAGCTACTCCAAAAGAAAAATCTATTGCCTTTAAAGCTCAAGCTAGAAAGTCAACATGCAATAATTCTGAGGAAGAATCATCAAGTGGTGATGAATAAGCCCTACTAGTGAAGAACTTCAGGAAATTTCTAAAGTTTGAGAAATCAAACAAAAGAAAGAAAGATATCCAAGAAAGCAATAACGATGAAACAATATGCTTTGGATGCAAAAAATTAGGGCATATGAAGAAGGACTGTCCAACTTCAAAGAAAAGCAGTCCATACGATAGATCAAGATCAAGCAGAAAAGCAATAACTAGTCGAAAGTATGCAAATATAAGTATCTGGCATGAAAACGATGCTAGTGATACAGAGGAAGAAGACAGACCCTACAGAAATGCCAATGTCTGTCTTATGGCATTTGATAAGGTATCCTCAAATCTTTTGTATGACGACTTAAATTTTGATGAATTAGAAAATGCCTTTAGCGAACTACTTGAAGAACACAGAAATTTGCTTGACAAGTATAAGCAATCTCGAAAAGAGGTTAAGGCATGCACAACCGAAGTAGCTAGACTGTCTAGTTTCAATAAAGACATTAAAGAGACGTCTACTACCGGTAACACGGAAGAGATAGCCAAGCTTAAAGTAGACTATCATGAGGCTATCCTCAAAATTGAAAAGAAAGAAAGAGACTATGTCAAAATACAAGAGTTATATGACATAGAGAAGAAGAAACATTTAGTCACAGAACAAAGACTCATAGATATGACTGCTAAATATGAAGAGTTTTATACGATTTACAAAAGTTAGAAATTAAGTTAGGCAAACAGACAATACATGTGATATGGCCTAAGTTTAGTTCTAATGCTAAGCATACACCTAAGAGGACTAAAACACAGAAAGCACGTAAGAAACACGAATATCACCATAATTTCACTTATAGGTTTTCAAAGAAACCACATATGCATGTCAACACTAATTCTACTAACACATTTTTAAAACTTACTTGCACATACTGTGGTACTCATGGACACATATCAGAGTATTATTTAGCAAGAAAACTTGTTGACAATCGCACATTATTTTGGAGACCTAAGACTAATTAATATGGACCCTTCAGTAAATGGGTACCAAAGGATTCATCTACATGTTTTGTAGGTGGACCCTCAACCCTCTCATGCTAAAAGCAAGTGGATCTTCGATTGCGGATGTTCGTGGCACATGAATGGTGATGCATCTTTGTTCGCCACGCTATCGATGAAGAAAGAAGGATACATCTCCTTCGGAAACAACCTGAGAGGTGATATCATTGGAAATGGCACTGTTGGTATATCTCCTTATCCTGTAATAAAAGATATTTATCTAGTTACATAATTGAAACATGTAATCCCCCTTCCCGATTTTTTTTTTTAGATTTTATTTATTTAATTTTGTCAAGACTTTCTAAAGAGATATCTTGTTGTTGTCGGCTCTCCAAAACTGTTTAAAATCATGGTTTAAAGATACTAACTTATTTTGATAATTTGCGTATTTTATTATTGAAATTATAAATGTTTTTATCATTATTTTTTTTAACTTTCAAATGCTAAATTAAATATATGATTGCGATTACCATGTACTTTTCGTATAAATGTTTATTTATTATTATTAGCATTACAAAAAATATCCGGTAGCGTTTTTGGGCTTTCAAGTAAATGTTATTGAACTTTGTTATGAATTTCAAAGAATTTTTTATTAATAATATTTTTACATAATACTAGTAATGAAAAGATTGGTTAATTTCATTTAAAAAGAAATTTTGGATTATATAAATACCTACTGAATTATTTATTGATTTCGTTTGAAAATATGTGAGTTAAGTCATTTGATAATATAGTCCAATGCTTCAAATTATTAGTTTCAACCGTCTATTTGATTTTGATTTGACTAATGATCTATTTAAAAGTAATATGTTATTATCTAATAATAAGTTTTTGATTTAAATTGTTTTAAAGCAAGGACTTATCTATTATGGTTTAAATTACTTTATAATACTATGTTTTAATTTAAATTAATCAATATTATTGAATATACACTTAGATATTATTAATATTTGAATTGTAGCGATTAGATTATTCCGCATTTAAATTATGTTTGATTTAAAATCAAATGTACGTAGAGACTTATCTACTAGAGTTTCAATTATTTGATAAATAGTGATAACTACTGGAGTATTGTAATGGTTTAGAATAACCGAATATAGGCGACCTTATCCTTCTATAAGGATACACGTATATGAGAAAACCATCCCCCACAGAAATTCTTCTCTTCACCCCACGTTCACCTCTCTTCCGTTCACCTCTACCGCAACCAAGCCCGAGCTATCCATCCACCACCATCACGACATCCATCCCCACCACCAATCACCCATCCACTATTGCCACATACATCACCAACAACACAGCCACCATCAACCAATACCGTGTCCGGACCCGTGCATCCGTGTCCAAATCCATCTTATTCTACCAATACAAAATAATTACCGTGTCCGTGTCGACAGGCCGACACGGACGTCCCAACAAACCCAACCGCTCACCTTGTCCAGTGCCGGCGTGCCATCCTCCGCGACCGCCGAGCTTTTGACCGGAACGGGCGCGCGCACCACCGGTGGAACCCATCTCCGTCTGTGTCGACAGATTCGAGCAGCGTGTGCCGCGCCCGTCCCGCGAGCCTCCGCATGACCCCGAACCAGATCGGCCACCATGGAAGTTCCTCCCTTAGCCTGGCTCTGGGAGCACGTCGCCATGGCCGATGCCCCTCCGCGTCCGGCGCGTCGCAGCCTTCCCGGCCACCCACACGGGCGGGCACCTGCCACCGGGACGGCACTACTTCCCAGCGCCACTACCAGGACCGTCGACGCAGGGCGTCGACTCCTCGTGGCGAGCTGCACCCTCAGTCGCGACTGGCGCCTCGTCCACCGTGACTCCTCCTAGCCGACCGCTGCCTCGAAGCTAGCAGCGCCGTGGCCGCGGCTCCACATACCCCCGCTCCGCCCTTCTGCTGATCCCGTGGCCAAACCCCCACCCGCAGCTCCCATGAGCTTCAGCGCCACCGCGGCGTCGCCTCGGTGCCCATGCACCTCACTCCGGTGAAGCCCCGCCGTCGCGGGCTAGCCGACGTGCCCGTACCTCCCCGGGGGTTTTGTCACGACCCGCACCCGCTTTTCCGGATACGAGACGTGTCCAAGCCAGCCTACGCCGCAGAGTCGGCGGTAGAACGCTGTCAAGCCCGCAAGAAATAAATGCTCAAAATATCACATTGCTGCTCATTCATATTTCTAAATTTATTACAACATTTACAATTAAAGAAAATACAAGATTTTACAATTAATGAAATTAATACAATTGCTTTCTATTTCTAGGTTGTCTTCAGCATACCCAAGTTCTTCCAGTGCTAAGAGTGATCGCGGCTAAACCTGAAAAATATTGGTTATCCAGTCAGGATTGGAACAAGCACACAAACCGACGGCAATGCAAAACACAATAGAATTAACAAGACATGAAAATAGCATATGAAATATGAAAGCTGTAAGAAAACTGATGACATAGCACGATAGAGGAGTAAACAAGGAAAAAAAACTAATAAAAGACATCTCTCTAGGTGGTGTGAAATATCTTTTTCGACATGTGAACGGCTAGGGGGTAAATAAGGCATACTGCACGTGTCATGTGCAGCTGCTAGCATTCACGAGAGACACTGGGATAATTCAGGGTAGTCCATATGTCTACTAAGATATTTCCCCTCCCGACTACTCCGTGTGACGAGCGTGTCAACAAGCAGCAAGATATATATATAGACATGAAATGAAAAGACTACTATGAATCGGAAAGCAATCAGAAAGTGCACTTGCCTGAGGTCCTTAGCTGGAGAAACCAATAATACTATACCACTCGATGAGCCACAATCAGTCAACACATGCAGAAGTCATCAGATGCTGAAATAAATATTACCAACATTCTCAGAATAGTCAAATTAGCTAGGATTGCCTGTCCTTAAGTCCAATTCTGGACACAGAGGCAAAACGGTAATTTCGGGCAAAAACGATGTCCGCCGTTGGACCCGTTTTGCACCGAAAAGCGTGCCAGAGTCAACGGTCTCTAAAGTCATCAAACTACATGTCTAGGGATCCAGTTTTTCGATACGAATCCATCCGTATGTCCAAAGTTGGATTCCGGCGGGCCGTGCACAAAATTGTCCGTTGAGTAGGACCGTGGGGCCCGCAAAACGACGTCGGATTCAATTGTCTCAGAATTGGACCAATAGTATGTTTGAAGCCTTAAAATTCACAGTATAACACAGGTTGCTCGATCTGGTGGAGGAAATTAAGGCCCATGGCTGAAGTCATGCAGGGCTGGCCCTGCTTACGTATTTGGTTTTTGTTTTCTATTCCTTTTATATAAAACATATATATATATATATATATATATATATATATATATATATATATATATATATATATATATATATATATATATATATATATCATGATATTTATATATATAAATACTACAAATACCATATGGGTAATAAAATATTTTAAATGACCAATAATAATAATATCTAAAGTAGTAATATATTTATTTAATCACCCTTAACTCAAATAAAGGAATAAATAAATATTTAGAAAAAATATTTTCGGGAAGGGGAGCTACAAATCTACCCACCTTAAAAATAATTTCGTCCTCGAAATTCTAATTCATAACTATTTCTTAAAATTTTAAAGTCTACTATTACCTAAATTTTCCTCAATTTAATTCCTCAAAGAATATTTTATAACCTTCTCTAGTCATTTCATAACTACGAAACTTCGAGGACTTCTACCCACCTTTGGTCATACTACTCCCTCAAAGCTATGTCATTAAAACTTGTAATCTTCCAACTACTTGCTAGAATTGCTACAAAAAGATATCTACTGCTTTTGGCCTCTATAATCCTCTCATATCTAACAATTAACCCAAAATCGAACAATCAACAAATTTATACAAGTAGCTAAGAAATATTGGCAAATTCTAATAAGCAAGACTATTCGTCGCTTCGAAGTAGGAAGGACAGGAAGATACGGCAGACTAATCGGGGCAACTGTGAAGTTTAAAGAGCGGTAGAGCATATACAATAATACAGATAGAAAGGGTATATATGAACTTATAGTCTTATTATCTAGATCGGGCTACTCTAGTCCAGTCACTTGCTACCTCGAAGAACCCTTCGCTACTTAGAGTGGCCTGTAATCTGTGCAATACAGAAGTCTCGTTCTCGAAATCCTAATTCAAATAAGGTTTCATAATAGAACAAAATTTGAAAAATCAAGAGTGTGATCTTTCCGTGGTTATTTAAACACACGAGCAAGGGATATCACTCATAGGTTAGATGAACCTTTGGATTTCAATCTATATGGACTGGTCAAGATCCCAATGATAAAACTGTTTCTACTAGTTAGAGTAACCTAGAATAGGATTCCTTCCAAGGGGTTGAGCTAGTGGCTAGTCGGGTTGGTTAACTAGGTCCATAAGCCCAAAAATGCGCCTTCAGTGACTTTTGTGTTTAAGTAGTACATGGGGCCTCAATTGGGGTGGCACACTAGTGGCATGTGTATAGTAGACTTCGAGTAGCTCACTACCACATTGGTCGAAGGAATTGAGTCAAGGTTAAGGCTCTAATGGAAGTTGAAAGCATACGGTTACTATGGTAAGGGTTATAGCTAGTCCCTTTTGACCTAAAAGTCATACCATAAAATAGAGTACAAGGGGACGTATTTGAGTGGGACATGATATACCTAGATGAAGGTGGACTCATCTAGATCTTATATGTGAAATTTGTTGGAAGGTAACAACTGGCCTCGTGCTCCGAATATTAATGACACGGCCGGGGACACAAAATGATCTAAATGGAAAGTGGGAGTCCATGGGGCTCTAATTATCATCCTAGTGGAAAATTATTCTAATCAATCGGTAATCCTCGTACATCTCAAGATTCTAGAAGGTTTACAGTCTACCCACCTTAGAGGCTAGGATATGGTGGCAAGGTTCCTGTCACAGGGCTGGCCGATGGTAGCTACACTTGCATATACGACTATCATAGTCATGGGGATACCATGCATCTACCTATCAATCACGATCTTTCGTCTTTCCAATCAATGAAGGACAAAAACAATGAAGGGTTCAAGGGAGATGTCACTGAACACAATTACGTGATTCAAAGGCGAATGTATAATTCAAGAGGAATTGTCAAAGCGATCGTGGATGAGACATCTATATCTCAATCCATGTAGGATAATTAAATAAAAAGCGAACCAAATGTATCATGGTTAATCAGACCGTGTTACAATGAGTCTGATTAGACAATATGTTAGAGGGCGTCCCCAATAAACATATGTCTCGAATCAAGCTCGATAAAAGAGTAAGCTTGCAAAAACTAGGCTGCAATAGCAGCGTTGGTCAAGATAGTCAAAATATGAACAGGCGAGATTTTTGGAAATGAGGCACAAGTAGTTCGAGTTTTGAGAGAATCAAAACCTTACCTGGTGTTCTTGCTTTTACAGTCATCCGACTATCCTCTATCCATAAGGCCTTGGTCGATTAAGGGGTTATGGACTTCTGAGTTCTATTCTCTAAGTAAACCTATTAGTGTCGGTCAGTTACCTCGTCAATGGATCACAAGGACCACGAAATGCTAGGTTGGAAGACATGCTACTCAACTTACAGAACTTACTCTAGTATTGGTTTTGGATTTTAGGGTCATACAGGCAGTCTCTATCCTCTATCGTCTCCTAAACTTGTAATCACGTCTGAAATCATTTTACTGAGAATTATGCCTCGTCCATATAATCTGGTTGTGGCAAACTCTTGGTTCCGTGATTCAGTGGGGATAAGCTATCAGGTATTCTACCTTATATTGTCACAAGGGTATCTAAGATCTAAGAGGTCAACTAGGACATAGTTTTAGTAATATTCTATAACCTATGATCCTCAAAATGGTTTCATTTCTATAGGTTGTGCCTCGCCAGTGCGCTGCTGGCTGCAGTGAACCCTCATTCTCCACCCTCAAATAATTGACGACAGTGCGCTGCTGTCTAAATTTTATGGGTTAGCTAATATTTCTCTAACTATAATCGTAAAAATTCATGAGCCTCTAGAGATTCAAACAGGTTGACTAAAATAAAAGCATAGGTAATTGTCCTATCAGTCACAACACTTAAAATAAAAGAGTTATTATGGAGGAAATAACTAAAGACAAAAGAGATACAAACGTTCTAGTATTTATTTCACGTGCATTTCAATGGTTGATGGAAAATCTCAAGTCAATCTACCTCGAGATTCGCATACGAATAACAGAATCATGAATTATGAATCAATTCCTTACAGCAAAATAGAATTTAAACAGACAGTTCTAATTCATGATATGATGTTTATATCTAAATAGAGCAAAGATAAATCGAACAGTTTATTACGATTAAAGCCTTAATCATAGATAAGCCTAACTTACCAGTGAATAGTGGATCCACATTGGATCATAATGTCATATCAAAAGTATCAGCGTACCTATAAGGATTTAGCAAGCAATCTAATTTAATGATTCTAAATTGTATGTCATATCTAACAACCTTAACTACCCAATCGGTCAAATTAATGAGGGACTCCTATTCCTAGTCATTTTCTTAAATCATTTTAATCCTGATTTGTGAATGAGCATTTCCTGGTCGCAGGCTTGCAATAGTACGACTAACGTACCATCACGAGTTCGCAATCTTTTACGAAGACGGACCTGCGTGGGCCACCACAAAAACTTATCACGATCTGCACCCGCTTTTCCGGATACGAGACGTGTCCAAGCCAGCCTACGCCGCAGAGTCGGCGGTAGAACGCTGTCAAGCCCACAAGAAATAAATGCTCAAAATATCACATTGCTGCTCATTCATATTTCTAAATTTATTACAACATTTATAATTAAAGAAAATACAAGATTTTACAATTAATAAAATTAATACAATTGCTTTCTATTTCTAGGTTGTCTTCAGCATACCCAAGTTCTCCCAGTGCTAAGAGTGATCGCGGCTAAACCTGAAAAATATTGGTTATCCAGTCAGGATTGGAACAAGCACACAAACCGACGGCAATGCAAAACACAATAGAATTAACAAGACATGAAAATAGCATATGGAATATGAAAGCTGTAAGAAAACTGATGACATAGCACGATAGAGGAGTAAACAAGGAAAAAAATTAATAAAAGACATCTGTCTAGGTGGTGTGAAATATCCTTTTTGACATATGAACGGCTAAGGGGTAAATAAGACATACTGCACGTGTCATGTGCAGCTGCTAGCATTCACGAGAGACACTGGGATAATTCTGGGTAGTTCACATGTCTACTAAGATATTTCCCCTTCCGACTACTCCGTGTGACGAGAGTGTCAACAAGCAGCAAGATATATGTATAGACATGAAATGAAAAGACTACTATGAATCGGAAAGCAATCAGAAAGTGCACTTGCCTGAGGTCCTTAGCTGGAGAAACCAATAATACTATACCACTCGATGAGCCACAATCAGTCAACACATGCAAAAGTCATCAGATGTTGAAATAAACATTACCAACGTTCTCAGAATAGTCAAATTAGCTAGGATTGCCTGTCCTTAAGTCCAATTCTGGACACAGGGGTAAAACGGTAATTTCGGACAAAAACGATATCCGTCGTTGGACCCGTTTTGCACCAAAAAGCGTGCCAGAGTCAACGGTCTCTAAAGTCATCAAACTACATGTCTACGGATTCAGTTTTCCGATACGAACCCATCCGTATGTCCAAAGTTGGATTCCGGCAGGCCGTGCACAAAATCATCCGTTGAGTGGGACCGTGGGGCCCGCAAAACGACGTCGGATTCAATTGTCTCAGAATTGGACCAAAGTCGGCATACAGGACCAGAAAAATGATACGATTCTGTTGGCGCAAGTTTCGTCTCGATCTGACGAGTGTGCACAAAGTAATTGGAGAATTTGCAAAGTGCACGATACGGTGAATTTCGACGGATACGTATCAAATTCGTCGCACACACGCGATCAATTTGAATTCCGCTAAAGCCCACACGACCACGAATCCGTTACGCAGCTTTCGATGCCTTCGGTTCACGACCACGTCGTCCGGATTGGCGTGACGCACGTCGTGTGGAAGATTTTTATTGTTTTGAAAACAGGTTTTTGGAAAACTTTAACCTAATTTTAAACAGAAAATAAGCAACTAGAATTAAATCTAAAAGTAAGGTTTCAATCTCGGTTAGGTTGTCTAAAACTTTGTTCAAGTGGTTTCCCAAAATTTGCGATATCCTGATCGCAAATCGACCGCCAACTTGGCGTTTTCAGGACAATTTCTGAATCCAGAAATCGAGATTTTTCTCGGTTTTGGAACTCGTTTATCGTCGTGTACATGGCAAATCAAAGCGAACTAATTGAAGAGAGATGAAGGCGTATAGATTAGGTTCGAACCTGCAAAATCGGTTCGGCGATTCGTTGATTGGACGTAGAGAAATCCCGGCGCGAAGTGGCTCCGCGGGGCTGCTGTTACTGCTGCCCTCTCGCTCTGCCTTCGCGCACGCGCGCGCCGTGGTCGGCCTCCAGCCATCGGCGGCGCGCGATGGTGCTCGCCGTTGCTCCTGTGGCCGCGCGTCGGGTCAGGGAAGGATGGCGTTAGGGTTTTGCACTGTTCGATCTCTCCCTATCTCGATATATACTCGCGCGGCTGTGAAGGCTCGGGTATACGTAAGGGGAGTTCGGGTTTCACTTGGTTGCCGTTGGAGTAATAAAGGGGAAATAATCTTCTGGGCCGAGCTGTTTAGCTGGGCTTTTGGTTTTGCGGGTTCGGGAATCTACAGCTCGGCCTAAGTTGGTCCGCTCCCTCTGCTCTATGTATACGTGCGGGATGGGGGAAAGTCTCTGCTCGGTTCGCCCATGTGGGGAGTGCTTGGCTCGGGTTGGAATTAAGACTGAGCGGTGGGCTTGCTTGGGGAAGCTAAGGGGGTATGGCCATTCGGGCTGGCTCCTACTACTATTTATGTTGCTTATTCTTTTACTTATATTATTTGTATTTTCATCACCTCCTTTCCTTTGGGCGCATTACTAGCTTTAGTCATATATATATATACAGTCCCATTATTAACCATACATGCACATTGAAGCCAAACATAATTGAGATTCATTCACCAAAGAAAAGTTACCATGAACACCCCATAAATAAATCAATACGTAGGGAAATATTTGCAACAGCAGGTTGGGTCAGGTAATAGTGGCCCGTTGGATTAAGCATAAGAAAATGGTGGCGTGACCAGCATAACTGAACACCTAAATTGGTGCAAAAAGTTTCGACACCATTATTCTCATTAACCTAACTTATTTGTGCAGAAAAAGTCCTACTGGAAGGCTATTAGAGTATCATATAATATCTTGATTAGACTTGCTAATTTAAGATATCAAGCAATGAAAGAAAATGGAAGTATGAGGAGAGTCAAAAGGAAGAAATTTTACCAAGTCCAATAGTATGTTTGAAGCCTTAAAATTCACAGTATAACACAGGTTGCTCGATCTGGTGGAGGAAATTAAGGCCCATAGCTGAAGTCATGCAGGGCTGGCCCTGCTTACGTATTTGGTTTTTGTTTTCTATTCCTTTTATATATATATATATATATATATATATATATATATATATATATATATACACTACAAATACCATATGGGTAACAAAATATTTTAAATGACAATAATAATAATATCTAAAGTAGTAATATATTTATTTAATCACCCTTAACTCAAATAAAGGAATAAATAAATATTTAGAAAAAATATTTTCGGGAAGGGGAGCTACAGGTTTCCTCCGTGCTCGACGTCTGGAGGGTCGAGCTTCGCCACCGCCGAGCGCCGCGCGAAGTCGTCGCCACCGTGCCGACGATCGCCATGGTGAGTTCTCTTCCTTCGTTCCTCTTCCTCCTACTTTAGGTGAAATGAGACTCTCTCTCTCTCTCTCTCATGGAGAGAACAAAATGGGGGGAGACTATATTGTGGATGGGCCGGGTCCGGGTCCAGTTACTGGGCTTGGACTCGGGCCATATTTTTAAAGAGGTTAAGGATCGAATTTTTACTCTATTATCAAGTGGGTTGACTGACCACTGATGTTGAACTCAGTGAGAAAGGAAAAGCCATCCTTTCTTTCCTCATGAAAACGCCTGTCGACTCTTTTTGTAATTTGTAATGGTATTTTTTAACCTACATTAAGTAGTGGTATCAGAGAACCATGATCTGGTCCATTGTACAACTATTATTTTTATTATATATTAGTATACAATTGTATTGTTTATGTAAATGCACATATAAGTATTAACTATTTTATGATATCATGAGTTTTCTTATGGTTACCTTAAATAAATATATAAATTAAATAATATCTTCCAAATCATAACTATGACATAAATATATAGTTTTGAATTTAGTCTTATATGTAATGTGATTTCGAACCTAAATTATTATTATATATTTTATGGTATAGCTTTTTGTCCTAGAAAGAATGTCATAGTATTCTTAATCTTTAGTTTTGGCCTAAAACTATGTTATAGAATTTTCTATATAATTAAAATATAGTTTTTGACATAAAGCTTATATTTGAGGAATTAGGGTTTTAGCCAAGAAAAAATTATATTCTATATTTTAGTATTAAAGTATTTTGACTAATAAAAATATAGCTTCCATAAGTATTTTCTAAAGTAGTTATAGATATATATTAGGAACTTATTTCGATTATAAATCATTAATCGTAACTAATCACATTTCTATGTTTCTTGCGAATTCCGGAATCCTTCACATCGACCCTAGCGAAAGTGGACTAATCGGGACCTAACGAGATGGTATTGTCGGTTTCACCAGCTAAGGACTTCAGGCAAGTGCACATTCTGATTGCTTTCGATTCATAGTAGTCTTTTCATTTCATGTCTATACATATATCTTGTTGCTTGTTGACACGCTCGTCACACGGAGTAGTCGGGAGGGGAAATATCTTAGTAGACATGTGGACTACCCAGAACTTTCCCATGATGTCTATTCGTGAACAATAGCACATGTACACGACACATGCAGGTGCCGAATTTACCCCCTAGCCGTTCACATGTCAAAAAGGATATTTCACACTACCTAGATAGATGTATTTTATTAGTTTTTCCTTGTTTACTTCTCTATCGTGCTATGTCATCAGTTTTCTTACAGCTTTCATATCTCATATGCTATTTTCATGTCTTGTTAATTCTATTATGTTTTGTATTGCCGTCGGTTTGTGTACTTGTTCCATTCCTGACTGGAAACCAACATTTTTTAGGTTAGCTGTGGCTTCACTTAGCTTGGGAGATACGGGTGTACATGCAGACAGAAACCTAGAAATAGGTATCAATGTATCATTTTTATTAATTGTAAAACTTTGTATTTCCTTTAATTATAAATCTTGTAAATATTGTAATAAATGTAGAAATGTGAATGAGCAGCAAATGTTGTATTTTTGAGCATTTATTTCTTGCGGACTTGACAGCGTTCTACCGTCGACTCTGCGGCGTAGGCTGGCTTGGACACGTCTCGTATCCGAAAAATGGGTGCGGGTCGTGACAAGTTTTTGTGGTGGCCCATGCAGGTCAGTTTTCGTAAAAGATTGCGAACTCGTGATAGTACTTAAGTTAGTCGTACTATTGCGAGCCTGCAACTAAGAAATGCTTATTCACAATTAGGATTAAATTAATTTAGTAGATTGACTAGGAATAAGAGTCCCTTATTAATTTGATTATTGGGTAGTTAAGGATTAGGCCATGCAATTTACTAAAAGTATATGGCCTGGAAAGTTTTATAGATACACTATTGCATTTTTATACGACGATGTGACCTAAGGTGGGTAGACTATTTACTCATCAACTTAGGCCTTTCCGGAATCCAATTCTTGACCGTAACCCCTCTTTCTGAAAAAAATTTTAAAATAAAATTTTATTTATTTGAGTTAAATTATGATTTTTGGAATTTTATATCTCTCTCATACCTTCGACCATTTCTCCCTGATCAATCGTCGGAAACTCCAAAATCGATACCGCACTTCAAAGACAAATGCATGCATTCTTTTCTATTTTTATCAACTTGTATGACTTTTAAGACTCCTTTGAAATTCTTGAGGATATAGTTGGAATAATTTTTGATGAATCGCAATGGCAAAGACAGCAGCGCACTGTCGCCATTTATTTGAATTATGGAGACTACGGGTTCACTGCAGCCAGCAGCGTACTGGCGAGGCATGACCCCTAAGTTGAAGTAATTCCAAATAAGCGTGGGTGATCGAACATTATTAAAACTATGTCTTGGGTGTCCTATTTCATCCTTGAGTTGTTATGTTAAGATTAGATAGAGTTGATAGGGTATTCGCTACCGTATCATTGCTTGTGTTGCGGAACCAAGAGTTTATTGCAGCTAGCTGTACACTGGCGAGGCATAAATTCTCGATAAAGTGACTTCGAAAATGTTTGCGAGTTTCAAATACCATAGAGACTACGTCTTTTATTGGCATATGACTATTAAGTTTCCAAATTGACTTGTGCCTTAGTCCTAGTTACCATCTTCTCAATAAACCGGTAGCTCTTCCTTCCTTCTTTTCCTTCTATTTTTTTTGAATCGTCATCTTTAAAAAAAAACTACTTTAATTTTCTTCCACTAGATTCCTAAAACGTATCTAGATTCTGAGTTCTAAAACTCTGCCTAAATGATTATGGATAAATATTTAAGCATATCGAAATGATTTTGTTTTGATCATCCTTAAACATTCTCGAATCACGACTAGACTACCTTTATTATATTTCGATCAAGTCAATTCGTATCTTTTTCATAGGATCTTGACCCTATAATCGGGCCTAAACAGTTTTGCTCGTTTCTAAACAACTTTGATCGTGACTAAACTTTGACTATAATCATAATTGTGCCTATATTTCATTATTGCAAATGCTAGATTTTTATTCCACTATGATTATGACTATTTTTGACCACGTTCATGCTTGTGCTAACCATTCTTATCTTGATCATGTTTGGATGATTTGCATGATTAACCTTGATCGTGACAGCATCTTAGTTGTATCTAAGTAATTTTAACCTGTTTAGACTTTGTCGATATTTTGATCATTGACCAGGCCTACATAATTCCAACAGTACTTGATCATGCCTAACGACTTTTTCTTGTTTAACTAATCCTATCTCGATTATATCATTATGACTAGACCCTTTGACTAAACTTAAATCGTGCCACGCGCTATCTTTTCTTAAGGTATTTACGACCTAACTCATTTTAATCTTTCATCGTATAAATTCTCGATCATACCTAACTGTATCCTTAGAAATTCGAGGACGAATTTATTTTTAAGGTGGGTAGATTTGTAATCCCCCTTCCCGAATTTTTTTTAGATTTTATTTTATTTAATTTTGTCAAGACTTTCTAAAGAGATATCTTGTGGTTGTCGGCTCTCCAAAACTGTTTAAAATCATGGTTTAAAGATACTAACTTATTTTAATAATTTACGTATTTTATTATTGAAATTATAAATATTTTTATCATTATTTTTTTTGAACTTTCAAATGCTAAATTAAATATATGATTGCGATTACCATTTACTTTTCGTATAAATGTTTATTTATTATTATTAGCATTACAAAAAATATCTGGTAGCGTTTTTGGGCTTTCAAGTAAATGTTATTGAACTTTGTTATGAATTTCAAAGAATTTTTGATTAATAATATTTTTACATAATACTAGTAATGAAAAGATTGGTTAATTTCATTTAAAAAGAAATTTTGGATTATATAAATACCTACTGAATTATTTATTGATTTCGTTTGAAAATATGTGAGTTAAGTCATTTGATAATATAGTCCAATGCTTCAAATTATTAGTTTCAACCGTCTATTTGATTTTGATTTGACTAATGATCTATTTAAAAGTAATATGTTATTATCTAATAATAAGTTTTTGATTTAAATTGTTTTAAAGCAAGGACTTATCTATTATGGTTTAAATTACTTTATAATACTAGGTTTTAATTTAAATTAATCAATATTATTGAATATACACTTAGATATTATTAATATTTGAATTGTAGCGATTAGATTATTCCGCATTTAAATTATGTTTGATTTAAAATCAAATGTACGTAGAGACTTATCTACTAGAGTTTCAATTATTTGATAAATAGTGATAACTACTGGAGTATTGTAATGGTTTAGAATAACCGAATATAGGCGACCTTATCCTTCTATAAGGATACACGTATATGAGAAAACCATCCCCCACAGAAATTCTTCTCTTCACCCCACGTTCACCTCTCTTCCGTTCAACTCTACCGCAACCAAGCCCGAGCTATCCATCCACCACCATCACGACATCCATCCCCACCACCAATCACCCATCCACAATTGCCACATACATCACCAACAACACAGCCACCATCAACCAATACCGTGTCCGGACCCGTGCATCCGTGTCCAAATCCATCTTATTCCACCAATACAAAACAATTATCGTGTCCGTGTCGACTGGCCGACACGGACGTCCCAACAAACCCAACCGCTCACCTGGTCCAGTGCCGGCGTGCCATCCTCCGCGACCGCCGAGCTTTTGACCGGAACGGGAGCGCGCACCACCGGTGGAACCCATCTCCGTCCGTGTCGACAGATTCGAGCAGCGTGTGTCGCGCCCGTCCCGCGAGCCTCCGCACGACCCCGAACCAGATCGGCCACCATGGAAGTTCCTCCCTTCGCCTGGCTCTGGGAGCACGTCGCCATGGCCGATGCCCCTCCGCGTCCGGTGCGTCGCAGCCTCCCCGGCCACCCACACGCGCGGGCACCTGCCACCGGAACGGCGCTCCTTCCCAGCGCCACTACCAGGACCGTCGACGCAGGGCGTCGACTCCTCGTGGCGAGCTGCACCCTCAGTCGCGACTGGCGCCTCGTCCACCGTGACTCCTCCTAGCCGACCGCCGCCTCGAAGCTAGCAGCGCCGTGGTCGCAGCTCCACATACCCCCGCTCCGTCCTTCTGCCGATCCCGTGGCCAAACCCCCACCCGCAGCTCCCACGAGCTTCATCGCCACCGCGGCCTCGCCTCGGTGCCCATGCACCTCGCTCCGGTGAAGCCCCGCCGTCGCGGGCTAGCCGACGAGCCCGCACCTCGCCGGGGGTTTCCTCCGTGCTCGACGTCTGGAGGGTCGAGCTTCGCCACCGCCGAGCGTCGCGCGAAGTCGTCGCCACCGTGCTGACGATCGCCATGGTGAGTTCTCTTCCTTCATTCCTCTTCCTCCTACTTTAGGTGAAATGAGACTCTCTCTCTCTCCTGGAGAGAACAAAATGGGGGGAGACTACATTGTGGATGGGCCGGGTCCGGGTCCAGTTTACTGGGCTTGGACTCGGGCCATATTTTTAAAGAGATTAAGGATCGAATTTTTACTCTATTATCAAGTGGGTTGACTGACCACTGATGTTGAACTCAGTGAGAAAGGAATAAGCCATCCTTTCTTTCCTCATGAAAACACCTGTCGACTCTTTTTGTAATTTGTAATGGTATTTTTTAACCTACATTAAGTAGTGGTATCAGAGAACCATGATCTGGTCCATTGTACAACTATTATTTTTATTATATATTAGTATACAATTGTATTGTTTATGTAAATGCACATATAAGTATTAACTATTTTATGATATCATGAGTATTCTTATGGTTACCTTAAATAATTATATAAATTAAATAATATCTTCCAAATCATAACTATGACATAAATATATAGTTTTGAATTTAGTCTTATATGTAATGTGATTTCGAAGCTAAATTATTATTATATATTTTATGGTATAGCTTTTTGTCCTAGAAAGAATGTCGTAGTATTCTTAATCTTTAGTTTTGGCCTAAAACTATGTTATAGAATTTTCTATATAATTAAAATATAGTTTTTGACATAAAGCTTATATTTGAGGAATTAGGGTTTTAGCCAAGAAAAAATTATATTCTATATTTTAGTATTAAAGTATTTTGACTAATAAAAATATAGCTTCCATAAGTATTTTCCAAAGTAGTTATAGATATATATATTAGGAACTTATTTCGATTATAAATCATTAATCGTAACTAATCACATTTCTATGTTTTTTGCGAATTCCGGAATCCTTCACATCTACCCTAGCGAAAGTAGACTAATCGGGACCTAACGAGATGGTATTGTCGGTTTCACCAGCTAAGGACTTCAGGCAAGTGCACTTTCTGATTGCTTTCGATTCATAGTAGTCTTTTCATTTCATGTCTATACATATATCTTGTTGCTTGTTGACACGCTCGTCACACGGAGTAGTCGGGAGGGAAAATATCTTAGTAGACATGTGGACTACCCAAAACTTTCCCATGATGTCTATTCGTGAACAATAGCACCTGTACACGACACGTGCAGGTGCCAAATTTACCCCCTAGCCGTTCACATGTCGAAAAGGATATTTCACACCACCTAGATAGATGTCTTTTATTAGTTTTTTCTTGTTTACTTCTCTATCGTGCTATGTCATCAGTTTTCTTACAGCTTTCATATCTCATATGCTATTTTCATGTCTTGTTAATTCTACTGTGTTTTGCATTGCCGTCGGTTTGTGTACTTGTTTCATTCCTGACTGGAAACCAACATTTTTCAGGTTAGCTGTGGCTTCACTTAGCTTGGGAGATACGGGTGTACATGCAGACAGAAACCTAGAAATAGATATCAATGTATCATTTTCATTAATTGTAAAACTTTGTATTTCCTTTAATTATAAATCTTGTAAATATTGTAATAAATGTAGAAATGTGAATGAGCAGCAAATGTTGTATTTTTTAGCATTTATTTCTTGCGGGCTTGACAGCGTTCTACTGCCGACTTTGCGGCGTAGGCTGGCTTGGACACGTCTCGTATCCGAAAAGCGGGTGCGGGTCGTGACAAAACATAACCTATTAAGCATAAATCACTTAGCTGATAATGGTTATGGTATCAATTTTGTAAAAGACAAATGTACCATATATGATATATCATCTGGTAATCCCGTATATGAAGGGATTAGAGAAGACAATATTTATGTTTTCTTTCTGGAGAGTACTAACAATGCAAGAAGATGCCTAGTAGCTAACCTAGATGAAAGCTGGCTATGGCATATGAGACTAGGACATGCTAATATGGATACTATCTCACGACTGAGCACTAAGAAGCTGGTAAAAGGACTCCCTGAGATATCGTTCAAGAGAGATATGGTATGTACTGACTGTGAAAGAAAAAAGAACATAGGTTTACATTTAAATCCATCAACGTTGTAAGTACTTCTAGACCTTTGCAGTTGATACATATGGATTTATTTGGTCCTAGTTGAGTCGCTAGTCTTGGCGGTAAGCTCTACGCATTTGTTATTGTTCATGATTTCTCTCATTTTACTTGGGTTTACTTTTTGTCAAACAAAAGTGATGCTATTTTTGAAGTTCAGTTATTTTGTAAAAAGGTACAAAATGAAAAAGGCTTCATGATTACTCGTATCCGAAGTGATCATGATGGCGAATTCGTAAATACTAATTTTAAAAAGTTTTGTGATGATAGTGGATATTACCATGAATTTTCCTGTCCTAGAACTCTTCAACAGAATGGTGTTATGGAGCGAAAGAACCGTACTCTAAGCGAGATGGCTAGAGTCATGCTGAATCAGCATAATTTTCTTAAATATTTTTGGACAGAAGCTGTTAGTACAGCCTGTCATATTTTAAATAGGATGTTAATTCGACCCATCTCGAAGAAAATACTTTATGAACTTTGGTTCGGAAGGATTCCAAACATTTCTTATTTTAAAGTTTTTGGATGTCATTATTTTATCCTGAACACCAAGGATAACTTGGGAAAGTTCGACTCTAAAGCAGATGAAGGAATATTTTTCGGATATGCTACTAAGAGTAAGGGATATAGAATTTTTAATAAAAGATTTATGATTGTTGAAGAATCCATTAACGTTACTTTTGATGAGCTCAATAGTCACAGATCTAGCAACAGTGATGATAAAAATGTACAAGCAAGAACTGATAAGAGTCATGTGGAAGATCTGACTCATAGATTTGAATCATTAAAGTTCTTACTAGATCATTCAGAGACACTCATTATAGGTGACATATCAAAAGATGTAAGTACACGCTCTTCTCTTAAAGATTCTGAAATAGCAGCAAATGTAGCTTTTATTTCACAAATAGAACCTAAGAATATAGAAGATGCTTTTAATGATGAGTTTTGGATTAATGCCATGCAAGAGAAACTTAATCAATTTGATAGAAACCAAGTTTGGGAACTCGTTCCTAAACCTATTGGTCAATCGATAATTGGTACCAAATTGGTGTTCCGAAATAAACTAAATGAAGATGGACAAGTTCTACGCAACAAAGCACGTCTAGTGGCACAAGGTTATAATCAAGAAGAAGATATTGATTATGACGAGACATATGCTCCTGTTGCTAGACTAGAAGCTATCTGCATGTTCTGTACATTTGCATGTTTTAATGATTTTAAATTATTTCAAATGGACGTAAAAGTGCATTTTAAACAGATTTCTGAAAGAATAAGTATTTGTGAAACAACCCCCTGGTTTTGAAGATTTTCAAAAACTTGATCACGTCTTCCATCTTAAGAAAGTACTCTATGGACTCAAACAGGCACCTCGTGCTTGGTATGAACGCCTAAGTGCCTTCTTACTTGATAATGGTTTTTCAAAAGGAAGAGTTGATACAACTTTGTTTATCAAGTCTTTAGATAATGATATTCTTCTTGTGCAAATATATGTTGATGACATCATATTCGGATCTACTAATGAAAAACTTTGTCAAGAGTTTGCTAAGTGTATGCAGAGTGAATTTGAGATGAGTATAATGGGAGAGCTGAACTTCTTTCTAGGACTCCAGATCAAACAACACTCAAAGGGAACATTCATCAATCAAGCCAAATATACGAAGGACAGACTAAAAAAATACGACTTCAAAAATGTAAAGCCAATCGGAACTCCAATGGCTACATCTACAAAGCTTGACACTGATGAAAGTGGCAAACCTGTCGACCAGTATAAGTATCAAGGTATGATTGGTAGCTTATTATATTTAACTGCTAGTCGCACTGATATTATGTTCAGTGTTTGCATTAGTGCACGATACCAGACAAATCCTAAGAAATCACACCTATGTGCCGTTAAGCGTATCTTCCGATACCTTAAGGGAACTTCTACAGTCGACTTGTGGTATCCTAAAACCAAATCCTTTGACCTGATAGGTTACTCAGATGCAAATTTTGTAGGATGTAAAGTAGACTGTAAAAGTATCAGTGGTACGTATCATTTCCTAGGAAAGGCTTTAGTCTCATGGTTTAGCAAGAAACAAAATTTTGTAGCATTATCAACTACTGAGGTTGAGTATATCGCCGTAGAACGTTGATGTGCTCAAATTTTGTGGATGAAGCAAACCCTAGAAGACTACAATCTGCACTATACTAAGATTCCTATTTACTGTGATAACACTAGCACTATTAACTTGACTAAGAACCTTGTATGTCACTCACGCACAAAGCACATTGAAATTTGTCATCACTTTTTACGTGATCACCAACAACACGGGGATATCTGCTTAAAATTTATTGACACAGATCATCAACTAGCAGACATTTTTATAAAACCACTAGCTGAAGACCACTTTAACATTATGCGACGAGAGCTCGACATACTTGAATTTTCATATTCATAAGTAGTATGTTATTAAATTTATTTTTTAACTTGAAACTTTATAATTTATTAATGGAAATTATTTTGGGTACAAGTCGAAAGGGTCCTTCTATCATATATGTACAAATAGCCTGAAGCGACATGGTGTACTAGTTTTCGGACTACCACTAGCTGGAATCCGGCCCCTACAGCTAACCCAAAGTAATAGAAATGTAACACCCAGTTTTCCCAGATGAGAGTATTTTTGAAATTTTGTAATTATAATCATTATTTATTGATATTTATTTCATATTATGATTTTTGGTGAATTTTAATTATTTTTAAACTATTTAAGAACTTGTTTAAGTCATGACTTGTGATTTTGATGTGCTGCTAGTGAAACCTGAGAGACTGCATGCCCTAGAGCCTAACCATGTGGGTAGAGATTTTGTTTATTACTTTTAGCTTGAGCGTATTTGGTTATCTTGAATTTATTTGAAATTATTATAATTATTTGGAATTAATATATATACTATATTAAATGGTGTGATTTAATATTACTTAATTAATTGCCATGTGATTGTTAGTAGCCCCAACCTAGAATTGACCTAACCTATGTTAGTCCTAGTTAGTCATGGTTAGACTAAGTTAGAAATTGAGTTGGTCATGGTTAGTCATGACTAGTTAGAATGACTAGGTTGCAACTTGATTAAAAGGGGAAACCTTGATTTTGACCCTTGAATAAACTAGATGGATTGAGAGCCCTTAGATTGATTCTCCAAAACCCTAAACCTAGCATTGATGGCCAGCCATATAGGGCACCTATCCCTATAAAATCCCTCTTGAAACTTGTGCCTCTTTCCACTCTTTCCACCATTCTAAGAACAAGGTTTGTTTTCTTGAAATTTCTTCATAGTTTATTCATTAATGATCCATTTCCATTGAGACTTCTTCCATGGTGATCTAAATTTCATTCCCCTACTGTTCATGGAGGATAATCTCAGGTTTGGACCCATTTGGAGCCATTGGCTAGCTTGAGGAGATCTCATTTTTGGGGCTTTTCCTTGTGAAGGAACACACCTAGGTAACTTTCCATTCCCTCCACCAAATCTCGATTTCCTTGCATGATTAGGAAGCCCTAGGTTCCCTCTCTCTGATGGTATAGGCATTGTTAGGGTTCGTGTCCAATACGTGTCCGTATCGGACACGTATCAGTGATGTGTGCAAGTGTTTGACGAAATGCCCCAATGGGCATTTCGATTTGTTTTTGTGGAAGTTTTTGAATGGGAAGTGTCTATTTGATGTGGCTTACACGATTCTAGGGTTCTGAGTTTGATTCAGTGTCGTGTCGAGTCGTTTTGACACATGTGCACGCGCGGCCGGACACGCGCGCGCGGCCTGGGCGCATCCCCTGCTACTCGGGGCTCAGGTAGGACACGACACGGGTTCTCTCGATGCAAAACTTGGTGGACACGAGGGGGCATGCACTGACATCATGCCCCCAAAGTTTCATTGGGTCTCGTGTAGGGGTTAGAGAGAAATCCGTCGTGCATCGATATTGCACTGTTCTGCGCACAGATGATTTAAGCCACTAATACGGCCTTGGTTCACGGACACGGCGACACGAGGACACGTTTCAGGCACATGGACACGAGCACCTATACTTAGACTAAGAGGGGACACGAGCATGAGGCATGGGAAGGCTTGTGTCGGGTGCACGACACGCGTGCACACCCGTACGAGACTGTCCAGTCTCTGTGTTCCTGTTTTGTATTTTGATTTGAATGGACACGTTTGTGTCCACTTTAGTGGACACAAATCACTTATGTGACATATGTGCATCGTGTTTATCTATTACCAACCATTGTTTATTTATTTTAAATCGATTTTGATTATTATTTTCTCATTTCCCCTTTTCTGAAAAATCGATGTATCAGTGCATAATACTGTTTCTTCTATGTGAAAAATCGATTTTTATTAATCAATTAACCTATTAGGCACTGCTAATTACATGATATTAAATGCCTAACATGTTCTCCTATGTGTATTCTATTAGCGTGTCGATTTTGGATCGAATTGGTAGTGGTTTGAGGCTTAAAACCTGAGATTACATTTTTGGGACTGTTTTAAACTCTTGTTTTGGTTTTGAGTTGAAATGTTAACAAATGTTAATATGTTAATTGATATGATGAACTGTGGGATTAACATGCAAACTGAGAATTCAATTATAGGATTGTCTATGAACTATTTTACTATTTTGTTTCAGTTTTCTAGCTTGTTAGGACTGTTTTTCTTCACTATTGTTGATTCCTACAATCTGTTAACTGTTTGAATTCCTGCATTGAACTGTTAGTTTCAGATTTCATTATACACACATTGTTGGTTAATTTTCTGAGATTGTCCTTCTATTTTACTGAAATTTTGAATTGAATTGAATGTAAAACTGTGGACTAAATAATCCTTAAAACCTGAGAATTGGGGGTTGATGTTGTCAGCTGTTAGCTCACTGTCCTACTTCTCAGTTTTTCCCTATACCTGGGCTAGTTTCCTTCCCTTCTAATCAATGTTGTTTCTAACTGTTAAGTCTAAAAATCTGAGACATACACAACCTAAGATCATGAACTATTGCCATGCATTATTCATTAAACTGTTTTTCCCCTTTAACTGAAATTTCCTTTTATTTTCTTTCAATGTTTGTTCTTCTTAAAACCTGAGATTTCCCTACACCCTCAATCATATAATTTTCTATCTATTGAAAACTGTCAATTGAATTCTCATGTAGTTTGTGGTTCATTGTCATATGATAGATTGGGTGAGGACATAATGTATCCCTGAAATCGAATTCCTGAGATTTTCCTTGAGTAGCATGATTGATTGTAAACTGAAATCTATTTTTCTAAGTTTTAATACACTAATTTGTACACTGCTTTCCCTGCATACTTTGAACTGAAATGGAAATTGCCTATCTTTCATTACACAACATGAAACCTATTGACACACACACATGCACATGCCCCATTGACCCTACCCTTCATCACTCACACACTGGTACACTCCTTGCACACACAAACCTGAGAGTGAAGGGGGTTGTGGTTGTTCACAGTTTGGTTAGAGCTTGATTGGTATTTCAGTTTTGAACTATGGATGTGAACACACTTGTTAGCCTCCCCCACATCACCCTTCATACCTCTATATATATATATATAAAACATGTAATTTATGTATTGGTATATGTATGTAAGTATCTATATATATATACATGTAGTGATACATATATATGTATTAAGGTGATAAATGAATATATGAATGAATGGATGAAAATATGCAAGTTGTAGGATACAATGTATATAGGCATGAATGAATGGACATTGCAAGTATGAGTATATATGAATGAATGTATGTGTGCAAGGTAGGCTTGTATGATATGTAATATAAGTAATACAATATAGGCATGAATAATGTGGTATATAGATATATAAATAAGTTGATGCTTGTATATAAAATATATGTGTAAATTGTAGGTTGATATGTTGTATAGCATTGTAATGATATGTGAGTGCTAGCCTAGGCTTGGTTAGGCCTAGTGAGACTTGTTAGACTGTTGGGCTAGGACTTGACCTAGTTTGACTAGTGTAGTTGACTAGAGTTGACCAAGTGTTGACTTTTGCATAGTTTGACCTAGACAGCATGCAGATGCATTGTACATTTCATATATCATCCCCTGTATACATCTTGACTTGTGTTGCTCTAACTAGGAGTCAGGTATCTCATCTCGGACAGTACATTTACTTCAGACATTCAGATACGAGGCGAGTACATTCTCTGATTATTTTATAACTTGCTTAGAATTATATTCCTGCTCTAGTTTACCTTATTTGATGCTGTCACGACTTTATCACGGATTGATACTATATGGATCCTTGCTTGAGATGTTATCCCCCTCGGGAGCATCGGATACATTGTGCCATGTGTTTCATGTACATCGTGTATTCCTCGCTCTCTTGTTATCCATGTTTATCATGTGCTTCATGCTCGTTCGTGCTTGCTCGTGTACTCTCATGTGCTATCATGATCGGTCGTGTTTCCCATGAATCTCATGTATAACCTATACTTCATGTGCACCCTTCGTGGGCTTTCGTGTGGAATTCATGTGCACTCAGTTCTCTGAGCCTCGTGAATACTTCATGTATACCCATCTATGGGCTTCATGTGAAAATCATGTGCGTAACATAACCTGTCTGGATCCTTGTGTATTGATTGGGGCTTGGGGGAGTATAAATAGTCATGTGAACAATTCCAAAGTAGAATAGCCATGTACACCTCTTTAGTATAGCCATGTGCAAATCAAGCCGTTCACATGTCGACTTTGTACTCTAAATCACTAGTCACTGGTAGCTCTCTACTTATAGTAGATATTTCTATTACAGTTCCCTTCCTGTTTACATCATGTATCTTCTTTCAGTTTCATGTATCGTACTCTCTTGCATGTTTATATTTTTCTAACCTGTTATGATCTGCGTGAGATGTATTGTGCTCGCTCCCGTCCTGACTGGACCTGTTGAAAATTTTACAGATGATGATGAGGAACCCTGCACCCCTTACTTTGGAGCTTGCCTAGATGACACTCGCGACCTGGACCCCTGGGGAGGTTCAGGCAGCTACTGAGGATGGCACCCTTGCTTAGTGTAGATAGCTTAGCATGTTCTCTTTTCATGTATAGCTGTTGTTTATTTCCTGAGTTGTATATTCTTAGAGTTTTTGGACTGGTAGATGTTGAGATTGTTATTCTTCTGTTGTGCCTCAGTTGAGGAGTTCTTATCTATTTCCATTCGTGCTACATTCTACCTTAGTTTGTGATTGAGTTGTACCTCTGTGTTGGACTCCTTTTGGAGAATATTACATGTTAGCTAGTTATAGTTCATGACCTAGAACAGCGTTCTACCGCCGACACTGCGGCGTAGGCTGGGCGCTGTTACGTACTCGTACCCTCACGGCGGGTGCGGGTCGTGACACGTTTTTAGTGGTGGCCCATGCAGGTCGAGTTTGTGTAGTGGTATTCGAACTAGAGTACCACTACAGCCTGCAGTAGGATTAGGAGTTATTTTTGAGGTACTCAATCACATTAGGAAAAACTCTAACTGGATTCCTGCCATCTAAATTCCTGTTGAAAATTTACTTCCTTGAATAACTGTCCTCCCTTGAACTATCGTTTCTATCTCAGTATTGATTCCTTGTTTGATCTGTCTCCAGGATGGTGATTGAGACACGATCGCATCGCTCTGGCTCGGCAGACGCTGGTGAGAGGCCTACCACCCCTCACCCGATTGTGGATGCTGGGACCACAGCACCCCCTATTTCTGCTCATATAGGAGCTTCTGTAGCTTTTGGGAGTGCACCTCCACCTGTCCGGAGGTCTTCTCCTGTCATCCCAGATATGTACCAGCAGCAATTACCTTCAGGGACAGTAGATGCGGCTCAGATGTTTGCCCTTTTTCAGTAGTTCTTGGAGTCTCAGCGACAGATACAGCAGAGCCAGTCTACTAATATCCGACAGAGCATGCAGGATACTCATCAGTTAGTCAGAACGACAGTAGAGCTAGTGGCTGCTCAGCCACAGGGAGGCCAGATGCAGCCGTATCGACCGAGGACTCCAGACATCCATTCCTTCAAGAAGATGGGACCCCGAGACTTCAAGGGTACAGAGGGCATCACATACGCTGATGATTGGATAGAGCACATTGAGGAGATATTCCGATTGGCACAGATACCAGCAGGATTACAGATCGAGGCAGCCGCCAGTCAGATGCAGGACTTGGCCCGTACCTGGTACCAGACGGACCCGAGGGTTGGTACCACCGGTCAGACTTGGGCAACATTCAAGAAACTATTCAAGGAGAAATTCTTTCCTGATACAGCTCTCCGTGCTCTGGAGGCGCAGTTCGAGAGTTTGGTTCAGGAGAACCAGACCGTTGAGGAGTATGCTGGAGAGTTCAGCCGTTTGAGCAGATTCATCGAGGATCTTACCGAGGTCGGGAAGGCGAGGAAGTTCTGCAGGGATTTGATCAGGGAAATCAAGTCATATACCAAGAGCGACCGCGACGCCACTTTCGAGCAGATTCTAGTAGGAGCCATGACAGCGGAGGACGATCTTGGACTGAGGGAGAAGAGGAGGCTAAATACTCAGGGAGCCAGTAGTAGTGCGGGCCCAGCCAAGAGGCCCCACCTACAGATTCAGCAGCAGGTGCCCCAATTGCAGAGTCAGCAGCAGTATCCGCAGCAGATGCTACCTCTGCAGTTTCAGCAGCAGTTCCAGCAGCAGTATCAGCAGCCGAGGGTCTACCTTCAGCAGCAGCAGTTTCAGGACCGTGTACCCTTCAATCAGACACAGCAGCCACAGATTCAGCAGCAGGTCTCGGAGCAGCAGCTAGTTATTATTTGTCCCTTCTGTAAGAGGCCAGGGCATGGTTGGGGCGAATGCCGGAAAAGGTTGGGCAGATATTTGCTTTGCGGAGGATCCGATCATCGTCTGAGAGAGTGTCCCGAGTCATCAGGACAGGCAGTTCAGGGAGCAGAAGCTAGGGCTCCGGTAGACCAGCAGACGGGATTACCCTTACCGACTCAGCAGCAGAGGTATATGCAGCATCAGCAGCAGGCCAGAGGAGGCCAGCGAGGGCGAGCTTTCGCCAGGACAGTCGAGGATGCTCAGGCCAGTAGAGATCTTGCTGCAGGTTTCGTTCTATTCCATTTCCCTTCCGCAATTGCCTCTTATAACTGCCTTAAAATTTCGATTCCTTCTGTTCCTTGTTGATTTATCAATTTTGTCCTGTTGTTCTCGTGTTATGTTTGATTTTCCTTCTGAGATTAATTATATGGGCTAGGTCACCTTGATTATGGAATCGAGAATCTCCGATGATCGTGTTTAGCTGGCATAGTGAGGACATATAGTCAGACTTAGGACGTATTTCTCGGGTGTGGGAATTTAAGGTTTTCGCTGCCAAGCATGCGGCAACGCGAAAATTTTAAATACCATGATTCTAGAGGTATGTGCCTTGGTCGAGGACTCCGTGATTATCGTAGCTTTGCTCGCTAGCACGACAAAGATTCTGAGTATCATGATTTTGGACAGACGCATATGATTATCTGACGGTATGAGTGAGACTTTGATTGTGGGGTGTTTGACCTAGAAGGACTGCTACCATCTTAATTTCGAGGACGAAATTTTTATAAGGTGGGTAGGATTGTAACACCCAGTTTTCCCAGATGAGGGTATTTTTGAAATTTTGTAATTATAATAATTATTTATTGATATTTATTTCATATTATGATTTTTGGTGAATTTTAATTATTTTTAAACTATTTAAGAACTTGTTTAAGTCATGACTTGTAATTTTGATGTGCTGCTAGTGAAACCTGAGAGACTGCATGCCCTAGAGCCTAACCATGTGGGTAGAGATTTTGTTTATTACTTTTAGCTTGAGGGTATTTGGTTATCTTGAATTTATTTGAAATTATTATAATTATTTGGAATTAATATATATACTATATTAAATGGTGTGATTTAATATTACTTAATTAATTGCCATGTGATTGTTAGTAGCCCCAACCTAGAATTGACCTAACCTATGTTAGTCCTAGTTAGTCATGGTTAGACTAAGTTAGAAATTGAGTTGGTCATGGTTAGTCATGACTAGTTAAAATGACTAGGTTGCAACTTGATTAAAAGGGGAAACCTTGATTTTGACCCTTGAATAAACTAGATGGATTGAGAGCCCTTAGATTGATTCTCCAAAACCCTAAACCTAGCATTGATGGCCAGCCATATAGGGCACCTATCCCTATAAAATCCCTCTTGAAACTTGTGCCTCTTTCCACTCTTTCCACCATTCTAAGAACAAGGTTTGTTTTCTTGAAATTTCTTCATAGTTTATTCATTAATGATCCATTTCCATTGAGACTTCTTCCATGGTGATCTAAATTTCATTCCTCTACTGTTCATGGAGGATAATCTCAGGTTTGGACCCATTTGGAGCCATTGGCTAGCTTGAGGAGATCTCATTTTTGGGGCTTTTCCTTGTGAAGGAACACACCTAGGTAACTTTCCATTCCCTCCACCAAATCTCGATTTCCTTGCATGATTAGGAAGCCCTAGGTTCCCTCTCTCTGATGGAATAGGCATTGTTAGAGTTCGTGTCCAATACGTGTCCGTATCGGACACGTATCAGTGATGTGTGCAAGTGTTTGACGAAATGCCCCAATGGGCATTTCGATTTGTTTTTGTGGAAGTTTTTGAATGGGAAGTGTCTATTTGATGTGGCTTACACGATTCTAGGGTTCTGAGTTTGATTCAGTGTCGTGTCGAGTCGTTTTGACACATGTGCACGCGCGGCCGGACACGCGCGCGCGGCCTGGGCGCATCCCCTGCTACTCGGGGCTCAGGTAGGACACGACACGGGTTCTCTCGATGCGAAACTTGGTGCACACGAGGGGGCATGCACTGACATCATGCCCCCAAAGTTTCATTGGGTCTCGTGTATGGGTTAGAGAGAAATCCGTCGTGCATCGATATTGTACTGTTCTGCGCACAGATGATTTAAGCCACTGATACGGCCTTGGTTCACGGACACGGCGACACGAGGACACGTTTCAGGCACATGAACACGAGCACCTATACTTAGACTAAGAGGGGACACGAGCATGAGGCTTGGGAAGGCTTGTGTCGGGTGCACGACATGCGTGCACACCCGTACGAGACTATCCAGTCTCTGTGTTTTGATTCTTCCTGTTTTGTATTTTGATTTGAATGGACACGTTTGTGTCCACTTTTGTGGACACAAATCACTTATGTGACATATGTGCATCGTGTTTATCTATTACCAACCATTGTTTATTTATTTTAAATCGATTTTGATTATTATTTTCTCATTTCCCCTTTTCTGAAAAATCGATGTATCAGTGCATAATACTGTTTCTTCTATGTGAAAAATCAATTTTTATTAATCAATTAACCTATTAGGCACTGCTAATTACATGATATTAAATGCCTAACATGTTCTCCTATGTGTATTCTATTAGCGTGTCGATTTTGGATCGAATTGGTAGTGGTTTGAGGCTTAAAACCTGAGATTACATTTTTGGGACTGTTTTAAACTCTTGTTTTGGTTTTGAGTTGAAATGTTAACAAATGTTAATATGTTAATTGATATGATGAACTGTGGGATTAACATGCAAACTGAGAATTCAATTATAGGATTGTCTATGAACTATTTTACTATTTTGTTTCAGTTTTCTAGCTTGTTAGGACTGTTTTTCTTCACTGTTGTTGATTCCTACAATCTGTTAACTGTTTGAATTCCTACATTGAACTGTTAGTTTCAGATTTCATTATACACACATTGTTGGTTAATTTCCTGAGATTGTCCTTCTATTTTACTGAAATTTTGAATTGAATTGAATGTAAAACTGTGGACTAAATAATCCTTAAAACCTGAGAATTGGGGGTTGATGTTGTGAGCTGTTAGCTCACTGTCCTACTTCTCAGTTTTTCCCTATACCTGGGCTAGTTTTCTTCCCTTCTAATCAATGTTGTTTCTAACTGTTAAGTCTAAAAATCTGAGACATACACAACCTAAGATCATGAACTATTGCCATGCATTATTCATTAAACTGTTTTTCCCCTTTAACTGAAATTTCCTTTTATTTTCTTTTAATGTTTGTTCTTCTTAAAACCTGAGATTTCCCTACACCCTCAATCATATAATTTTCTATCTATTGAAAACTGTCAATTGAATTCTCATGTAGTTTGTGGTTCATTGTCATATGATAGATTGGGTGAGGACTGAATGTATCCCTGAAATCGAATTCCTGAGATTTTCCTTGAGTAGCATGATTGATTGTAAACTGAAATCTATTTTTCTAAGTTTTAATACACTAATTTGTACACTGCTTTCCCTGCATACTTTGAACTGAAATGGAAATTGCCTATCCTTCATTACACAACATGAAACCTATTGACACATACACATGCATATGCCCCATTGACCCTACCCTTCATCACTCACACACTGGTACACTCCTTGCACACACAAACCTGAGAGTGAAGGGGGTTGTGGTTGTTCACAGTTTGGTTAGAGCTTGATTGGTATTTCAGTTTTGAACTATGGATGTGAACACACTTGTTAGCCTCCCCCACATCACCCTTCATACCTCTATATATATATATAAAACATGTAATTTATGTATTGGTATATGTATGTAAGTATCTATATATATATACATGTAGTGATACATATATATGTATTAAGGTGATAAATGAATATATGAATGAATGGATGAAAATATGCAAGTTGTAGGATACAATGTATATAGGCATGAATGAATGGACATTGCAAGTATGAGTATATATGAATGAATGTATGTGTGCAAGGTAGGCTTGTATGATATGTAATATAAGTAATACAATATAGGCATGAATAATGTGGTATATAGATATATAAATAAGTTGATGCTTGTATATAAAATATATGTGTAAATTGTAGGTTGATATGTTGTATAGCATTGTAATGATATGTGAGTGCTAGCCTAGGCTTGGTTAGGCCTAGTGAGACTTGTTAGACTGTTGGGCTAGGACTTGACCTAGTTTGACTAGTGTAGTTGACTAGAGTTGACCAAGTGTTGACTTTTGCATAGTTTGACCTAGACAGCATGCAGATGCATTGTACATTTCATATATCATCCCCTGTATACATTTTGACTTGTGTTGCTCTAACTAGGAGTCAGGTATCTCATCTTCGGGGGCAACGGCAGCCCCGTTTTTCGTGCCACCTCGATCCACATGTTGCCTTAGGCAATAGGACGCCTCGAGCCCCATGCTGTCTCGGGCGACATGCTATCTAGGTTTGCGTGTTGTCTCCTTTTTCGTGCCTTGGCCTTTGTGCCTATCTCGATTTTTGTGCCGCGTCGATTTGCGTGCACGCATCGATTTGTGTGCCGCATTGGTATGTGTGCCACCTTAGACTTTGTGCCATCCCGGTTTGCGTGTACGTACTAATTTGTGTTCCGTCTTGGTTTGCGTTTTACCTTAGACTCCGCACCGCATCGATTTGCGTGGATACGTCGACTTGTGTATCGCATTGATTTGTATGCTTCCTTGAATCTTGCTCCATCTCAATTTGCGTACATGCTTCGATTTGCGTGTCGCAATGATTCGTGTGCCATATCGATATTCATGATTCTTCGATCTCTATGTGCACGTCTCGATTTATGTGTACGTCTCGATTTACGTGCCTATATCGGTCTATGCGCGCGTCTCGATTTGCATGGACGTTATGTTTCTCGTTCACCCCGATATCGTGTCATCTTGATTCTCGTTCGTGTCTCGATGCACGTATGCATCTCGGTTTGTGTGTCCGTGTTGATCCGCGTGCTTCAGTTTTTGTACCGGATCCCTGTGCTGCTTGTGGGACCTAGACGGTATAGCCTCCTGCCATCCATCGTGATTTCCATTATTATTTTAATATTTTATTCTAATGATTGTTTATTTTGCGTTCTGATGACTTCGATGGACGTGCTACCTTGGATCGCGATCGCCGAAGACTTGCTTAACTAGTCGAGCCCTCTAGGCAAGTACCCCTTGCTCATCGATGGCTCTTGCCCTTTCTCCTAGATTTTAGTGTATTTTAATTAATTATATTTGTAAATGTATAACCTTGAGTAGTGTAGTATAGTAGTAGAACTGTCATGATGATAACTTAGGATAGCTTGGTTCGATACCGGGTTAGGTCGTGTCGGACAACTCAGACGGGTTATCCACACCTCCGAGAACACGAGCATGACTTACGAGCATGGATTGTCCCCATATGTCCCATGTTCGACTCATGGTCGAGTAACGACTTTGGCTAACCAGGTCTGTGACTCTGCTTGTGGCTTGGATTATGACTGTGGGTCTGTGATGCGTCCTTGTAACACCCAGTTTTCCAGATGAGGGTATTTTTGAAATTTTGTAATTATAATAATTATTATTGATATTTAATTCACATTATGATTTTTGGTGATTTTTAATAATTTTTTAAACTATTTAAAAACTGTTTTGAGTCATGACTTGTGATTTTGATGTGCTGTCAGTGAAACCCTAGTGACTGCATGACCTAGAGCCTAACCATGTCATTAGGATGATTTAATTATCATTTTTAGCCTAGGGGTAATTTGGTCATTTTGACTTAATTGAATTATTTGATGATTTAATGAATTGGTGAATTCTAGTTTGACTTTGACTTGCTGAGACCTAGTGGACTAGCCTAGAACCTAACCCTAGCTATGGTAACCCTAGTCTAACTTGAGTTAACCTATTTTAGTCATTAGAGAATAGTTTTAGAATGAGGGGATTTGGTTTAGTGAATTTAAGCCATGGCTTGTGGTTTCATGAAATGACTTGTGGCTTAATTATTTAATTGATCATGACTTAAGCCCATGGGCCATTTAATGAACCCTAACCCTAATTTTTGAGCTTATGAACAGCCACATAGGGATCCCCACCCCATTTAAACACTTATTCATTAGGGCTTGCCTCTTTTTATCATTCCAACACTTGGAGAAAAGAAATATATTTTTTCCCCTACCAAAAATTCCTATTTATTCATTTGATCTCCTTTTTCATCCTAGTCATTTGCATTAGGTTCTAATTTTTGTATATTTATTATTTCTGGAGGTAAATCTCAGTTTTTGGTTCATTTGAAAAATTTTGGCCATCAAGAAGAACACCCCCCATTTGAAGCCTTTTCTTGCAAATTGCACCTATAAGTAAAACCCTTTAAATTACGTTATTATTTTGATTTCTTTGCATATTAGGCTAGGTTTAGGTGTCCCCTAGCTGTACCCCGAATTTGGGTAGATTTCATGTCCGTTTGGTGTCTGTATCGGACACGTGTCATAGGGTATGTTAAGTGTTTGTTGAAATGCCACAAGGAAATTTTTATGTTGTTTTTGAAAACTATTTGAATGGAAATATTGTTTTATATGTGTTTATTGATTTCGTGTCCTACTGAGCACAATTTTGGACACGTTTCGTGTCCAAAAATTGGACACACACGCACGCACGAGGCACAGTACTGAACCGTACAGTCCCCTGCTACCCGACACTTCTGTAGGACACGACACGAACTCCCAAGACCCAATTTTTGGCACAGAGGTCGGGGCAACCTCTGCCACCATCCTCCCAAAATTTAGGATGAGATGGTGGAGTATTCGAGAAGTTATCGACCATGCACTGGATGTGGGACACACTCTCCTAGTCCTGGCGAACACTTAGACACGTGCACGAGGTATCTAGTATAGTGAGTCGTGTCCACGAGAGTTCGACACGGTTGCACGAGCCTGTCTGTGCACTAAAATTCCCTGATTTCTGATACTGAGTATTTCACATTCTTGGACACATTGTATCATGTTTATTGGACACGATTGGCTCCCAAGACATGTGGGATATGTCCCTAATCTATGTACACCTAGTTTTCCAAATTTATTTCGAATTTGACCTTGAAATTGGTTTCGAACTGTGGGTTCATTCATTCACTAACAGTTCTCAGGTTTCGTGAGGTTGGGGTTTTTGATTCACATTTCCTGAGATTTTATGAATGTTGATATTAATTGCTATGTTAGATTCCTTACACATGTGTATTAGATTACCTAAATGTTGGTTTAAGAGTTGTGTTGAAGTTTGGAATATCGAAATTGGTATGGGGACTGCATGTAAACTGATTTTGATACACTACTAAAACAGTTACCTTCATGACATTCCTGAGAACACACTGTTTGAACTGTCACATTCATTGCTATTTTCTGAGAATTCACACACACACATCCTATTTAATACACTGATTTCACACATCACACCACTGTCACTTCTAAAATTTTCTGAGATTTTCTGCCATCCATGTATCATATCACCCACATCTCAGTTTTTACATTACACACACACATTGTTTCCTGTCACTTGCCCACTATCTACACACACACACCCTCAATTGACACACTATTTTCCAGATTTTATACCACATTACACACACACACATTGGTTCATGTGACACTCACACACATTGTTGGGATTCACACACTTTGCATTTGAACCTGAGAACAGTGAGAGGGGTAGATGGTTAGAAGGAAGAGTATTATAGAGAGGAGAATAGATAGTAGAAGAGAGAGTGGGGAGTTGGAGGGCAATGGCAGGAACCATCTTGCCAGGCCTGTGCTTGGCCTTGCATTTCAGCAATGCCTTGGCTTGGCCTGGCTTTTGCAATGCAGCCACAGGGCAGTAGCAGCAGTATGCTGCAGTTGCAGCAATGGCAGGGCCCTAGCCACTGGCCAGTGCCTAAAGTTGTGTTTGAGGTCAGTGGCAAGGCCTTGAGCCTGGGTTCAACTTGAGTATCAAGGAATTTCCCTTATTGTATGAGCATAACTGCCCATATGCACCTCCCCTTTAGTTCTGTTCAGTTTACATTATATATATGTGTGTGTATGAGAGGAGAGGTAAAGGATGTTGAGTAATGAATGTTGAGGGAAATGGTGAAGGTTGTGAGTGATATAGAATAGATTTTGAGTTATATATATATATTATAGGTTATAGATACTTGTGGGTTAGGCATATGTACATGGGTTGTTATATATATTAATATATAGGATATGCTAAATGTATATTGTGTTCTGATAAGCTTGGGTTAGTTGAGATTTGGGGTTTTCATAAGATATGTAGGTTATAGATTACTTGTACAGATACTTACCTATGCATGTGTGCATTAGTAACTAAGAGAATAGTTTGGGTTGGGCCATTGGCAAGTTGCCAAGCAGTAGCTTGGCTTGCCATTGCTTGGTTTGGCAATGTTTGGTTGTTTCTGCCTTGCAATGCAGCAAGCAGTAGCAGCCACAACAGTGGCATTAGCATGCATCATAGCAGCAACAGTAGTCTGAGATGAGGAGATGTGTAGCAGTGGGAGTTACCTTCATAGGTTGTATAGATAGGTTATATACATATGAGTAGATGTATTAGAGGGATGTGAGATTGGCATAGTTGTTTATATAATGTATGTATGCATATTAGATAACCTGGTGTTGTACATTATATATATTATGTACATGGGTAACTTGATTTTGAGTTGGCAATATGTAAACATATGTGGAATAGAGATAGTGTGAGATATGGTATATATAAGTAATATAAGATTCTTGTGTTAATATTTATAAGGATATGGTAACTAATATGGCCTAGAAATATGGGTGTAGATGTTGACTTGGTTTGACTAAGGGTTGACCGAGAGTTGACCAAGATTGACTTGGACCTAGTTTGACCTAGACAGTTGACCAGGTTTGACTTAGAGTTGACCTTGACCTAGATTGGCCTAGAAATCATGTAGATCGCATCATAACCATCATTTGTCTTATTTTAAACACACTATAACATGTATTGTTCTATTTAAGACATTGTGACTCCGGTGCAGACATCTGACATTACACTACTCTTTTCAGAGTAGCAGGCGAGTACATTCTCTGATAGTTCTTCCATTTACTTATCGTTTACTATATTTCAGTTGTAGCTAGTTCTATCTGATTCTCTGTTTCAAACACGATTTGATATTGCTGGATCCATTTCATGCGACACTCACTTATTATGTCTGGCCTTTATTTCTGGAATCATTTACTGGAACCACCCTGGAATCATTTACTGGAACCATTCGTGTACTGGTTGGACTTATACCTATTTTCGTGTCGGATTATGGATTCACTTGTACTTGCTGGGCGGGGAAATATTGGAATAGGCATGTGAACATACCCAAATACTGGAACTACTCCCTTGGAATTATACTGGAATGATAGCCATCTCACACCCGGCCAGGTGTGTAATGTGTCGTATTACCTACAGCCGTTTACATGTCGATTCCGATATTTTAAAACACACTGTTAGAATATAGGCTGGACTCACCCTGGAACCTTTGATCACCGACTGGACTCACCTCATACCGGACCCATCTTGTACTGGAACCACCTGGTATCAGATTCATGTTGTCTGGATTTACCTGGGTTTTGTACTTGTTTACATTTACATTCTGGACTTATATCATGTTGCTCTAGTTCAGCTAGTTTCTATTTACAGTCTTTATTGCTATGATTCTTCTCTTGCTTTTACTTACCTTACTTTTCTTGTATCTTAACTATTTCTCTATACCATCACATGTATACAAACTACCATGTTTCTTCAATATAACTGCTTATAACTGCTTTATAGTTCTCTGTCATTTAATTGGGATTTCTTGATGAGTTGTACTCATTCCTGTCCTGACTGGACCTGTTAAAATTTTACAGATGATTACCTTGAGGATACATGCCCTACATATTATGGACCCGAAGACGGGATGCCTACCTTTGGCCCCGACACTCAGAAGTGACCGAGATTTAGTTTAGTAGACTAGCATATGTTTTCATGTTGAATTTGTTATAGAAGATTTGAGACTTGTGTAGTATTTAAGATTTGTTGAGAGTTGTTATTATTTAGTAGTTGTCCTTATATTCTTAGTTTAATTCTTCTGTGATTATCTTATCGTGCTTAGACTGTGATTGAGTTACAATATTTATACTTGTTCTCCGTTCGGAGTTGATCATGATGAGTACATTATAATTGCGTGAGTTGCTGGTTAGATAGTAACCTAGGACAGCGCTCTACCGCCGACACTGCGGCGTAGGCTGGACGTCGTTACGTATTTGTACCCTCACAGTGGGTGCGGGTCGTGATACGTTTTTAGTGGTGGCCCATGCAGGTCGAGAGTCGCATTAGTGCGATATCGTGGTAGTATGGCGACTTAGTTGTACTGCTGCGAGCCTGCGATAGGATTGAGAGATAGGCTTTAACGGAGAGGTACTCAATCACAGTTAGGAAAAAAAATTCTGCTTCAATTCATGCCATCTACATATCTTACTGACTTGTCTTCTTTGCAATAAACTGTCCTCCTTTGATTTTATCGATTCCTACTCAGTGTTGACTTCCTTTTCGATCTATCTTCAGGATGGTGGAGACACGATCACATCGCTCTGGTACAGTAGCCGCTGCAGAGGGGTCTGCCACCTCTCACCTTCAGCAGCCAGCTTCCGGTACTGCAGCCCCAGTCATGCCAGTTGGGGTGGGTGTCTCAGCAGCTTTCGGAGGAGCACCTCCATCAGCTGGGAGGCAGAGTCCGGTGCTTCCCGAGATCCTTCTACCGCAGCAGCCTCCACCTGCGGGGATGGTAGATGCTGCTCATCTATTTTCTTTCGTGGAGAGGATTCTGGCATCTCACCAGCAGCAGCAGCAGCGATAGACTGCCGATTTTCGTCAGGGGATTGACGAAGCCCACCAGCTGGTTCGTACTAAAGTAGAGATGGTGACTGCTCAGGGGGAGCAGCAGCAGCCTTACCGGAAGGAGAAGGATATCCAGGATTTTCAGAAGATGCATCATAGAGAGTTCCTGGGCACTGAGGGCATTCATTATGCTGACGATTGGATCGAGCATATCGAAGAGATAATCAGACTGGCGGAGATACCAGCTCGACTCCATATCGAAGCGGCGGGCAGTCAGATACAGGACTTAGCCCGTGCGTGGTACCAGACGGATCCCAGGGTGAGAGTAGAGGGCCAGACTTGGGCCCAGTTCAAGGAGCTGTTTAAGGAGCAGTTCTTTCCTGATGTGGCCTTGGGAGGTATCGAGGCACAATTTGAGAGCCTGGTTCAGGGGAACCAGTCGGTAGCTGAATATGCCGGGGAGTTTTGTCGGTTGGCCCGGTTCATTGATGACTTGACTGAGAAGACGAAGGCGATGAAGTTTCGACGAGCTTTGATTAGAGAGGTTTGGTCGCTGACTAAGAGCGACCGGAACGCTACCTACGCGGAGATATTTTCTGGGGCTATGGCAGCGGAGGACGACCTGGGGTTGAAGTTGAAGAGGGGTCGGGACTTCCAGGGTGGTAGCAGCAGCGGAGGTCAGGCCAAGAGGCCCCATGTGCAGGTTCAGCAGGCACAGGCACCAGTGAGAGTGCAGCAGGCACAGCATCAGCATAGAGGACAGGACCGCGGGGTGCCGACTTGTGCCTACTGCAGGAAGGCAGGGTATGTTTGGGAGTCTTGTAGGAGGAGGCTGAAGGTTTGTCTATTCTGTGGGTCTGGTGCTCACAAGATGATAGATTGTCCCGCTGCACCTCCTTATGAGGGAGCGAGGCCACCTGTAGCTCAGCACCAGAGGGGTATAGCTTTTGCGATGGAGGTCGAGGAGACCGATGCTGCAGGTGATGGGTTAGCAGGTTTGACCTTCTCATTCTTCCTCTCCACTTTTCTGTGTGATTCCCTTAGTACCTGCCAGGATATTGTTTGTGATTGCTAGATAGTGTAGCTACCCTGTTCGAGACTGTGGAATCACGACCAGTAAGATTTTGTTTGCATGATTATCTCTTGACCTTGATTGTTTTGGTTTGACCTAGAAAGGGTGCGATTATTTTAATTTCGAGGACAAAAATTTTCTAGGGGGTAGGATTGTAACACCCAGTTTTCCAGATGAGGGTATTTTTGAAATTTTGTTATTATAATAATTATTATTGATATTTAATTCATATTATGATTTTTGGTGATTTTTAATAATTTTTTAAACTATTTAAAAACTGCTTTGAGTCATGACTTATGATTTTGATGTACTGTCAGTGAAACCCTAGTAACTGCATGACCTAGAGCCTAACCATGTCATTAGGATGATTTAATTATCATTTTTAGCCTAGGGATAATTTGGTCATTTTGACTTAATTGAATTATTTGATGATTTAATGAATTGGTGAGTTCTAGTTTGACTTTGACTTGCTGAGACCTAGTGGATTAGCCTAGAACCTAACCCTAGCTATGGTAACCCTAGTCTAACTTGAGTTAACCTATTTTAGCCATTAGAGAATAGTTTTAGAATGAGGGGATTTGGTTTAGTGAATTTAAGTCATGGCTTGTGGTTTCATGAAATGACTTGTGGCTTAATTATTTAATTGATCATGACTTAAGCCCATGGACCATTTAGTGAACCCTAATCCTAATTTTTGAGCTTATGAACAGCCACATAGGGATCCCCACCCTAATTAAACACTTATTCATTAAGGTTTGCCTCTTTTTATCATTCCAACACTTGGAGAAAAGAAAGGTATTTTTTCCCCTTCCAAAAATTCTCATTTATTCATTTGATCTCCTTTTTCATCCTAGTCTTTTGCATTAGGTTCTAATTTTTGTATATTTATTATTTCTGGAGGTAAATCTCAGTTTTGGGTTCATTTGGAGAATTTTGGCCATCAAGAAGAACACCCCCCATTTGAAGCCTTTTCTTGTAAATTGCACATATAGGTAAAAACCCTTTAAATTGCATTATTATTTTGATTTCTTTGCATATTAGGCTAGGTTTAGGTTTCCCCTAGCTGTACCCCGAATTTGGGTGGATTTCGTGTCCGTTTGGTGTCCGTATCGGACACGTGTCATAGGGTATGTTAAGTGTTTATTGAAATGCCACAAGAAAATTTTTATGTTGTTTTTGAAAACTATTTGAATGGAAATATTATTTTATATGTGTTTAGTCCTACTGAGCACAATTCTGGACACGTTTCGTGTCCAAAAATTGGACACACATGCACACACGAGGCACAGCACTGAACCGTACAGTCCCCTGCTACCCGACACTTCTGTAGGACATGACACGAACTCCCAAGACCCGATTTTTGGCACAGAGTTCGGGGCAACCTCTTCCACCATCCTCCCAAAATTTGGGGTGAGATGGTGGAGTATTCGAGAAGTTATCGACCATGCACTGGTCGTAGCCTGACGCGCGCGCGCGAGAATTACGTCTGATACGCGTCTCGTGCACGCGACACGAGTCACGTGGACACTGCACAGGCTGTAGGACACATTCATCTAGTCCTGGCGAACACTTAGATACGTGCACGAGGTGTCTAGTGTAGTGAGTCGTGTCCACGAGAGCTCGACACGGCTGCACGAGCCTGTCTGTGCACTAAAATTCCCTGATTTCTGATACTGAGTATTTCACATTCTTGCACACATTGTATAATGTTTATTGGACACGATTGGCTCCCAAGACATGTGGGATATGTCCCTAATCTATGTACACCTAGTTTTCCAAATTTATTTCGAATTTGACCTTAAAATTGGTTTCGAACTGTGGGTTCATTCATTCACTAACAGTTCTCAGGTTTCGTGAGGTTGGGGTTTTTATTCACATTTCCTGAGATTTTATGAATGTTGATGTTAATTGCTATGTTAGATTCCTTACACATGTGTATTAGATTACCTAAATGTTGGTTTAAGAGTTGTGTTGAAGTTTGGAATATCGAAATTGGTATGGGGACTGCATGTAAACTGATTTTGATACACTGTTAAAACAGTTACCTTCATGACATTCCTGATAACACACTATTTGAACTGTCACATTCATTGCTATTTTCTGAGAATTCACACACACACACATCCTATTTAACACACTGATTTCACACATCACACCACTGTCACTTCTAAAATTTCCTGAGATTTCCTGCCATCCATGTATCATATCACCCACATCTCAGTTTTCATATTACACACACACACATTGTTTTCTGTCACTTGCCCACTATCTACACACACACACCACCTCAATTGACACACTATTTTCCAGATTTCATACCACATTACACACACACACACATTGGTTCATGTGACACTCACACACATTGTTAGGATTCACACACTTTGTATTTGAACCTGAGAACAGTGAGAGGGGTAGATGGTTAGAAGGGAGAATGTTATAGAGAGGAGAATAGAGAGTAGAAGAGAGAGTGAGGAGTTAGAGGGCAATGGCAGGAACCATCTTGCCAGGCCTGTGCTTGGCCTTGCATTTCAGCATTGCCTTGGCTTGGCCTGGCTTTTGTAATACAGCCACAGGGCAGTAGCAGCAGTATGCTGCAGTAGCAGCAATGGCAGTGCCCTGGCCACTGGCCAGTGCCTAGAGTTGTGTGTGAGGTCAGTGGCAAGGCCTTGAGCCTGGGTTCAACTTGAGTATCAAGGAATTTTCCTCATTGCATGAGCATAACTGCCCATATGCACCTCCCCTTTAGTTCTGTTCAGTTTACATTATATATGTATGTGTATGAGAGGAGAGGTAAAGGATGTTGAGTAATGAATGTTGAGGGAAATGGTGAAGGTTATAAGTGATATAGGATAGATTTTGAGTTATATATATATTATAGGTTATAGATACTTGTGGGTTAGGCATATGTACATGGGTTGTTATATATGTTAATATATAGGATATGCTAAATGTATATTATGGTCTGATAAGCTTGGGTTAGTTGAGATTTGGGATTTTCATAAGATATGTAGGTTATAGATTACTTGTACAGATACTTACCTATGCATGTGTGCATTAGTAACTAAGAGGATGGTTTGGGTTGGGCCATTGGCAAGTTGCCATGCAGTGGCTTGGCTTGCCATTGCTTGGTTTGGCATTGTTTGGTTGTTTCTACCTTACAATACAGCAAGCAGTAGCAGCCACAACAGTGGCATTAGCATGCATCATAGCAGCAACAGTAGTCTGAGATGAGGAGATATGTAGCAGTAGGAGTTACCTTCATAGGTTGTATAGATAGGTTATATACATATGAGTAGATGTATTAGAGGGACGTGAGATTGGCATAGTTGTTTATATAATGTATGTATGCATATTAGATAACCTGGTGTTGATGTACATGGGTAACTTGATTTTTAGTTGGCAATATGTAAACATATGTGGAATAGAGATAGTGTCAGATATGGTATGTATATGTAATATAAGATTCTTGTGTTAATATTTATAAGGATATGGTAACTAATATGGCCTAGAAATATGGGTGTAGATGTTGACTTGGTTTGACTGAGGGTTGACCCAGAGTTGACCAAGATTGACTTGGACCTAGTTTGACTTAGACAGTTGACCAGGTTTGACTTAGAGTTGACCTTGACCTAGATTGGCCTAAAAATCATGTAGATCACATCATAACCATCATTTGTCTTATTTTAAACACATTATGACCTGTACTGTTCTATTTAGGACATTGTGACTCCGGTGCAGACATCTGACATTATACTACTCTTTTCAGAGTAGCAGGCGAGTGCATTCTCTGATAGTTCTTCCATTTACTTGTCGTTTACTATATTTCAGTTGTAGCTAGTTCTATCTGATTCTCTGTTTCAAACACGATTTGATATTGCTGGATCCATTTTATGCGACACTCACTTATTATGTCTGGCCTCTATTTCTGGAATCATTTACTGGAACCACCCTGGAATCATTTACTGGAACCATTCGTATACTGGTTGGACTTATACCTATTTTCGTGTCGGATTATGGATTCACTTGTACTTGCTGGATGGGAAAATATTGGAATAGGCATGTGAACATACCCAAATACTGGAACCACTCCCTTGGAATTATAATGGAATGATAGCCATCTCACATCCGGCCAGGTGTGTGATGTGCCGTATTACCTACAGCCGTTTACATGTCGATTCTGATATTTTAAAACACACTGTTAGAGTATAGGCTGGACTCACCCTGGAACCTTTGATCACCGACTGGACTCACCTCATACCGGACCCATCTTGTACTGGAACCACCTGGTATCAGATTCATGTTGTCGGGATTTACTTGGGTTTTTCACTTGTTTACATTTACATTCTGGACTTATATCATGTTGCTCTAGTTCAGCTAGTTTCTATTTACTGTATTTATTGCTATGATTCTTCTCTTGTTTTTACTTACCTTACTTTCCTTGTATCTTAACTGTTTCTCTATACCATCACATGTATACAAACTACCATGTTTCATCAATATAACTGCTTATAACTGCTTTATAGTTCTCTGTCATTTAATTGGGATTTCTTGATGAGTTGTACTCGTTCATGTCCTAACTGGACCAATTGAAATTTTACAGATGATTGCCCTGAGGATACATGCCCTACATATTATGGACCCGGAGACGTGATGACTACCTTTGGCCCCGACACTCATGAGTGACCGGGATTTAGTTTAGTAGACTAGCATATGTTTTCATGTTGAATTTGTTATAGAAGATTTGAGACTTGTGCAGTATTTAAGATTTGTTGAGAGTTGTTATTATTTAGTAGTTGTCCTTCTATTCTTAGTTTAATTCTTCTGTGATTATCTTATCGTGCTTAGACTGTGATTGAGTTACAATATTTATACTTGTCCTCCGTTCGTAGTTGATCATGATGAGTACATTATAATTGCGTGAGTTGTTGGTTAGATAGTAACGTAGGACATCGCTCTACCGCCGACACTGCGGCGTAGGCTGGGCGTCGTTACGTATTCGTACCCTCACAGTGGGTGCGGGTCATGACACATTTTTAGTGGTGGCCCATGCAGGTCGAGAGTCGCATTAGTGCGATATCGTGGTAGTACGGCGACTTAGTTGTACTGCTGCGAGCCTGCGATAGGATTGAAAGATAGGCTTTAACGGAGAGGTACTCAATCACAGTTAGGAAAAAATTCTGCTTCAATTCATGCCATTTATATATCTTACTGACTTGTCTTCTTTGCAATAAACTGTCCTCCTTTGATTTTATCGATTCCTGTTCAGTATTGACTTCCTTTTCGATCTGTCTTCAGGATGGTGGAGACACGATCACATCGCTCTGGTACAGTAGCCGTTGTAGAGGGGTCTGCCACCTCTCACCTTCAGCAGCCAGCTCCCGGTACCGCAGCCCCAGTCATACCAGCTGGGGTGGGTGTCTCAGCAGCTTTCGGAGGAGCACCTCCACCAGCTGGGTCACAACTGGGACTATAGGTGTCGAAGTTGATTCTTACTTAGTGTTCTCGTACTGAGGTATGACATCTAAGAGGATGATCATGTGACCAAGGTATGTGATTCCGGATAAATATATGGATAATCTAGGCAACTTAAACTGGTAGAAGCATTGGAAGGGAACAGAATCTCGAGATCGTGCAGTACTAGCCGCTTCCCAGACATCTAGTCATGGAGTGCAGGCTGGCCGCTACGGATATTGTTACCGTCCGCATTAAAGGATGGCAGTATCCGGCTACTTTACTATACCTTATATACATGTCATGCTTAGCACGATGGCCTTACGAAGGACCGGTGGTGACATGCAGAGCCCGGTGGTCTTACGAGGGACCGGTGCTCATCTAGTCTTGATATACTTGGCCCCGTTAGCTTACTAGATCGGAACGATCTGAGGATTCTTATATTTCATTGTTGGGGTAACCCAACCTCCACCTAGAAAGTCGTAGTCATTTTAGTGGCCACTTATTCACTTAAATTGTTTGGCTTGTTGCTTGCACAGTCGACTGATATTGAGTCCTAGTTGGCGATGCAGGTATTACTGGATGTTAGAGAGATTGTGACGATTGTTGGTTATTTAGCTAAATTAGTTGTGGATTGCTATCGTGCGTTAGTACCGCACGATCCTTACCCTTTTACTGTTCATATATGTTATTCCTGTCATATTTTATCCTGCTGGCTTTTCTTCGCCTGTCCTTGAGCCTTCCTTTCTGGTACTTGCTACGGTTGGCCTGACCAACCCTAGAATGTTCCCAGATTGCCCGTGACCGACCCTGTGGATCTTCCAGACTTGACTTGGAGGATGTGCTTCAGTTCCCGACCATGCTAGGAACTGTGGGAAGGTATACTCATCTACACTATTATCCTGTACTGTAGATTTCCTGATTATCATATGAATATTTTCTGTCTTCCATATGATTCTCTCTTTTGCTTATTATTTCTCTGTGATTGACTGTGGATATGAGATCGGATTTAGGCCATAGAAAGATTGCATGCTAGGATACCCAGCAAGATTGACAGTCGTCATCACCGTATAACGTATTCGTACCTTATACGGTGTAGTTGGCCGACATCCGTCCCCGTATTCCAGTACTGGGGCGTGACACATATATATATATATATATATATATATATATATATATATATATATATATATATATATATATATATATATATTCTAGGAATAACCAAATAATATATATAAATAATAACAATAAAATAATATTCATGATAAAAAAATATAACAACCAATACTAGGAGTAGTATTGAGTGACCCATTATACTCCTACGTTGCTTGGTCCACAGTAAATCGTGCAAGTACTCTAAAATTGTCATATAGATATTTATAATACGTATAATAATTATTTAGAAATTATTGTCAATCCCAAAATAAAAATAAAATATGAAATAATATATATACTTAAAATATTTTTACATGGGCGTATTTAGTCTCACTATATGCTTACATGGGCTTGGGTTCGGTTCGAGTCCAGTTTGGGCTGGTTTGGTACAACCTGATCACCTAAAAGTAAATAAAACCAATTAATAAATAAATAATTCGTCTGTGGGGGTTAAGTCGCAATTTGGCATGGTTTTCCTAGTTAGACCACACCTTTGGCTCAGTCTTCCCTACCATGGCTAAAATACTAGTCAAAGCACACGAGTACACAATTCGTGCCAAAATTCTTAGTCATCTTGCTCTCCAAAACTTAATCATGGCTAAGCCCATATTCATATATAGTATTGGGCTATTAAAATTATAATCATATATATACAAATTGTATTTAAATCTATTTGACTGTATAACATCCCAAAATAAATCCATAATAATTCTACTAAGTCATGGCAACCTAACATGGCTTCCTACCAGGTGGGATTAGCTAAGTTAGGGTCCAAATATAATTTTCAATCAAATCGAACTCAAAAAGTTAACACATGAGTCTCTTGTGTCATTCGCAAATAAATAGCACATGGAGACTCGATTAAGTGGCACACCCTTGACATGTGCGTCGTAGACTCAAAATGGGTCAAAACCATATATTGGGTTAAATCGTTTTGATATGTCGAGTCCCGAACTCAAGTTTGGAAGATCGATTTAGAATTACGATAAACGGTCAAATGGCCTAATTTGACCCGAAGTTGCGCGAAGTCAAAAGAATGCTAGGGGACGAGTTTGGATGGGACATAATATATCAAGTTGAAGGTGGACTTGTCTACTTCGAAACTCATGAAGGACATTTCGAAAGATTGACGCATCTTGTGCTCCAAAAATCGAAGCTACGAAGAAATACATCTACAATCATAATTAAGAAATAAAATATATTCTAATAAATAGAAATCATATAAAATAAAGAAAAAATTACCAAAAATTAGGGTCCTCATAATAGGATGGCTTTGCTTGACGACTCGGACCCCTTGGATTGAACATTACGAGCACAAATAGAGAAAACTATGCTCAGAGTGTAGAAATTGGAGTGATGCGAGCTTGGGTAAAAAAATCCCGTACTATCAACTTTGGTTTGACCTTAGGATTGGGGTCAGTATTGATATTATTGTTTGGGAACGGTGCTTCCAATACTGACATTGACTTTAGCCTGGAGATATGGCCAAGCGGTTAGGCAAAATGTCCATGTTTCGAAAGGTAGCATCGGTATAATTGATTTCATGATTGATAAGATGAATCAAATATGTAGAATTGGATTTACTATCACGAGATTTGGCTGAAATGCATGTATTTTAGGGACGCCTGAAATATGTGCACAATCCAACTAAGTGATACGTTGAATTCAGGTAAGACTAAGGTAATAGAACTGCTGGCCCAATAATTGTATCATATTTTTGAATATGGTTAATTAATTAAGTTTAGCATTTATCATCACTAATGCTCATGCTATCACTATAGTATTATACTTAAACTTAACATAGTCCTAATATGCATTAACTTGATCATACTTGCTACTATGTATATTGCTTTATTCCTCTAACATGTATTTGTAGAAAAGCAATAAGTAAGATCAACATGGACCAAAGACGACGACATCCCACAAGATTTCTCTGAACCACCCAACGACATCTCAAGAGCTATGCACGCGGGGGTTCTGCTGCCCGGTCAGCAGACGGGGGTCGAGGGGGCAGCACCCCCATGGGGGTTCGAGGGCTAAGCCCCCGAAAGGTATTCAGTTTTCACAAACTGGGTATCTTTGGACAACTGCCGTTAAGGAAGAAGCCATCATCTATCAAAGAAAGAAGCTAAGCCATGCCATCATCATTTTAAGACTCTGAAAAAGCCTGCACCTGCCTAAGTATATCTGGAGTCTGTAATGAGTCTTAGGAATAATTCTGAACACAAAAAATGGATGGCAAAATTAAAAGCTAGGATAGAAATTAGCCCATGTTTTTTTCGGATGGAAATTGGCATACCGATGGAACATCGGTCTATACCGACGGCATGTCGATTTATGTTCACAAAAAATTTCTGTCTATAAAAATTGGCATATCGATGGTACACTGGTTCGTACCGACGATATACCGATTCAGTAACGTTAAAAATCCAACAGTCAGATTTTGAGCATTTAATGATCCGAACGGCTATATTTCTAGCCGTTGCATCCTAGATCGGTATACCGATGGTACACTGGTTCGTACCGACGGTATACCGGTCGCTGACTAAAAAGTTGCCTTTGAGCTCTTTTCAATGCTTTGGTTATAAATAGCCTTGAACCCCTTCATTCAAGAGTGATGCTTTGAGCCTAAAATTTTCTAATACACCAAAGCTTATCCACATACACTCCACCAAAGCTTTCAATTGCCCATCCATAAATTGTACTAGAGTATTTCTTGAGTTATAAAGTTCGATCTTCATATTGTTGTAAGGAGATATAAACCTTCTTGTAAAAGGTTGAAGTTAGAGAGTCTTCGGATAAAAGCTTTCGGTTGAAGTTAGAGAGTCTTCGGATAAAAGCTCTCAGTTGAAGTTGGAGAGTCTTCGGATAACAGCTCTCGGTTGAAGTCAGATATGCCTTCGAATAAAAGCTCTCGTGTAAGAAGTTTGTGAGCCTTCGGATAAAAACTCATGTTGTACTATTTGCGACAATAGTGGAATAAAGTCGGAGCGAGTTTCGGGACTGGAGTCCCCCTTGGGAGGATACCAGGATATATCGGGTGTCGATATTGTTGTTACTTCTTCTATTGCACTCTTAATTTTAAATTGTCTATTAGCAACCATTTAATGCTTGATTAGTTACTTTGACCCTATTCACCTCCCTCTAGGGTTCTTACAAGAACGTTATCGAGGATTTTGAAAATCGTAGGTTTAAAAGAAATATTGATGATAGTACAATCGTTGGGTTTGAAACGAACTTGAATATTGATTGAGACATTGATATAAGTCAGGTTTTGGAGATTGGTTAAGATGAAGTAATATTGGATTTCGACTAGGAGACGAAGAACGCATGATTTGATGATCATGTTGCAAAATACTTGCTTGATTTAAATGATATAGTCGTTCGATGCGAGAGTTAGCTAAGGCACGAGCACGACTCAAATTGAGAAAAAACATATTAGAGATCATGACGTCGAGTGTTATGCTAGTGATGCAATTCAAGTGATAAGTCGACGAGTGTGTACTCAGTAAGTTTCAAGGACGAAACTTTTTTTGAGTGGTTAATAATGTAATGTCCTGTCCCGCTCAGTTCAACCAGAGGAATCAAAATGCCAATGGTGTTTGGACTTATGTCATTCAACGGCTTGCTCGAAGTCCCCACGGTCGAGATGACTCCTCGTTCAGATGGACGGCTTCGGTGAACTTGCCATTGCTTGGCCTTCACACTAATAAAATATTGTTTTCGTGCACTAAGTAGGCTTGATAATAAAAGAGACGGACCCACATAGCTAAGGAAGTAATCCTGTGGTCTTGAGTCGGTGATATAGAACTTGAAATGGTTGAGTTGATACTTAGAAATCACTCCACAGTGGCTTTCAAAAGTTGGCACTGGTCTTTTGACCAAGCACGAATTGGACTAAGTTGAGTTATGCCACAGGCTATCGACTCGATGCCATAGCAGGAACGTCCCACGATCTCACTGCTTGTCATAGCAAGAACGTCCCACGGTCTCACAGTTAGTCCCATAGAAGATGCCATGAGTTAAGGCGTTCACAGAACTCAGTTGTTCAAGTTGAGCACGTGTACGGTCCTACGATTCTACGGCTTTATGTAGCCATATGTTCTCCATGGTTTCAAGATTCGTCATATAGAGTAAGACTTGGACGGTAGTGTCATACAGAACACGATTGGGTTAAGACACAAAATACGGTAGTTTCGATGGTAAGTATGCCTCGGGTTATGGCATGTAAGGGAACACATTTTATTCAAGTTAAGTCAGAAGGCTATGCGGTAGCCGTTACCTGGGTTTCAAAGAATAGAAAGTTCATGCGACCATTTGTCGCTGAGGCATTCCCTCGTTTGGGAGTCTCATGGTTCCGATGCATGTTTCGCAAAGTATGAGGCGGTCCCTCGTTTGGGAGTCTCATGGTTCCTATACATGTTTTGCTAAGTATGTTTCGAGTCGTACCACAAATTAGGTCATGTATTTATGTGACTCTAGATGTTCTCGTAGGTGCGTGGTCATGGACAACTTGTGCACAAGGATTTCTTCCTCGACTGGTATTACGCTGGGGCGCCTCGGGGCCAGGTCGACCTAGGGGGAAGACGTTATAGCAGTGCTGGATTATACCATACCAGGATAGTCGGAGGCTTTTTCTGGGGCTCGCTACCTTGCATTGAAGGACCCACCATCTATCCGAGCTATATCCACGATGGCTTGTCATGCCAGTGGCCTTTCATATAGATAAGTGGTGTGCTGAGCGGCAATCCGCATGTATGGTGTCGGTCGAATCAAAGGAAGTGCAAACACGACACGAATGAGCCAAGAATTATGTGCACGGTTTGTACCTCAAGTATTATAGAGCCTAAGATTTGGTTATACGTAAAGACATGTGCTTCAGCACGAAATGTGTCATCGTGTTTGAGTCGTCAACACAAGTTCCACAAGTTTGGGATAGTCATTCGAGTTTAAGTCAGGAAGGACCGTAAGACAAGTTTGGTTAAGTCTCGTTGAGTTGTGAGGCACGACCTCGATATTTGAAGCACGAACAGAGTTATGGCATAATCATGTTGTTGCATTTTGAATATGAGCCAAAAAGGCATGTAAAAGTTGATACATTGATATTATTGGCACGTGAATGGTCTAGAGGTACAAAGATAAGTAACTTATTGGTACGAGGCACGGTGATGGTCTAAAGACACAAAATAGTCCAAGTTTATGTTCTAAAACTGATCCTAAGACAAGATTAGAAAGAAAATTGAAGGGATAAAAGTTGCACATAATAAATGAACGTATTGGTTCTTGTTTGGGCTTGCGAGATGCTAGTCCACCGGTACGGTTGTGTACTGACAACCCACCAGTTTCATGTACAGGTGACAGGTACCTGCTCTCTCGAGGCGGAGTTCTCTTGGATGTGCCGAGGCATAGAGTTTCTTAGTGATTCGAGGCATGTGACCACATGAAAGTCTTCACATATATGGGACATAATGTATGGACATCGCCTATCTGAAGCACCTTCAAGTTGCAAGCCGAAGGGGGCACCTATGGTTCAATATATTGAGAGATTAGAGAGAGCAGCAAGACTTGTATCGTGAGAAAGAGTGAACTGAGTGTTATAATCTTGGCCTCGTGCCACATTTGTAATCTTTGTTCAATATCAATAAAGAACTATTTGTATGACTTGTGTTGTTTCAACTGTTTTGCTTGGGACTTCTGTGCGACCTCGTCGTAAGCAGCTGTAATCGGCCTTTATAGAATTGCCTCAACCTAGGCTCGTGCGGCATCATGCCCTAGCGAGGACGAACGGTCCTTCAGGATCGGGGCGTGACATAATGGTATCAGAGCACCGCTTTACGTCCTTGGACTTTCGATTGAATTCTTTAACTCTAATGGCTTCGTGCTAAATATCGTTTCCACAAATCGATATCGTTGGTGTGATCTCTCTCAATGTTTCGCAGATGTTCCATATAATAAGTCTATATATTTAAAAAAAATCTCACAAAGAGAAATTTGATTGAACAAGATGGTTCCACGTAAGGCACAATTGGCTAAGTCAGGCTGGGCATATACATCGAAATTGCGTCGATGTGAGAAAAATTATGTGCGGGATTCAAATTATGTCAGACAAGAATGAGTTTGACTTGATTGATAGATTATTGGATGACTATCGATAAGGGTGCTATCGGACGATGTTATCATCAAAGCGATATAGATGAATCATGCTTGAATTTGGAGGAATGGTTCGAACGGAGATTCGAAGTAATTGGCATTTGATTTGTTTCGAGAATTTATCGAGTAACTTCATCCCTGAGTGGTGTATGGGATAGCCTTGGAGATGTTGATCGACTGAGGATCGAGGTGCCAATGAGTCTATCAGCAAACGTTGCCATATGCAAAGCCTTAGATTGAGTATCATTGATTAAGTTGTAATCTTAAAGTTTTTTATGAGTTGATTCGAACGAACTAGAAATGATGCGCAAAAGATTGGAATTGTGCAAGTATGAAATACAAAAATGATTGGGTGGGTAAATTGAATTGAGAAAAAGTTAAGGTATAATAAACGAATGACTCAGTCGAGGAATCGATATGAATCGTATATGAAAAGTTAGCACGATTGGAAGTTAGCGTGCATGGAAATGATTCAAAAATATGAGAATGACTCTAAATATTTAGGATACATGTTGCTTGATGACTTAAGATAGACATATAAACATACGTGACTTTAGGTTTGAACGAATTGATCATGAAACTAGTTCGAGGTATAACGATCGAATTTGATCTTAAATGTCGAGGAGATTATGAATTGTCCAATTCGGATGATAGCATCAATTGCAGGACTCGGAGTTCGTTGCAAAGGAAGATCGTCATGTTATGTATATCATCGATGGTATTGAGGCGTATCAAAGATCGATGTACGATAACTTGGGGGTACTCTGATTCGAAGAATGACGATCGTGTAAAATGTTATCGTTCAAATGGATGCTATACTTGAGATTTTGATAATAATGAATCTTGAAGAAAATGTCTGAGAATGGGTTGATATATTACTTGGATGAAAATGATAGTATCTTGATTGTTTCGATGATAACCACAACGTTGACGTTCTTGTCTTGTGTGAGCACAACTCCAGCCTCGTACATATGTCATGTCAAATTAGGGCGATCATTCTGCGGGAACACTGACAAGGTGATTCATGTTCAACGGAAATGATCGAACTTGCGGGAGATCAAGGCATGGCAATTGGATTGTTTTGACTTGTGGTTTGATGCAAAGGTGAATTTAAGGATTACTTGGACTTGTAATTGATGATAAAGTAATTTTGAGGATTGAGTAGATCCAATGTGCGTATCGAGAATGAATTAGTCTAGACTTAAAGCAAGAGTTATGACATAAGGAGGACGATTATCCTGCGGAAGTATTGGCATGGTGATTTCATGTCCAGCGTGGATAATCGGGCTTACGGGAGATTGGATTGTAACATATTGTTATGCTAGACGATCTTATGATCGAATACATGGATTGGGTTAAGCGACTTAGGGAGTATGTTATGAGAATTATGATTTAGTGACAAATCGTGTCATGGTGTACTTGACTTGGATAGGACGGATAGGTAGACTATATCGAACATGTTTGAAGAAATAGACTGCACGAATTGCTAGTTTGGACATGCGATATTGATATATCGAGAAATTGGTTGAAAAGAACTTACCATAGGATGGCTTTGCTTGACGACTCGGACCCCTTGGATTGAACGTTACGAGCGCAAATAGAGAAAACTATGCTCAAAGTGTAGTGTAACGCCCCAGTCCCAAAATACGTAGGACTATGAACGTAGACATGCCAGCCGTATAATAAATATATGTAAGCTGTAAAATACAGTAGAACCATAACTAATCTCATCCACACAACATAAAAGAATAGAAGATATCATATAATCAACTATGAAATTGTCATTTGGTAAATGTAGTTGGGCGGAGACAAATCCACTACCAACTATGAAAAGAAATACATAAAAAAAGAAAGATTTTGGCGAGCGAAGCGAAGACGATCCAAGTGCAATCATCCTCGAAGAAATAGCGATGATCACGGCTAGAGCTAGAACACCTGCGAAAGACAATAGCACACACCTGGCGAGATAACCAGGTCCTTAGAGGGACGTAACAAGACACATAATATCATGCCATATAAACTGAATAAATATTGCTCAAATAAATAAGTCAATTGAATTATAACATGGTCCAATACACACCTATTGAACGAGCGTACCATCCCCCCAACCAAACAAGGACAGGAGATGGTAAGCTAATTCACGGTGATGTATCTTTCCATGCTATGAATCCAATATGGTATCCGGATCCCAACAAGGTTCAATACCTTCTCATCGAAGTAGTAAGTCACACCTACAACCAAACAAGGACAATATGTGACGAACTAATCCGCGACAAGTTATTATTCTAAGCCACGGTCAGATACAAGTACTCAAACCAAAAGTACTCGTACCTAACGGATAAAGGTAGCCTACCGTTCTAAGTAAAATGTAGTTAAGAACAATCCTTCCTACACATGGGCCCTGGCTAAATAGGATCGGCATAGTCCCCCCTTGGGCACCAGAGGCCCCATCAGTAAGAGCGTAACATTCCGCAGAACGTCAGTGGCCGTCAGTAATCATGGGTAAGCTGACCCGCGTCTCCGGCGGAGCTCACGGGTTACAAAAGAAAAAGTGCATCGAAGCCCATACGCTAAGGAATTGTCCTCCCCGCCCAATGCCTACTCTGTTGTATCCACAACAGTAAACCTCTATAACTGCTAAGTCAAACTAAGCATGCAACCTCTATTAGCGGTTATTCCTATCGCACGACTTATACGCACCGGTGGCCAGCCAGTCACGCATGTCCGTGTTCTACATGCGACACACAACTTCGTGTTACAACGTGTCAAGGCCAATGAATGCAACGCACAAGGTGGTCCCTTAAATCTAGGTTTAATGTGTAAAAAAAATAATACATAGCAAGAATATAAATGAACAGTAAGTTCTAACAGGTTATGCCATGTATCACAGTTTATTTTGCATAAAGAAAATAATGAACAATGCATGAAATATGAGCTAAAATAAGTAAACAGCAAATGACAAGGTATCTTGCCTGGTAGAGCGCCTGGTGTACTATAATGCTTAAGGTGGCACGAACTGCGACTTCGGTGCAATAACTATGCAAGGTGCCCTCTGATAGTGGCACAGACAGTTCTATTGGGTCCAGAAGGGTCAAATTAGTTAGGTTCGACATAAGGTAGGCTTGAATTGGCGAGGGAATAGTAAGGATGGAATTGGTCTCGGACAGAAGGATAATTAAAGGAATTCAATAACTAATATATATGATTTTAGAAAATATACACAATATTTGGAAACTAGATTTTATTAGTAAAATAAACTTTTAGGAATAATACATTGAAAAAAAAATCGAAATCATTTTGGGCTAAACACTAAGGGGATAAAATATGATTCAAATAAAAACTATATATAAAAGTATATTTGAAATTTACTAGAAAATTATTGATTATATCTTAAAAACTATATGTTGGTAAAATAGTTTAGATAATTACTTAAAATATAAAAAATTATTTAAGCCAAAATTCTAAGCTCGTCAAATTAACATTTTAAGTAAAACTATATTGTATTGGTCAAAAATAGATATTTTGAAAATGCTAAAAATAGATTTTAGAAAAATACAAAATCTATAATATTGTTTTTAAAACTAAGTTTATAGAAAATACCCTCTTCTCTTTTTGTCAAGGCAATAGATAATAATATAGTAAAAAAAAATCAGGGTTGAAAACTATGTTGGAAATTAGCTAGAAAATATTTATAAAATTTTCTAAAATAATAGTACTATTTCTAGTAATACTATCAACAAAACAAAAATAATAATAAAAATACTTTTAATAATAATAATAATAATTATTATTATTATTATTATTATTATAGTAATAACTGATATGAAAAAAATTAATAAACGAAAACAAAAAAATACCAAAACAACAAACCTATTCCTCCATTAAGAAAGAGGAGAGAGAGGGTGAGGAAAAAAAAGGAAACGAGTGAGAAAGAAAGGGATCGGGAGAGAGAGAGAAGTGAGATGAGCGGGAGGGAGAGGAACAAAGTCGGAGCTCGGGGAGAGTTGGGAAGTGAGAGGAGGGCTCGGGGAAGGAAACTCGGCGGATCCACGGAGGAGAAGGGGAGAAGCAGCCCGGTGGAGCACGGTCGCGGATCTGTGGGGAGTGAGGCATGGGCGACGGTCGGCCGGAGTTGAGGCGCTGGTGGCGTGCGGCTGATGGCTCGCGCTGGGGCTCGCCGGCGGGAGCGCGACGGAGCTGCGGCGGCTAGGGCACGCTGGAGAGGGTCGGCTCGGTCGACGTCACCTGATCGGACGGAGGTGCGGCCACGTCTCGGTGGCAAGGGGCAAGGGGGCGAGACCATGGTTGGATCCGGCGGAAAGCGTCGCAGCGGAGGTGGCGGTCGGCGCTGGGTCGACGCGAAAGGGGCGCGCATCTTGGGGCGGCCGATTGGGGGCTTAGGCGAATGGTCAGGGACGACCGGGGCGGCACGTCGGGCAAGTGCGGCCACGGCGGAGGTAAGACACAGTGGTGGCGGGGGTGTTTGTTTTTATTTTATTAATTTGGGGGTTCTGAGAATTTTGGGTGGCGGTGGTCGTCTGATCGGCGATGGCCGTGGTAGCTGAGGCGGTGTTGGTCGAGGGTTTTTCGGGGTCGCCGGCGTCAAACGCCGGTGATGGTGGTGGGTTGTGGTCAGGATGGTGGCTGGGGGATCTGTGCTGGTAGCTGGTGGCCGGGACTGGTGGCTCTGGTGATGGTGGTGTGGTATGGCTGACGGTGGCGGCTTAGGTGGTGGTTTGGGTGGTCGGTGGTGACGGTGAAGGTGGTGGCTGTTGTAGTCGGGGCTGCGCTCGGGGTGAGCGGATGTTGACGATGGCGAGATGGTGGTGGTGGTGATGACGGTGGTGGAAGGCTGTGGTGGATGGCCGGGGGACGGCCCACGGAGGTGGGCAGTTGGCTCGGGTAGGATTAGGTTAGGTTTAGGAATTTGATTGTATCGAGTCGGAGTTGTGTCCTGCGAGACACGGATTTGGATGTTCGGGTGTGTCGGACGGGAAGAATCACATGTATATGTAAAGGAAGATAAGTAGTGGATGGGACACGGACACGGTCATGGACACGATGCACTCACTTTTTGTGGAAGATGAATTGTGGAGAAAATAATATGGAGGAGTACCTGCCTATTTATAGGATGTGGGAATTCTCATTTGGATAGGATTAGAAATATTTAAAACCCAATTAGATAATTCGCCACTTAATTTAAATCAATCAAATCCAAATCCAATTTAAATCTAATTAAATTTTTATTTTAAAATCAAATGGGATAAATCAAATTTCAAATATTTCACTATTTAAATAAATCCATAATTTTAAATCAAGATTTAAATCGCCACAATAATTTCGAAATATATTTTTCAAAAATACTAATAATAATAATTTCGAAAATTGTATTTATTTATAAATAAACTATTAAATAATTACGAAATATGCACAAATATTTTTTACATAATTATGCTTTTTCTAGTATACAAAAATATAATTTATTATTAATATCTTTTTAGAAATGAAGTAAAAATAACAAACTTAGAAATAATAGCAAAATAATTATTATATCTATTATTTTGAAATAGAAAACATTTTTCTAAAAATATGTACGCTCGTACATATTCGCACTCGTCGAGCAACTACGAAAAATAAAATCTCGAACGCGACGTATAATACGACTACGCGACGTACAATACAAAATAAAAAAAAATTAGTGCCAAATTTATATAAAAAATTAGTAGAAATTTAGGGGTTTTACATGTAGAAATCAGAGTGATGCGAGCTTGGGAAGAAAATTCCATACTATCAACTTTGGATTGACCTTAGGATTAGGGTCAGTATTAATATTATTGTTCGAGAACGGTGATTCCAATACTAACATTGACTTTAGCCTAGAGAGATGGCCTAGCAGTTAGACAGAACGTCCCTGTTTTGAGAGGTAGCATCGGTATGATTGATTTTTGGATTGATAGGATGAATCAAATATATGGAATTGGATTCACTATTACGAGGCTTGGCTGAAATACATGTATTTGGGGATGCCTGAAATATGTACACGATCCAACTAAGTGATACATTAAATTCAGGTAAGAGTAAGGGAAAAGAACGTTATCGAAGATTTTAAAAATTATGGGTTTAAAAGAAAATATTGATGTGGTAGTGCAATCATTGAATTTGAAATAAACTTGAATATTGATTGAGACATTGATGCAAGTCAGGTTTCAGATATTGGTTAAGATGAAGTAATACTGGGTTTTGACTAGGAGACGATGAACACATGACTTGATGATCATGTTGCAAAATGGTTGCTTGATTTAAATGATATAGTTGTTCGATGCGAGAGTTAGCTAAGGCACGAGCGTGGCTCGAATTGAAGAAAAACATATTAGAGATCATGATGTTGAGTGTTATGGCTAGTGATGCAATTCAAGTGATAAGTAATAAGTCGATGAGTGGGTACTCAGTAAGTTTCGAGGACAAACTTTTTCTGAGTGGTGTATAATGTAATTCCCTGTCCCACTCAGTTCATCAGGAGGAATCAAAACGCCAATGATGTTTGGACTTATGCCATTCAACGGCTTGCTCGAAGTCCCGCACGGTCGAGGCGACTCCTCGTTCAGATGGGCGGATTCAGTGAACTTGTCTTTGCTTGGCCTTCATACTAATAAAATACTATTTTTATCTATTGAGTAGGCTTGATAATAAAAAAGACGAACCCACATAGCTAAGGAAGTAATCTCGTGGTCTTGAGTCGGTGATATAGAACTTGAAATGGTTGAGTTGATGCTTAGAAATCACTCCACGATGGCTTTAAAAGTTGGCACTTGGTCTTTTGACCAAGCACGAATTGGATCAAGTTGAGTTATGCCACGGGCTATCGACCCGATGTCATAGTAGGCACGTCCCACGATCTTACTGCTTGTCATAGTAAGAACGTCCTACGGTCTCACAGTTAGTCCCATAGAAGATGCCACGAGTTAAGGTACTCACAGAACTCGATTGTTCAAGTTGAGCACGTGTATGGTCCTACGGTTCTATGGCTTGATGTAGCCATATATTCTCTACGGTCTCATGGCTCGTCATATAGAGTATGACTTGGACGGTAGTGTCGTACAAAACACGATTGGGTTAAGGCACAAAATACGGTAGTTTCGATGGTAAGTATGCCTCGGGTTATGGCACTTAAGGGAACATATTTTGTTCAAGTTAAGTCAGAAGGCTATGCGATAGTTGTTCCCTGGGTTTCAAAGAAAAGAAAGTTCGTGCGACCGTTTGTCGCTGAGGCGGTCCCTCGTTTGGGAGTCTCATGGTTCTGATGCACGTTTTGCAAAGTATGAGGCGGTCCCTCGTTTGGGAGTCTCATGGTTCCTATGCACATTTTGCTAAGTATGGTTCGAGTCGCACCATAAATTAAGCCATGCATTTATGTGAGTCTAGATGTTCTCGTAGGTGCGTGGTCATGAACAACTTGTGCACAAGGATTTCTTACTCGACTAGTATTATGCCGGGGCACCTCGCGGCTAGGTTGACCTAGGGGGAAGATGTTATAGCAGTGCTGGATTGTACCACACTAGGATAGTCGAGAGCTTTCTCTGGGGCTCGCTACCTTGCATTAAAGGACCCACCGTCTATCCGAGCTATGTCCACGATGGCTTGTCATGCCAGCCTTTCATATAGATAAGTGGTGTGCTGAGCAGCAATCCACATGCACGGTGTCGATCGAATCAAAGGAAGTGCAAGCACGACACGAATGAGCCAAGAATTGTGTACACGGTCTGTACCTCAAGTATTATGGAGCATAAGATTTGGTTATACGTAAAGACACGTGCTTCAGCACGAGATGTGGCATCGTGTTTGAGTCGTCAACACAAGTTCCACATGTTTGAGATAATCATTCCAGTTTAAGTTAGGAAGGACCGTAAGACAAGTTTGGTTAAGTCTCGTTGAGTTGTGAGGCACGACCTCGATGTTTGAGGCACGAACATGTTGTTACGTTTTGAATATAAGCCAAAAAGGCAAGTACAAGTCGACACGTTGATATTGTTGGCACGAGAATGGTCTAGAGGCACAAAGATAAGTAACTTATCGGTGTGAGGCACGGTGATGGTCTAGAGACACAAAATAGGCCAGGTCTATGTCCTAAAACTGATCCTAATGCAAGATTAGAAAGAAAACCGAAGGGATAAAAGTTGCACACAATAAATGAACGTTTTGGTTCTTGTTTGGGCTTGCGAGATGCTTGTCCATCAGTACGGTTGTGTACTGACAACCCACCAGTTTCATGCGCAGGTGATAGGTACTTGTTCGCTCGAGGTAGAGCTCGCTTGGATACACCGAGGCATGGAGTTCCTTGGTATTTTGAGGCATACGGCCGTGTGGAAGTCTTCACCTATACGGGACATAATGTATAGACATCGCCTATCTGAAGCATCTTCAAGTTGTAAGCCGAAGGGGGCACCTATGGTTCAATGTATTGAGAGATGAGAGAGCAGAGGGACTCGTATTGTAAGGAAGAGTGAACTGAGTGTTGTAATCATGGCCTCGTGCCACATTTGTAATCTTTGTTCAATATTAATAAAAGAGCTATTTGCATGACTTGTGTTGTTTCAACTTTTCTGCTTTGGACTTCTGTGCGACCACCCCGTTGCAAGCGGCTATAATCGGACTTTATAGAATTGTCCTGTATGGGCGCAACCTAGGCTCGCACGGTATCACACCCTAGCGAGGACGAACAGTCCTTCGGGATCGGGGTGTGACACTTCATTCTTAGGACTTCGTCAGCTAAGACAGAAGGATGCATAATATCTAATCGAGGAGTCATCAACTTCGGTTAGGAAGATTGCTACAGATTGGTGAGTGATCTCAATTGTAATCTTTTATTTTTTTCTTGAGAGTGGTGAGGGGGTTGAACATATTAGGGCAAATGATTCAATATTAGTTTCTATCAAACTTGTAATTTTATCTGAGTTATTAAAGGTTGGGACTTGTCCAGGTGACACGTCACCGCCATATACTTGTCTTCATCTTGTGCTTGATATCCGTTAGACGGGGGTTGATTTTGATTAGGTGGGTTGGCAAACACTTCTGCTGTCGTATAACGTAGCTGTCCTATATTTGCCCCCCCTGCCCTCCAGTATTCTGGTTTTGAGACGTGACCTCATCGGCTTTACAATTTTGTCACAATCCTTGACGAACTTTCTATAATAGCCTGATAATCCCAATTTTTTTTACTTTTGCTACCAAGTATGGAGTAAGCCAAAATTCTACTGCTGCAATCTTCTTTGGATCCACTGTTATACCATCTCCAGTCACTATGTGTCCCAAAACTCTACTTTGTTTAGGAAAATTTATAGCTGTTGGGTTGTCTTTTTGGATAGTTTAAGTATCTATTTTGAACGGTCAAAAAAGACAATCTAACAGCAACTATTTCGAAAAATATTCGAACATGCATAAGAGCAGATATTCCGATCACTCCTCTCTCTCTCTCTCTCTCTCTCTCTCTATATATATATATATATATTATCAAACAAAAAATATATATTATCAAATAGAATAAAAGAGAATACCAACATATGCTAAAGACAGTCTATCTTAAGTATTTATCTTATCAAATTTCTCATATGGTCCTATTTTGTTGTAACCATTTAAACTCCATGGGAGAAAAGAGCCATTGGTAATATATTTTCATAGTGCAACTTAATTATTAATTCAAGTAGAAAAAGAAACTCGGCCTCCAACATTACAATTATAGTAATTTTGGATATAATTTATCTTACAATTTTATTTTATTCGTATGAAAGCTGAAAATAAGTATATACTAATAAGATCTTTAGGAGTTGGTTCTCATATGACAAATTTTTTTTTAGTAATCTAACTCCATTCACCAAAAATTACAAAAAGTTAGCTAAAAATTTCAACTTACATAATAATTAAATTTTAGTGTAAATTGACATAATACAATTTTCATGAAGCAGATTAAGTTCTATTTTTTATGAAAGAATTATCTATACTATTATATAATAAAAAACTTGAAATACTTTACCGTGAAACTATCAAGATTCCTAAAATACCCTTATCTTAGCTAACATTATTTAATAAGTTTGAAATATAATTATCTATATCTATATTATTATATAATAAGAAAACTTGAAAGACATGAAACTTTTAAGTTTCCTAAAATATTTTTATTTTAGCTTACATTATTTAAGAATATTGAAATCTAATTAGGGGTGCAATCGTTTTTATTCATCATTAGGTCTACTAACATCATTATATCCACTACCATAATAAATACTTACTATCCATTATCATGAGAGTCGGCATTATTCTATTTTGGACCGAAAATTGAACCGAACCAAACCGAACCGAACCGAACCGAATAAGAGATTCAGTTCAGTTTAAAAAAAGGGTTCGGTTTTGGTTTTCAAAATACATAAATTTCTTATCAGATTTTGATTTCGGTCCAAAATCGAAAATCGAATAAGAATTATATGATTATGTAAATGTCATCAATTTAAAAATATGTATATTTTAAAAACAACAATGCTATATATGTGTTTTGAATTCCAACTTTGATAATTCAGCAAATACTCACACTTTGTGCGTAATTTTGAAATTCAACAAATACGTGTATTAAAATTATAATTTTTAAAATAATTTAACCATGATTCCAACTTTGGGTCCGACCCATTAATTTCAACCGAACAAACCGAATAGACTGAATTTATTATTCGGTTCGGTTTCAATTTAGAATTTTTAGAATTTTGATTTATTCGGTTTTGCTAATTCAGCTCGGCTGAAACCAACTAAACTGAATGCTCACCCCTAATTATCATGTCTCCTAGCACCATTATTTTTTGGTAAAAATAAATGGTATAAATACGAATTATTTACAAATATCTCATTCCCTCACAAAAGAAAAGAAAAAGAAACAAAAACTTTTCAAAAAATAGTTTTTCTTTAGGAATATTTCATTTTTGAAAAAGAAAGAAAAAAAGATAGGATAATAAATGTTGGTAAAATATAAAATATTTTTTCCAAATAATTGTAAGTAACTTATTACGCAACATCTCACAAAAATTTTTATTAGCCAATAAATTAGTATAAAATATATATGCAAAACACGTCACGACCGCTAGTTACATAAAGTAAGAAAATATTTCTTAAAATTTTATTATCTTGAATGTATCAAAAATGAGGATAGGATAGGGTAAGGTAGGGTAGGGTAGGATAGGGAAGGGAGTATTAAATATAGACAAATATTAAGGGAGGGAACAACACATTCCTAAGGTTGCAAAAATTCTGGCCATCTTATACACATCAAGGACTATAATTTTTTTTTTTTTTTTTGACAGAATTGTAAAAAAAATTGATAATTCGAATTATACAAAAATGTGCTAAGTAAATTTTGTAGGCAAATGTTAAAGGCCACCCCCAAATTACTAAGGGCCACCAACTTAATTTTTTTTAAAAATTACAAGTTTGCCATTTTCAAAACACTAAGGGCCACCATCTTCTTCCTTTGTCTTCTTCCTTTGTCTTCTTCCTCTTTTCTCAATCCCCAAACCAGTTCTCTCAATCCCCACCTCCAATGTTGTCCCCACCTCCTCCATAGTTAATTTTAAATAATGATAATCATTGATTTGCAGACAAAAATTGCCCTCAAATCCTACTATTGATACCAATAATAAGTCTACTTAAAGTAAAGTATCTATGAACCATATTATTATATCGCACCCATCTAGAATAATCCCAAAATTATTTGGATAAAGGCATTGTTGTTGGACCCATCTAGAAAAACTAAGTATCTTTCAGGAATCAAAGATTACATTTAAAGTGCTTGCTTCAGAGGATGTGTTATATTTGAAATGAAAATGAGATGTTAACACTGAAACTACAACAAACATTAAACAATGCCATGGCACGTATGAAGGAAGAAGGATTTCCTACCGCAACGAGGCCAGTGCGGCCTGGAAAGCTTTCTGTTAAAGGAAGTTCTTCACTGGATGGGAGAAGGCCCTGCTTCTCAACCCACTGAAATATAAAAAAGGCTACAGCGACTGCAGGCTTGGCCTGCAGTCCTAGTTTCGTTGAGGACTGCAGCTAGGTTGCAGTCCAATGTTAACAGAAGCTAAATGGGTCTCATTTTACCAAAAAAAGAAGGCTACAGCGACTGCAGGCTTGGCCTGCAGTCCTGGTTTCGTTGAGGACAGCAGCTAGGCTGCAGTCCTGGTTTCGGAGGGGGAGGAGACTTCGGGGAGGAGGGGGAGGGAATGAACAGAAGGGGGCGGGGCTGTCGGAGGGGGGGGGGGGGGGGAGACTTCGGGGAGGAAGGGGGAGGGAATGAACAAGAGGGAAAAAAGGAGGAGGGCGGGTGGGTTTTGTTTTCTTTGGTTTTTTTTGTTTTTTTTTTTTTTGTTTTTTTGTTTTTGGGTAGCCCTTAGTGAAATGATTCCTTTTAGGTTGCCCTTAGTAAAAATATAAGTGTAGGATGGTTGCCCTTAGTAGATTGGTGGCCCTTAGTAATTTAGGGGTGGCCTTTAACATTTGCCATTTTGTAGTGGTCTTAACTTTTTCCTAAATATATAGTCTTCAATGCAGATCCCTTAAAATATTATTTCCCCTTCGTAATCGCTCACTTTGTCCTTCTGAGCTTAGAAAGAAAAAAAGGGCAAGCAAAAGAAAGGGGGAAAGAATCGATTTTTGCATAAAAAGTTCTATGGAAATTCCACAAAACCCCTCTTCTTCTTCCTCCTCCTCCTCTTTGAATGTTAGGGTTTGCTGCCGGAATTGAGGGAATTCTCGGAGGAACCAAGCGGAGCCATGAGCCGTCTCGGGGTCCTTGAGCCGATGGATCTCGAAAAGCCGGGACTTTCCCATGAGATGAAGGGCTTCGCCACCTCCTCCTCGTCCCCGTGCTCGATCTGCCTCGAGCTCGTGCTCGATCGCGAGAGGGCCACCGCGAAGCTCATTTGCGGCCACGAGTTCCATCTAGGTGATCGATTCCATCCTCGAATTATCTGAAAATTTCTCTATTTTATTGATCGTTTTCGTTTTGGTGTGCTTCGGATCGATCTTAATTTTGATAAAGGAGGCAGCTTTTGATGTGTTGTTGCGGAAATCCATTTAAAGTTGCCTCCTTTTCGAAAAAATATGTTTTTTAATAGAAAATTGTCAATTGTGATGGAATATAGAAGAAATTGGTAGGTTTGTGGTAGGGGTATCCACATTCAGTTCAATTCATGTCTTTAACGAATGAAAACAGGCTAGGAGTTGTATGAGTTACTTAGATTTTTCAAAGAAGGAGCTCCTTTTTTATGTTCCACATGAAAATCTGGAAAAAGAGAAAGGAGGTCTAAATTTAGGTTGTGATATATGCAATCAGTATATTGCAAGGACCTGGATTCAACCCAACATGTTTCAGAGTACGGACTCGGCACCTATTTTGGTGTGTCCTAGTGTATTTCGGAGTGAGCGTGCGTGTCCGATACGTGTGTTCGGACACAACATGACATGGACACGACATGAAGTTTGGAGTGTCCGTGCTTCTTAGATGTAGTGTATATAGAATCGATAGTTTAGGGAACATATAAATCGGCTCCGGTTAAATATTATCAAAATGATTAACGACTGCAACGGCAATTGGTGTCTACATAGGCCCATTTAACAAAGTCATTTTCCCATGAGAAGCCTTGTTAATGCAGGAGATGGTTACCTCTTAAAAAAGCAGCAGCAGGAAGCAATGCAAGCATGAAAGAAGGAACTTGCTATAAAATATGGGTCTTAGGAAATAAGAACAGGGTGGACAAAAATGAAAGTAGAAGAATTATGGCTGAGGTTTCTACTAGTCGGAAAATAAATGAAATAGCAACAACTGAATGAATGTTAATTCGTAAGTTAATGATCATTATCAGTTGTATTGATAATGTGTTAGGAGGTATAACATCTACGAAATTACATAGGTGGAAATGCAGTATGTATGCATATAACATCAATAAAACCAAATCCTCTTAAAGGGTTATGGCTGTAAACCAAGTCTTCTTAAACGGTTGTGGCTATTAACGTGACAAAAATATGTACCACTTGATGCTAACATATCATGTCAATGTGTTTAAGTGCACAATAAATGTTTGATAGGGAGGCTAAGATATTACGATTGTAATTCATGAACATGAAAATAATGTCTTAATTCCCATGTGCGTGGCACGGTATAATTCCATGTTTACTAATTATGCCTTTCTTGATCTTTTATCATCTAGCGTCTTATGTGTTGGAGTTTTTCCTTGACATGTAAAGAGTTTGCACTCAACACATGCCTACTATTTAGTCCTACATTGGAAAAACACCATAAGTTGTATCTCAATATATACTTGGTATGTTGTTGAGATGTGCACATGGGGTGGTGACCCTAAGGAGGGAACCATGTGGGTGATTTTACTAGGAGGTAAGGATAAAACTCTTTGGTAAAGCATTAATGCTTTTTGCTCTTGGAATTTATTCCATTGGAGCTAAGCCCCATAGGGACTTAGCGACTCGGACTCGGACTTAGACTCGGGCTTATGGGCTCATGAGGTATAATGTGACGCTTTGTTGGCGCACTTTGCACTTAGCACGTCAGTTATTGGCGCAGGTGCGCAGTTGGCGCGCGCGCTGTGCCAGTTGGCTAAAATTGTGTCTGTGCACGATTTAAGCGATTACAGAACGTTCAAAGCAATTTTTTTTCACGTCCCGAACATTTTGCTAACTGGGCGGTTACAGTGCGGGCCTATATAAGCTTCTCTCCTCTCTCTCAAGGAAGTACTATTCAGAACAATTTCTTACGCTTTTCTGAGAGTTAAAGAGTAGAGATAATCAGTGCACCAACGCTATTTAGCGACAGTCTGCGCCATCCGAGGAGTCAGAAGAGCGGAGTGTGAAGAACAGGTAGGCAACTCTAGAGGGGGGTGAATAGAGTTTATAACAATAATAGCCAAATAAAAATTAAACTCTTTTCACCAACAGTAAATAATCAGAGTAGTAAATGCGGAAATAAAAAGATCAAGAGAGCATACGCAAACACAGTCATTTTTAACCTGGTTTTTCTCGTGGAGGACTAGTCCAGGCCTGAGAACTCTAGCTCAGGATTAAATCCACTATTTGTGAAATAGTAGTTACATCCCGTGCCTTTATTTCAGAAGAGCACGTCAACTTCTTACAAAGATCGTTGTGGCGATGCTTGGAATTTTCCAAGCGACTTTCTTGACTTTTGCACAAACTCCTAACTGAATAGCACTGAGCATTTTTAGGCTTAGGAAGCTTGTGGCTAGTAGATGAGAAGGTTAAGGCTTGTATGAGGCTTATAGAGAAGAGAAGAGAAGATAATTAGATGATTGAAAATGAGAGAATTCAAGGCCTATTTATACTAGTTGGGATAGGCAGAATTCGACCAGAATTCTGTGTCAAGAATTCAAATTTTTGACCGTTGGACAACTAGCATACAACAAACCCTAAAAATTAGGGTCCTGTAATTTAGGGGACAGAGTTTGGCCCGAACTCTGTGTTGAGGCAGAGTTCGCTCCGAACTCTGTCTCCATGCTGACAGAAAGTTCAATGGGCCTATGTGGGCTAGTTTTGGCTTGGTGGATCTTTTGGATTTGTTTTAGGGATAAGGGTTAAGCCAAGAATATCCAGTGCCACTCAGTTTACATTTAGCTAGACTCAATAAATGTAAAATAGTACAGACTCCGAAACGAGTGCGCTGCAGGAGAGAGACGACGTCCGTCATGTACTGAGTTCTGTTTTCATGTGTCATATTGAATTATGACAAGTATCATATTGTCAATTTGTCAATATTTGGTTGACTGTGATTTGGGTCAACAATCTTCCCCATATTGATAATTGACAAAAATGATATTTGTATATTCAATGTTCATACCTGGACACAAGTTGAAAGGAGTAGATATGCATAGAATGCAGTAGCTCTCCCATAAAATATAGTTTCTTTGTAAACCAATGTGCTTTGTCCTGATATACATAATCTCCTCTAAAACATAGCTATTACACAATATGATAGAAAATACGATAAAAATATGAATATCAAATAGATCTCCCCTTTTTTGGCATTTATCAAATATGAATATCAAACACAGACATGCAATAGATTGTATAAAAGATTAACTGGCAAGCACACAATAATAATGATATAATAACTGCAGATAAGATCTAAAGATCCACAGAAACTGAAAGTGTACTCATACAAGAAAATCAAACTACATAATCAGAAGTCCATAATGCATAAAACTAAATAAGATCATCAGCAGTAGCAGCAGCAGGTACGGAACCATATCCATCATGGAGTGCGAGATGGTCCAGCGGTGTCAGATGGATCAGTATCCGAACGACGAGGATCCACGAAAGCTGCATCCGGATCCAGATATCGCATGACCCAGGGGTCGTCGATACGGTAATCGGCGCGAGATAGATCCCGCTCTATAGGAAGGGGCATAGTGGGATGCCGAGACATGGTGTACCGGATGTCATGCAATGAGTTGCTGATGGCACTCATCTGCAAAGTGGTACGATAATTGAGCTGGGTCCAGCGGTCGTCCTCCAATATGAAACGATCGCGAAGCATGGTCTGGATAGACTCGAGAGTAGCAGGAGGTGCGGGCGCAGGTTGCCCAAGAGCAGGTGCATCAGCCTGAGCATCAGACCCGGAATGCTCGGAGTCAGCGGGAGACTCGACAGCTGCCTGAAGCCGCCTTGCCTTTAGACAGAAAGGCAGGGGCTGGAAGGAACTGGCACTCATCAAGAGGAACATAAAATGTACGAAAGACCATCAGCAAATAGAGAGCATAGACCAATGATCGAGGCCTCTTCATTGCACTAATCATCCAGTCCATCATAGTGCGTGGAAGGTTGAACGGGACATAGAAGTGAAGGTGATAGAGGGGAAAGATCTCAAAATAAGAAACTTCATCAGTCGATCCTGCTTTGGACAAGATCGTGGAGAAGACGATACGATGAAGTTCGTAGAAATATGGGTCAAGGAATTTTGCAAGTAACTTGCGTGGACGAGTGTTAGGAGTACACAAATCGTCCTTAAAATTCTCAAGGGACGACCCATCGGAAAATTGAAACTTGCGTGCATCAACAAGTTTCTCCCAAGAGTTGGGTTCCGGAATATCGAGATATTCCGCAAGTTCAAAATCATCGAAAGAGATGTTGATTCCCGGCGACACGAGAATAGAGTCGTGTGTCGTCAAAAGTAAGATTACGGTAAAACATCTGGATCGCATTCAAATATATAAGTGAAGTTGTAGAAACTAACTCATCAAGACAAAGATCATGAAATAATGAGTCATAACGAGAAAATATAGTGAAATTGATAGGATGACCCGCGCACACAGGCCGTGAACGAAAATCATTGAACCATCCATTTGATGCTTCCAATGAAACAAAAATTCGATTATCGAATGTGTTGGGGTCATTGGGTTGTGGTGGATTGAAAAGTGGATGAATGGGTTGATCATCTCGAGGAGGAGGGTTCGATGAGGAAGCACCCTCGGTTCTAGCCCTCTTTCCTCTATTGAACAACCTAGGTGCCATTGATAAAGATAGAAATTTGAAATATGAGATGGAGAAAAAGAGAGTTATACCTCAAGAGATTAGTGGAATATGGAAGAGAATGATGCAAAAGCTATTCTTCTTGAGTTTGGGGAAGAAAATCACACTAGATTGAGAATTCTAGGGTTAGGGTTTGGAGAGGATGAAGTTGGAGAGGTTTTAGAGGAGGCAATGTAGAGGAGAGAGAGGGAGAACCCGAAAATATGAAAGGGGGTTCGGCTGGTCGGGTTGATCCTGGATCGTAGGATCAAAAAAGGATAGATGGCTGAGAGCAACTGGAAGTTCTGGAATGACCAGACCGAATTCGGCCCGAACTCTGTGTGAGGCAGAGTTCGGCCCGAGTTCTGGGTTCTGGGACCAGAACTGAAAACAGTTTAAAAAATTGCCAAGTTGGAGAAAACTGACATGAGTGATAAAGATGGAAAAATTGCAAAAGTAAGTGGCCAAGTTAGAAAATTGCAAATGTGAATGGAGTAAATGTAAATGAAGTTAGAAAAATGAATTAAGCAAGTTATAAATGAAATTGAACCATGTAATAAACAAGGATTTATGACACAAATTATTACGATGAAACTGCCATGGGGTAGCTGTAGGGGCCGGATCCCAGCTAGCGGTAGTCCGAAGACTAGTGCACCGTGTCGCTTAGGCTTTTACGCCTTGTCAGAAGGACCCTTTTGGCTTTTACCCATAGCAAAGTCATCATAAAGAAACATGACATAATCGATATTTACGCAGGCCAATTTAATGAATAACCGTTTCATCCAAAATTCCTAATTCACGACAGAAAGTTGAATCGCTCTTTGGATAGTGGTTTAGTAAAGAAATCTGCCAGCTGATGATCAGTGTCAATAAATTCTAAATTTATAGTGCCATTTTGTTGATAATCACGCAAAAAGTGGTGACGAATTTCAATGTGTTTCGTGTGTGAGTGACATATAGTTAGTAAGGCTGATGGCGCTAGTGTTATCACAGAATATAGGAATGTGCATAAAAGATAGGTTATAATCTGCAAGGTTTTGCTTCATCCACAGAATTTGTGCACAACAACGACTAGCTGCGATGTATTCAGCCTCTGTTGTGGATAGTGCGACATAATTCTGCTTCTTGCTAAACTATGAGATTAGAGCCTTGCCTAATAAATGACACGTGCCGTTTGTACTTTTTCGGTCGACTTTGCATTCCGCAAAATCAGCATCCGAATAACCAATAAGGTCTAAAGATGTAGATTTGGGATACCACAAGTCCACTGTAACAGTACCCTTAAGGTATCGAAAGATAAGCTTAACGGCGGACATGTGTGATTCCTTAGGACTAGCTTGATAGCGAGTACACAGACAAACACTAAACATAATATCGGGACGACTAGCAGTAAGGTAAAATAGACTACCAATCATACCTCAATACTTACGTTGGTCAACAGGTTTGCCGCTTTCATCAGGTTCCAGCTTGGTCGTAGTAGCCATGGGAGTGCTGATTGGTTTGACGTTGTCAAGATCAAACTTCTTCAGCATATCCTTTGTGTATTTTGACTGGCTGATGAATGTTCCTTGCGAAGTTTGTTTGACTTGCAATCCAAGGAAGTAGGTGAGCTCCCCATCATGTCATCTCAAATTCGTTCTGCATACACTTAGCAAAATTTTGGCATAGATTTTTATTAGTGGACCCAAATATGATATCATCAACATAAATTTGAACTAAAAGAATGGTGTCTTGAAAAGATTTGATAAAAAGTGTAGTGTCAATCTTCCCTTTTGAAAAATCTTTATCTAGTAAGAAATTGCTTAGGCGTTCATACCAAGCTATGGGGGCTTGTTTGAGGCCATATAGCGCTTTTTTAAAGCTTGAAAACATGGTAGGAAAATTTTTGATTTTCAAAACCGGGGGTTGTTTTACAAAAACTTTCTCCTTAATAAAACCATTCAGAAAAGCACTTTTGACATCCATTTGGAAAAGTTTAAAATTCTGAAAGTTTGCAAAGCCACAAAGCATCCGAATGGATTCAAGTCTTGCAACAGGAGCATACGTCTCATCGTATTCGATACCTTCTTCTTGGTTGTATCCTTGAGCTACTAGATGAGCTTTGTTGCGAGTGACTGAACCATCTTCATTTACTTTGTTACGAAAAATCCATTTAGTACCAATAATCGAATGGTTAGCTGGTTTAGGAACAAGTTCCCAGACCTAGCTTCTTTCGAATTGGTTGAGTTCTTCTTACATAGCGGAAATCCAAAATTCATCATTGAAAGCTTCTAAAACAGTTTTAGGCTCAATTTGCGAAATGAAAGCAGTACTAGCAATAGAATCTCTTAAAGATGATCGAGTACTTACTCTGCGTGATACCTCACCTATTACCAAGTTTTCTGGGTGTGACGGCTTGAACGCGAACTTCTTCGGTAAGCCCTCCAGAGAATTGGTTTCAGGGGTGGTATTCATCGGTGTGGAAGTTGATGGTTCAATATCATCGTCGGGGATAGCCACTGCACTATTTTTCTCATCAAAAGTCGCATTAGTAGATTCTTCTACAATCATTGAGCGTTTGTTGAACACTCTATATCCCTTACTCTTGGCAGCATAGCCAAGAAAAATACCATCGTCAGCTTTGGCATCAAACTTGCCTAGGTTGTCTTTGGTATTTAGGATAAAACAGTGACAACCGAACACTCTAAAATAAGAGACATTAGGAGTCCTACCAAACCAAAGTTCATAGGGTGTTTTCTTCGAAATAGGTCGAATAAGCACCCTATTTAAAACATGGCACTCTGTACTGACAGCTTCTGCCCAAAAATATTTCGGAAGTGAAAATTTATTCAACATGACTCTAGCCATATCGCCAAGAGTCCTATTCTTCCGCTCCACAACACCATTTTGTTGAGGAGTTCTAGGACAATAAAACTCATGATCAAAACCATTTGTTTCGCAAAATTTTTCAAAGTCAGAATTTTCGAATTCGCCTCCATGATCACTTCGGATTCGAGTAATCATGTAGCCTTTTTTGTTTTGGACCTTTTTGGCAAAGATTTTGAAAACTGAAATAGCATCGCTTTTGTTTGAAAGGAAGAAAACCCAAGTGAATCTTGAAAAATCATCTACAATAACAAAAGCATAGAGTTTTCCACCAAGACTGGCTACTCTACTGGGACCAAATAAGTCCATGTGCAGTAATTGCAAGGGTCTAGTAGTACTTACAGTGTTTATGGTTTTAAATAAAGATTTGGTTGCCTTATTCAGTTCACATTCGGCACATACCGTGTCCTACTTGAATGTGATGTCGGGCATACCTCTTACTAGCTTCTTTGTCGATAGTCTGGATATAGTATCCATATTGGCATGACCAAGACGCTGGTGCCACAACAGTCTTTCACCCTTGTGGGCGTAGAGGCATCTTCCTGCACTGTTAGTATTTCTAGATAGATAGAAAATATAAATGTTATATTCTATTATCCCTTCAAAAGCAATGTCTCCCGTTGACCTATCATAAATGTAGCATTTATTCTTTCCAAAGTTAATATCATATCCATGATCAGCATGATGACTTATGCTGAGCAGGTTATGCTTTAACTCGGTCACTAAGCAGACATCCTTTATTACAGGAGAAGGAGGATAACCAATAGTACCATTACCTATGGTGTAGCCCTTTAAATTGTTACCGAAGGATACATATCCTTCCCTCTTCATCGATAGTGATGCGAAAATATTTGCATCTCCAGTCATATGTCGCGAGCATCCACTATCGAGAATCCACTTGTTTTTAGTTGAGGAAGGAAGGTCCACCTACATCACGAGTAGATGTGACCTTTGGTACCCAAGTTCTTGTGGGTCCTGAAATGTTAGTCTTCGGTACCCATACATATAGATTAATATCAACTAATTTCCTAAGTCTACACTGTGGTGATATATGACCATGCAATCCACAGTATGTGCAAGTAGCATGCCTATTTGTGTTAGGAGCAGGTTGATAGTGATGTCTATATGCAGTATGGTGATAGTTATGTGAAACAGCAGGATAGTGACTATATGTAGCAGCATGATAATAGTTATGTCTATATGCAGTATGGTGATAGTTATGTGAAACAACAGGATAGTGACTATGTGTAGCAGCAGGATAATACTTATGAGTAGATTGAGAATGATGTCTACGTGCATGTGGTTTACGTGTTGTATGGGAATACGTGTACCTATAAGCATGGTTACGTGCTGCATGTGGGTGACGTGTTTTACTATTATGAGTGGTCTTGTGTTTTGTGTGTGTTTTGTGACTGTGTGATTGGGTTTGAGGTTGAGCAACCTGTTTCCCCAATCTGATCTCTAATTTCTTAGAGACGGCATTCAGTTCATTACACTTAGCATTCAGACCATCAATCTTAGCAATTGAGATCTTGTGTTTATTCTTTTCTTCAGCAAGCTCTTTGTTGAGTGCTGAGATCTCACGTGTTTGCTTTTCAATAAGTGTTTCGGCATCATGTAAGCTTAATTTAAGCTTGGACACCTCATCAGTGACTTCTGTGGGTGGAGTGTCTCTAACATTATCAAGTAACGAAGAAAGATTTTGAATCTCTAGTTCATAGCCTTTGATTTTCTCCTTGGCATGCTTATATTTACTAATGACTTTCTTGTGATCATTTAGTAAGTCATTAAAAGCATCGCCAAGTTCATCAAATGTAAAGTCATCAAGAGTTTCGCTAGTTACCTTCTCGGATGTTGCCATTAGGCAGACATTAGCAGTGTCTCGAGGAGAGCCGTCTTCTTCCTCAGAATCACTGGCTTCGCTTTCGTGCCAAATACTAGTGCTGGCCTACTTTCTTGAAGTAGGCTTCTTGTAGGGCTTCTCATATCGGTTACCCTTCTTTGCGAAGGGACAATCCTTTCGAAAGTGTCCAGTCTTTTTGCAGCCGTAACAAGTTGGTTCCTCCTCGTCGTCTTCTTGTTGTTCCTTCTTCCTTCGATTGAAACGAAGGAACTTCTCGAAGTTGCGGACTAGAAGCGCTTGATCATCACCTTCTGAATTGTCGTCGTCAGTCTCTTCAGGATCAGCCCTTCGACGATGAGCTTTTAGGGCAATCTCTTTTGCCTTTGGAGTAGGTTCGTCGAAGTCTTTGAGGTCGAGCTCGTAGGTCATCAGCTTTCCCATCAAAGTTTCCATAGACATTTTGGTGAGATCATTGCCTTCTATAATTGCTGTTACCTTAGAGTTCCAGATCTTCGGTAGCCCCCTAAGTAACTTGCGGATCTTCTCATGATTGGAGTATTGTTTGCCAAGAGATGACAGAGGATTGATGACGTCAAGGAACCTTGTGAACATTTGGGTAATCGTCTCATTCGGCTTCATCTTGAACGCCTCGTATTCTTGAGTTAGACGACTGATCTTAGATTCCTTGACTTGAGTGGTTCCTTCATGTGTCACTTCTAGAAGCTTTCATACTTCGTGCGAGGTGGTGCATGTCGAGACCCTGTTAAATTTATTCCTGTCTATTGCACAGAAAAGAGCATTAATAGCTCTAGCATCTAGACTCGCCTGTTTCTTTTCCTCGTCACAGTATTTGTCGTTGGGTTTTTCGATGAGATCTCCCTCGACAACTATTCTAACGGGCTTTTTGTAACCATCGGTGACAATGGTCCACAAGTCAAAGTCTAGAGACTTGAGATAGAAACTCATCCTAGTTTTCCAATAGGTGTAGTTGGTTCCATCAAATAGGGGTGGCCTATGAGTGGACTGTCCCTCACCATGGTTGGAAAACATAGGTTGTGTGGTTGCCATGGATCAGCTCTAGGATGTTACTCCTTGTTAAGGGAACAAAGCTCTGATACCAATTGAAGAACAGGTAGACAACTCTAGTGGGGGGGGGGGGGGGGGGGGGGTTGAATAGAGTTTATAACAATAATAGCCAAATAAAAATTAAACTCTTTTTACCAACAGTAAATAATCATAGTAGTAAATGCGGAAATAAAAAGATCAAGAGAGCATACGCAAACACAATCGTTTTTAACCTGGTTTCCCTCGTGGAGGACTAGTCCAGGCCTGAGAACTCTAGCTCAGGATTAAATCCACTATTTGTGAAATAGTAGTTATACCCCGTGCCTTTTCTTCAGAAGAGCACGTCAACTTCTTACAAAGATCGCTGTGGCAATGCTTGAAATTTTTCAAGCGATTTTCTTGACTCTTGCACAAATTCCTAACTGAATAGCACCGAGCACTTTTAGGCTTAGGAAGCTTGTGGCTAGTAGATGGGAAGGTTAAGGCTTGTATGAGAAGATAATTGGATGATTGAAAATGAGAGAATTCAAGGCTTATTTATACTAGTTGGGATAGACAGAATTCTGGCCCAGAATTCTGTGTCAATAATTCAAATTTTTGGCCGTTGGACAACTAGCATACAACAAACCTTAAAAATTAGGGTCCTGTAATTTAGGGGACAAAGTTTGGCCCGAACTTTGTGTGGAGGCAGAGTTCGGCCCGAACTCTGTCTCCATGCTGACAAAAAGTTCAATGGGCCTATGTGGGCTAGTTTTGGCTTGGTGGATCTTTTGGGTTTGTTTTGGGGATAAGGATTAAGCCAAAAATATCCAATGCTACCCAGTTTACATTTAGCTAGACTCAATAAATGTAAAATAGTACAGACTCCGAAACGAGTACGCTGCAGGAGAGAGACGACGTCCTCATGTACTGAGTTTTGTCTTGATGTGTCATATTGAATTATGACAAGTATCATATTGTCAATTTGTCAATATTTGGTTGACTGTGATTTGGGTCAACTGAGTGTTCCGAAGTTCTCCGTTGAACTTGCTGGTTCCTGGAAGTTGTTCGTGTGGGGCGAATCAAACTTTGAGCGCCGGTGATCATTCACCCCAGCAGGCATTTTCACCATTTTTGTTCATCCGCTTTTATTTCGTTCTAAACGAGAACGTTTCTGATCTAATCAGAAAACGTTAGTGGACATTCATCGCCGCCACTACAAAATTTTATGTGCCTTCTTCGAACTGATACATTAGATTTCGTTTCTCAGAATCCTCCTGGATTTCTGTCGTGTACCTTCTTCGAAGTGTTGCATAATTTTTAGTTTTTTATTGAAAAATTACGCCCCGGAAATAACAATCTCAAAGCTTGATTCTACAAGATGGAAAACTTTCGTGCTGCACTCATCAATCGTAACTTCAACAAGTTAGTGCAATTTGATGGAGAGCACTATCAAGTTTGGAAGAGCAAGGTTAGCCTCAGTCTTCAACTTTCTGAAGTTGACCACGTGCTAACCGAGGAAGAACCGACTGTTCCAGAAACTGGGTTTGCAATCGCAATTATTGCTGCTACTAAAAGTCAGACCAAATGGAGAAGGGAGAATATTCTCTGTACGCTTCTCATTCTAAATGCTATGGAGGACTCCCTGGCAAAATCATATTCTAAGAAGACAATTGCCAGAGAGATGAGAGTCTCTGGAAAAACTGTACGAAGATGACAAAAACATGAGCAAGATATTTATCGTTGAAAAATATCATAAATGACTCTTTGAAGACGAGAAGACTATGCTGCCGCAGGTGAAGGAGTTCCTGAAGCTGCGACAGAAGTTGGAAGATGAGGCGATGCCCCTCACCGACAAGTTTGTTGTTGGAGGGATCGTCTCCAAACTTCCCGCTGGTTGGAGCAAGTTCTATGCAAACGTGCATAGGAAGAAATTGGAGATCAGTTTCAAAGATCTCCTACAGAAAATTTATGTTGAGGACCAGATGAGGGCTCAACTGAAGGTGGACGCACTGTCCAAACAGATGGTTAACACCAATTTGGTCTACACCAAGGAATCCAAGGGAAAGCATGCGGCTTCCCACAACAAGAAGGACCTAAACAATCTGAAAGTGAAGGGTACTTCTTTCAAACAACATAAGCCAAAGTCCCATTTTGCTTGCTTCAAGTGTGGCAAGAAGGGCCACTTTAAGAGTGAATGCAAATCTAAGCCCAAGCAATCAGAGCAAGGTGAGCCTAGTAAGGTTTCAATGATCACTGACGTTATTGCAATGATTGCTCAGGTCACTGCGGTGGAGGTTGACTCTGACTGGTGGGTAGACACTGGTGCTACCTGCCATGTCTGCTCAAGCAAGGAATGGTTCCTACATACACACCAACTTAAGTTGTTTTGGTGGCGAACCAGGCACAAGCTGAAGTGCAAGGGATCGGGACGGTAGTGTTGAAGCTAACTTCAGGGAAGTCTCTGACGCTTCAAGGTGTGAAGCATGTACCTACTATCGCAAAGAACCTGATCTCTGGAGGCCTAATCTGTAATGCAGGCCTAAGAATGGACATCAATGCTGGTCAGATGGTGATGTCCATAAAGGGAACATACTTCGAAAAAGTCTTTTACACCGAAGGAATGTTTAAAATTCAGCTTGTAAATCAGTTCAATGTTGTTAATGCAATCACTCATTCTGGTTATACTCTTGAGTTGTGGCGTAATAGAGTAGGACATGTTCATTGTAAAAGAATAAACAGAATTTCTAGTCTAGGACTTATCTCCAAATGTGGGGGTAAGATAGAGAAATGTGAAGTATGTGCTCAGACGAAGATCACAAGAAAATCCTTTCCTCGGGTTAATCGAAGCACAGATCTTCTGGAGTTGGTACACTCTGATATCTGTGACTTCAAACAATTCTCTACAAAGGCCGGGATGAAGTATTTCATAACCTTCATCGACGACTTCTCAAAGTACGCGTTCGTCTACTTGCTCAAGGCTAAAGACGAAGCATTCGAGAAGTTCAAAGAGTTCAGGGCTGAGGCTGAACGACAAACTGGACAACAATTCAAAAGAATAAAAAGTGATCGAGGCGGAGAGTGCCAGTCTCAAGAATTCATATCGTTCTGCAATGAAATTATCAATGAGACTACTGCTCTGTACTCTCCTCAATCTAACGGAGTAGCGGAAAGGAAGAACAGAAAGTTGACAGAAATGATAAACTCAATGCTGTTGACTGCGGGTCTTCCAAAATGCTACTGTGGAGAAGCTGCATTGACGACCACTTTTATTCTGAATAGAGTGCCGCATGCAACTTCAGATGTCACTCCTTATGAACTTTGATTCAAGGTCAGACCAAACTTGAATATCATTCGAGTGTGGAGGTATCTGACATATATGAAGCTTCCAGATCTCAAGATTCAGAAGCTCGGGACAAGGACTACGAAGACGATCTTCTTAGGTTATGCCGAGAAGAGTGATGCTCGGAGATTTCTTGATATTGAATCAAATCATATCATTGAATCTCGCGACGCAGAATATTTGAAGATAAGTTTGCAAGGCACAAGAACATTGTTCTTGCGGATATTCCGGAGAACAATGAGGGTGTGCAGGAAACTGAAGTTTCCAATGAGAACGTAGTCCAAGAAGAAGTTGTTGAAACAACTGTTGAACCAGAGCTCGCTGAGCCGTCAACTAAGCAAGTGAGGAGGCCAAAGGACTTCGGAAATGACTTTGTCACCTATCATGTGGAAGCAGATCTGCCTACCTATGATGAGGAGATGAAGACCAGAGACACTGTTTTCTGGAAGGAGACGATAGACAATGAAATTGATTCAATCACCTCTAATAACACTTGGGTGTTGGTTGATCTTCCTGAAGGAGTGAAACCCATCGGATGCAAATAGATCTTCAAGAAGAAGATGAAAGCAGATGAAACTATTGACAAGTTCAAGGCTAGGCTAGTAGCCAAGGGATTTTCTCAGAAGCAGGGGATCGACTATTTCGACATATATGCTCCAGTAGTCCGGATGACCACCATCAGAATGTTGATTGCTCTCGCAGCAATACATAAGTTGGTGATACATCAGATGGATGTAAAAACGATTTTCCTAAATGGCGAGCTGATTGAAGAGATTTACATATAACAGCCAGAGGAATTTGTCATCAAGGGTCTTGAAGACAAAGTCAGCAAGTTGGTGAAGTCCTTGTACGGTCTTAAACAGACTCCCAAGATGTGGCATGAGAAGTTTGACAAGGTTATAAGGTCAAATGGCTGCAGGGTCAGCGAGACGGATAAGTGTGTTTACACAAAGTTCGCTGATGGAAGAGGTGTAATCGTTTGTCTGCATGTGGACGACATGCTGATCCTAGGTACGGAGGGCTGTGTCACGGAGACAAATAAGTTCATCTCGACTAAGTTCAGTATGAAGGACTTGTGGGAGGCTGATGTGATCTTAGGGATCAAGATCATCCGGACAGATACTGGACTGGCGCTGTCACAGTCTCATTATATTGAGAAGATCACACGCAACGGATATCAGGATCTTCCAGGGATCGATACGCCTTACATGTGTGATCTGAAGCTGAAGCTTAAATCGAGGGAAAGCGTCAGGCAGCTGGAATATACAAGCGTTATCGGGAGTTTGATGTATGCTACTACTGCCACAAGTCCTGACATAGCTTTCGTCGTGGGAATGCTGAGTCGGTTCACGAGCAACCCAGACGTTGAGCACTGGAAAGCTGTGAAACGGGTAATGAGATATCTCAAGAAGACTCAGACATATGTACTGCACTACATCGGAGATCCGTCGGTAGTAGAAGGCTTCAATGATGCCAGTTGGTGCTCAGAGTTGGAGAGCGAGAGGTCTACAGGCGGATTTATTTTCACGATGGGTGGAGCTGCTATATCGTGGAAGTCGAAAAAGCAGACTATGCTCTCTCGTTCCTCCATGGAATTTGAGTTCTTTGTACTTGATAACGCAGTGGAGGAAGCAAAATGGCTTCGGTAGCTCATGTATCATATTCCAGTAGTTGGGATGCAAATACCGACAATTCCGATATACTGCGACAACCAGGCGACTTCGGCGGTGGCATTAAATGATCTCGTCAACGGGAAGAAGAGAACTGTGCGGTTAAAGCACATGGCAGTGCACGATCTCATTAAGAGAGGTATCATTGCAGTGATTGATGTTCGGAGTCAGGAGAACCTGACAGATCCGTTCACAAAGGGCCTCAAGTGCCAGCTGGTCGATGACACAGCTTGTAAAATAGGCTTAAAGGCATTCTGATATTATGTTATTGCAATCCTACCATAAAGTTTTATGCTATTAGTTCAAAGAGAAATCTACTAGACATCTAGCTTTTGATTCAAGGGAGGACCACTAACTGGGAAAATATCAGGAATAGTGGGTACATGTCCTCTGTGGCATGTAAAGGTTACGGACCTACAACCACTGTTGTTTACTATATGTTTTTTGCGGAAAACGGATCTGTGATGAGGATGGCTTAAACGCCTTAATGAGTTCTCAGGCAGAGTGAATGCTTGGTGTGCTTTACAAGAACCACGGTAGCATAACACTACAAGGAGTGTAACTCCATGCTACAGTGGGGTGACTCCACCATGAGGTTCTTAGGTAGGGATAATGTCTTGTCTTTAGGCCATGTCATAGCGGCGTAGCACCGCAAGGGAAGCGCAAGGCTTCATGCCATGCCTTTTTAATAAAGAACTCACCTATAGTGTATGGACAGAGATATCAGACCGTCTCTTGAGGGTAAACTTGTAGATGCCCAAAATTATACACTAAAACCAGGCTAGCACAATGCCTTTAATATGCAGCCAGAAGCACATGTAACTACATTATGTGAGTAGGAAGAATTACAGCTATGGTGCAGAATTCAAGGCTTAGTCCATTCTTGTATTATAGTCTGTTGTTTGACCCATGCCGGAAGATTTAAGTCGTCAGCGACATCTATCCTAATGCCAGTGTTATAAATTTCGGTAGTCGGAATCGGCGCGGCGAGGGTCCGCACAGCGCCTAGGGCGCCTAGGCGCCGATTTTTTTTTTCTTTTCCCTGTTGTAACTTTACTTGTGCTACTCTAAACTAATAAAGATTTATCTCTAAATGCCTTTTGTTTGTTATTGATTACAGGGTACAGGGTTCAACTTCAAAGAATCAAAGTTCAAACATTTATAGAGAGAAGATAATCACAATGAAAATATTGAAAGAGCCAAGATCACATTACGGGACGAACCGCCCGCCTGAAACGCACAGACCGAATTGACCGATTTTTCTCGATTTTTCCCGATTTTTCCCGAATTGGACCGATTTGGGCCGATTTTCGGCGCGTAGCGATTTCCTGAACCGAAATAAGGGTTTTCGCCTCGGATTACCGACGCCTAGCGCCTAGGCGGCGCCTAGGCGCCCGAATTGGGCGAAATTTAGAACACTGCCTAATGCATGATGGACAATTACTGTAGGGAACACTCAAATCCATATATCGAGATATGTGGGAGATTGTTGGAGTTTTTTTTTAACATGTAGAAAGTTTGCATTCAACACATGCCTAGTATTTAGTCCCACATTGAAAAAAACCATAAGTTGTATCTCAATATATACTTGGTATGTTGTTGAGATGTGCACATGGGGTGGTGACCCTAAGGAGGGAACTATGTAGGTGATTTTACTAGGAGGTAAGGATAAGACTCCATGGTAAAGCATTAATGCTTTTTGCTCTTGGAATTTATTCCATTGGAGCTAAGTCCCGTAGGGGCTTAGCGACTCGGGCTCATGGGCTCATGAGGCGTAATGTGGCATTTTGTTGGCGTATTTTGCACTTAGCACGTCAGCATCGTCGCTAGGCGCATAGTGCGCTTAAGTTGCGCTCGTTGCGCGAGCCTCTTGCGCAGCCGTTCGCGTGCCAGTTCGTACTGCCCGATTGTGCGACCAAATGGCGCGTCAGTTGGCGTGGCCAGATGGCGCGGCTTGATCGCGTGGCCAGATGGTGCTGCCAGTTGGAGCAGCAGTTGGCGCGGTTTGCGCACGGTGCGCGCTGTGCGCAACACGCGCAAGTGCGCGCGGGAGCAGGTGGCGCTATTGGCGCAGGTGCGCAGTTGGCGTGCACTGTGCGTCAGTTGGCTCAAATCGTGTCTGTGAACAATTTGAGCGTGACACGATTTGAGCGGTTACAGAACGTTCGAAGCAGTTTTTTTCCACGTCCCGAACATTTTGCTAACTAGGCGGTTACAGTGCGGACCTATATAAGCTTCTCTCCTCTCTCTCTCAAGGAAGTACTATTCAGAACAATTCTTTACGAATTTTCAGAGAGTTAAAGAGTGGAGAGAATCAGTGCACCAGCGCCATTTAGCGCCAGAGTCCGCGCCATCCGAGGAGTCCGAAGAGCGGAATGTTCCGAAGTTCTCCGTTGAACTTGCTGGTTCTTGGAAGTTGTTCGTGTGAGACGAATCAAGCTTTGAGCGCCGGTGATCATTCACTCCAGCAGGCCTTTTCACCATTTCTGTTCATCCGTTTTTATATCGTTCTAAACGAGAACGTTTCTGATCTAATCATAAAACGTTAGTGGACATTCATCTCTGCCACTACGAAATTTTCTGTGCCTTCTTTGAAGTGACACATTAGATTTCGTTTCTCAGAATCCTCCTGGATCTCTGTTGTGCACCTTCTTCGAAGTATTGCATAATTTTCAGTTTTCCATCGAGAAATTACGCCCCGGGAATAACATTATGTACTTCAAAATATGCCTCGTGTATATTTGCATATTCCCACTTTCAAGTGTGGACTCCCTTTCTTCTGTGATGAATGCTTTTCTACATATACCTTTTAGCATCATCCGTCCCATAAACACATCGTCAATGTAAAGTTGATAATAAATACATATAATGACACTCTTTGAATAAATAGAGGAGTGGATCTAAATGACAAATCGATTAACAAGGCCTTTGTAAGTAAATGATGTAAGTACGGTGCAACAGGATTCAAAACCTTTTACCAAAATGCTATCATGGCTGCATGGTATCTCCATACGTGAACACGCCATGTATCTAACCTTACAGTTCTTTCTTGGCACGTCGAAGGACCACTTTCACCACTAACATAAAGGAACTGTAGTGACTTTTTGCATACAACTTCATTGGGAATTCCTTGTGTTCGTTCAATGAACACAATTCTACTAATGAGCACCTACACTCGCTATGGTATCGACTAGACAAGGGACTTATGAGATCAGTCACACTCATCAATATAGTTCACGCAGAGTGTACTGACCTAATGTCTCTAATCGGTTCCACTAATGTCCTCTCAATGGACGTACAACTATGAACATCTGAAAAACAAAACTTGTAAGGATTTGAATCTCATCTAAGTCATCTCATGAGAGTTCAAATCCATTGCTCTTGTTCTAATGAGTTTATCATGTTGTTACTAGCAGCTATAAGTAAAACAAGAGAGAATGATAATTAAAATTCCATAACTAATAAGTTTAATTAATAATTGAGATGTCTAATACACAAAGTGATATATATGTTACGTTTAGAACTTTCTAATGGGCAATTAGTGCACATCACTATCAGCCTTTACCCAAATCATTTTGTGAGGTAGATAAATCCTTGTCCATCAACTTTATTACCTACTGCAAATTTCTTTGACTGTATATTCAGGTTCATTTGGTTTTCTCTTATCCTGGCAGCTCTTTCGGGTATGCTCTATCACTTTAACCAGCCACACCTGTGACTTCGAAACGTCTTAATTTTCTCTAATGATTTTTATTCGTTATCCTCGATGGAATCTTATCTTTCTACACTTGCAGTCACTTCTTATCTTATTTTATTGTATATATCTTTCTTCCATCTTTTTTTTTGTTTCATATTTTTTTGGCATGTAATTCTTGAATGATTGCTGCTTTTTTAACATGTCATTTTTTTGACATTCGAGGGTGTCGTTTTACTCGACGGTAAGGCTTGCTCCTTGCATCTTGGAGGATGTAAGTTCGAGCCACGAAAATAGCCTCTCTCTCTATATTTATATATGGGAATAAGGCTGCATACATCTTGACCCTCCCCAGACCATGCATAAGAGGGAGCCCCGTGTCACTGCGACACCCTTTTCATTTCTTGAATGCATAGCATTCTCACCAATAAAGCATGGATAGTCTTATAGTTGTCCTACAAATTTATAGTCTTACAAGAACCAACGGTACTCTAGAAGCACTTCTCCACTTATCCCATCCTCCTCTAATTCTATGAGCAACATTACCTCAATCTACCCTTAGTGATGAATGAGTAATCTGAAGTAAATGAAAGGATCGATCATTTGTACTTCATGACCTTTAATGGGAATTAATACTACACCTTACATAGTTTTGGGATACTTATGTCTCTTATATATTGATTGAAATCCCATAATTCTAAATCCTTTGGATCAAATAGCTATCTCCACATTTCTATCTTAGAAATCGATCCTTCTCTACTCTCCTCAATCAATATTATATTATAGAAAACCTCATGGAACTTCATCCCATGTGTTAAATTTCCATATTTAATGCAAACGCCAAGGCTTTAATGCCTTCGTCATCCCTTTTTTATTGTAAGCCTACAGTAGATGGAAATGTATCTAGGGTGTAAACTGACCAAATTTTACTGAACCTAAGTTAGATGAAGGTTTGATCATCTCAAACATGCTCATATATTTTCGATCCTAGAGCTTGTGTTCAAGCTCAGATATTAAGTGGAACATGAGCTGTTCGCATTTGGCTCATTTGATTTGACAACTCTTAAGGCTTAATATATATGGGTTGTAAGTCGCTTAATCTTCACTTCAAAAGAACTATCTAATTGTTCAAGATTGTAAGCTAAGTTATATAACTGCTACATTAAAATGTTTCATCCCAAGAATAGCCACTACTTCAAATTTGGTATTAGATTGATATTAGCTTACCAATTGATCAAATCATCTATACAACCAAACATACAATTGAATAGTTCACCATACTTTTGTACGTGGACACTATATCTAACATTCATCATTTCACATTATTTGGAAGGAAAATAACATCTAGCTTATTCAAGCTGAATATGAACAAGCATGAGTTGTTTAAGTGTTTAAGATTAGCTTGTTTTGATGTTATAAGTTCTAGTTATATGTTGAAGCTCTCATGTTTTAATTAGTCGAGCTTATGTTGAGCTGAATGTGAGGAGAACATGAGTTGTTCACAAAAGGCTTGTACGTCTGATCAGTGTTACTAAAATCAGATTCTTTGGCCGAGTACTCGCCCGTGTAACCGGTAATGGTCTAGGCCTGAGTAGCATTCCTGTACATGGGGCAACCAGTCGGTCACGACGGTTACCGGTACAATAACGATTAATCAGTTTGGTGTTTGTTAATCGTCCTTTTAATCGATTAACTGGTTGGATTTAAAGTTATGTTTGAAGAATATCCAAAGACAAAACTAGAACCTACAAAAAATCAAAGTACCACTCACAACACTCTTCCTCCTCACCATTTCTTTTCTTGTTCCTTTTCAAGTAGAATAATAGTAATCTAGTATAATGTTTTTCTCCTCTGCTGTTTATTTTACAATATCATTGAATCTATAGACTGCAGTTGTCCTCTTCTTTTCTTTCTCTCCTTTGTTGGTTCTTTATTGCACATTTAAACTCTTTACAATGTAGTTGTTTATTTTTGTTTGACATTGGTACTGGTATTCAAATTATGTTTATCATCGTCATTTAATAAGTGTCATAACTAAATATATCTATTGCATATATTTTATCTTCTACTTATATGCAATTTCCCTTTTCTTAGAATGATTACATTGTTTATGAGGAAAAAAAACTGTGTACCAAATAATCGGATTACTCGTTCCAGGGTCCTGGACCGTGCAGATATTGAAACCAAGTAATTTGACCTTGAGTCAGACATTCTATCAATTTTTTCTTTCATTTTTCTCATGCTTGTTTCTTTTGTACATGTCCCTTTCTATTTTAAGAGACATGATAAGGTGCCTCTCTCAGTTCGCAACTCCACTTACAGTGCCATTTCTATTGGTTCACATAGGACTAAATCTTACGAGGGTTTGCGGGTTGCAATCGGCTGGAAAAAACTCTCCTAAAATTTAGTCGTACATCGACCAATAACAATGCTGCATACTAGGAGATGCACCTTGTCATTTCTCTTATATCAATACATCTACTTATCACTTGTTTCTTTCTATAAAATCCACCACTCAAGTAAGACATTTCTCATATATGAAAAACATATGTAGATTTTCTTCTTCTCCCTGTCTTTTAATCAATTGTTTTATTTCACATGGCTTCTACGTCAGATATCTTTTGCATCAAACCAGATTGATTTTGAGAAATGTCCTTTTGTTGCCTAGCCTTCGTTCAGTTTTCTGAAGCTTTTATTGTATGGCTTGTAAAATTTGATTAGTTTGTTGTTTGTACAACTTCTTAGCTTTTTTGGTTACTATGAATGCATAGTGAAGGTCTTTTCATCTATTTGTTGGCATTTTCATAGATTTTGTTATTTAGGCAAATAAGTTATGTACCCTTGCTTATCCCCAAAAGTTAGTTACTGATACTGTCATTTTATCCTTGAAATTTTCAGTCAGAACATCAAGTGCTAAAATTTTGCCTTGTCTAATTTCACGTGATTTCTATTTCACTTTGATGTCGTTGTACGAACCCGGATGTTCACCTATATGGTTCCCACTTGATAATTTATAAAAACAACTCCATCTTTCCATTATTTGCTTTTCTTGTACTAGGATTCTGTAATTTTCACTTTGAATACATTTAGCTTATCTTGGTATTTACTCTTTCTTTCGTTACCTTAATGAGCTTGTAATTATCTCTTTCTCCAAGTTTCTAACTTTTTAAATTAGTACAAGAATTAGATTTAGACTCTCTAACCACATATCCTTCTTCATTATGCCAAGGACATAACTTGCTTATAGCTATCTTGGCTACGAAATTGCCATCTACATATAGGGTTGAGGTCTGGTCCACAGCTGGTAACAGGAACAATGTCAATTTTGTTTGGTTCTTTCTTGTCCTCCGCGGTTGACCCCATTATGACGAGATAACGCTTGGATGATGATGGTGATGACAGCAGATATGAAATTCATGAATAATTCTGCACGCTCAAGTACTATCATCCAAAAGTTGCCACTGTAGTTTTCTACTTCAGCTTAAAATATTTCCATCATATAATATTCTGGTCATACAACCTAAAAAATTACCATTGTATGTGATGACTCCTGTAAAGGCTTTCCCGTGTAACGAGCACTCTTTGCCAGAAAATTTAAGTATTGTAGTGACTTGTTTTGTTACTTTTATATGTTTTTACTTGCTATCTTGTACGGGAAATTTTAACCAGTTACCTTTCTACAACTTGTTGGTTTATTCATCTATTTGATAAGTTTTCTCTCAATTCTTTTTCTTTATGATCTAACATGTATCTTTCTATGTGCAGATTGTATTGGCTCTGCATTTAACGCGAAGGGTGCAATGCAGTGCCCAAATTGTAGGAAGGTTGAGAAGGGACGATGGTTATATGCAAATGGGCATTGCTCATCATCTGATTTGGATTTTGATGGCTGGGTGGCAGAAGACATCTATGATCTTGGTTACTCAGAGCTAGTATGAATCCTCCACAGCACTTCTCATAGTAATGAGCATTTTTGCACAGCTTTACATGTACAATATAACGTATCTAATTAGTTGATTCTATATCCTTGATATACCTAAACATGGTCAATTGATGCTCCCAGCATCCGATTTGCCTTGGTCTATCTGCACACTGTGTTAGATCTGAAATATGTTGCATGAACATGGATATTACACGACATGGTAAGGACACGTCAATACAGAAACAACACTTATTTTGGTGTGTCCTAGTGTATTTGAGTGTCCGTGGTGTGTCCAATACGTGTCTGACACGACACGATCCAGATTTTTTGGAGTGTCCGTGCTTCGTTGGATCTGAACACCCAATTTAATTCCAGACTCTTGCATCTTAAAATTGCCATTATTCTTCACTACTTGGATATATGCATAGCCTTGTATGTAAGTTACCCTTTTTTGAGTTTCAACCTTTTTTTTCTGGCTAGAAAGTAGCTGGATTTCCTTATTGAGATTATTGTACATGTATATAAGAATCACTGATGTATATAAGAATCACTGAACCTTGCTCTGTAATTACCATGCATTTTATGATTAGCGAATTAGTTGACATGCATTTCTTTAGGCCAACATAACCTTACTCTGCACACCACACTTCATGATTAGGGTGTAGTTGGCATGCATTTCTTTAGGCCAACATAGGCTAGTGTTGGTAATGAATTCAGTTCAGGCATAGCATATATACAAAGTCACTCATATCTTGTAAAACAAAATTATTTCTTCTACAAACAATGTAAAGAATATTAAGAATGACAGACTTAATTGGCTTAATATGTTCATTGCCTATATCTGCTGTGCGTCAGAAGTGATACAAGGATTCATATAGGCAGCCCCAATAATTTGCAGTAAAGGCTTTGTTGTTGTCGTCATCGTCAAATATGTTAAAGCAGAACGTGTTTTGCTATGTTGACATTGATTGTATGATCCACATCCACATGGAATTACCATTATGAGGAGACATTTAAAATTATACTTCAAGAGATGCTGCTATCTTATATTATTCACTGTTCATGGTCTTATTGGTGTTTATCGGTATTTCCTTTGGATTACAATGTCGCATCATATTCGTGTTCTGTTTGGAAGATTATCAAATCTAGCTTTTCATTGTTTTGACACTGTATGCAATGAGTCATCTCCTAGGTTCCTATGACATTGGTTGATTCTGTCTTCATGATAGTCCATTTTGTATCATGGTAGGTCCTATATGATCGATATGATACTATCTATTTTCTCTTAGAAACAAATAGGCCACTGTGTTATCAGCTATTTTGTCATGGTTATTTCTCATTACGAATTGGTTCAGACAATCAATAATCTATCATGTAATAGTTCAGTGATCCGGTGAGCCTATAGACCCTTTGGCTTTACATATTCCTTCTCCACCCCCACCTCCCATCCCAACCCTAACACCAACTTCATTTTTAGGCTGCCGAGTACATGAAAATTTTATCATCAGCCATATAGATTAGCAATTTTACTCAGTGAACCTCTCTTTGTGTTATTACTCTGTACTCCTGTTACCCACAAGAGTTAAGTCGAGCTGTCTTATCAGTTATTATAATAGAACGTTCTGAAAATGGCAAATCACTTACTATCAGTAAATTGGCCTCCAATCATTTAATCTAGTTGTTGTGTTTTGCCTAACCAAATTGGCAATTTTGATTGATGGTGACCATTTTAAAAAAGGAATGCTGCCTTTTTCTTCCATCCTCTTTGTTTTGTGGTTTAAGGTTTGATTTGTTCTTCTTGTGAAGTAAATAGAATACTGTGCGATTCTGTTCTAAAATCTCTGCATGATGGTTTGCATTTCCCTGTGGATACTTAGCTACTTGGATTCCAAATCAAGTTCTATGTTCTTGTTGTATACTTGGAGACCATGATGGGAGATGTTTATCTCAAATTAAAGAAATACAGGATTCAATGTTACATGCAATTTCAAATGCTACTTTCTGCTATAATGTTCATCATTTCCTAACATCATTTCCTTATCTAGTTTGCATCATAGAGGTGAGTGCAATTCCATATAGCCTCTTCTTCTAGACTCTTTACCTATCCATAGGACGAAGGTTGCTCATGGTTGCATGAGGTTAAAGTGCATGACCAAAAATGTACGTCTTAAGTAACCCGTAAACAAGCATTCTAGGTTTTACAACAAAGACCTCTCTTGCTCATAGTTGTCAAAAGCGCGCCTAGGCACGAAGCTTAGGGAAGTGAGGCTGCATCCTACTTCATCCAAAGCATAAGCCCTTTGCAGAGAGTGCTGCCTAAACACACTTTGGGTGAGATGCCTAGACGGTGCCTTGCAGTATGCTTCCTTCCTCCCTCTTGTTTTCTCAAGCTGACACCTCCTAACTGTCGCCTCCTCGATGCCACTTACTTGCCATAGCTCCTCGTCTTCGACAATGGCTCTTCGCCATTGCGAGCTCCTCGACACCGTCACCTCCTCATCCTCACCAACACCTCTTCATCTATGGTCCTCTTTCTCATTGCGTTTCTAGTGCCTCCTCCAGCACTTATTGACTCGTTTCTCACCTCCATGTCCTTGCCAATGCCTCTTTTACAGTCCTCTGCACCCCCCTCTTGCTGCCTTGTCCTTACAGCTATCACCTCCTCCTCAACTGAAAACAACTGACTAGAAATAAGTATATTTTGATTATTTATGATTTGAAGTATATTTTTGACTTGTTTTTATATTGTGCATGCTCCTTGGCTTGTTCAGGCGCACACCTCGTTTTTGCTCTTTACGCCTAGGTTCTAGAGGACCTTGGCACCTAAGTGTGCTTCCCTCTCTGACAACTATGCTCTTGCTTATAAGTAGCTTCTCTAGAGGTTGACATCGGCGCAGAGAGGGGAGGGGGCAACGGCCCCCCTTTGCCTCCCACGCTCCGCCCTTGGTCATAAGAGCTTTGTCCATTCTTTTTGGCCTTTCTTATGCTCCATACCAGAACCATGATAATGGGAGAAGGTTTGGTCAGTTATGGTAGCCTTTCCAGTGAACTGTGTTATCTTGCTTGATTAGTGATTACTAGAAATCACACGTGGAGGCTTTATAGCCATCAACTACAATTGATCATAAGTCAAAATCTAGATATTTCAAAAAGTAACTCATACGTGTTTTCCAGTAAGTGTAGTTGGTACCATCAAACAGTAGGAATCTGTTTGTGGCTTGGCCTTCAGTTATGAATTTTACAGTTGCCATGCGTGATAAAGTGATCTATGTAACAACAGTTATATTTAAAGAAAATAATAACAATGTTACCTCGCTTTACCTGTAGAAACCCCGCTCTGATACCAATTGTAGGATCGAAATGTAAAGCGATATATTCTAGAGGGGAGGGGGGTTGAATAGAGTAGGCGGCGGAATATTAGCTATTAAAAATTGTTAGTACCAAGATTACAGAAATATATCACAAATATGAGTAAGTAAAAGTAAAGTGCAAAGAGAAGACTCAAACACGGCGATGTATACTGGTCTCTCTCTTGTGAGGACTAATTCAGTCGAGAGAACTCTAGCTCCCGGTTGAAATCCACTATGAAAAACCATAAGTTTTCATACGAAGTCTTTGCAACTTCTACAAACGCGAGCTTTGATCCAAAACACTCGACCAACTTCAATTGTAAAGTATCTTACTTCTATCAAGCCTCTTGATTACAATCACTCTGAACTTCTAGACCGTATCGTACTGACAAATCGACTAGAGGATTGTAACTGGCTTGGAATTTGAAAATGAAAGCTTAGAAGGCTTTGGAAGAACTTAGTAAGCTTAGAGAGAAGAGATGAAAAGTGAATTCGTGTCTTGAAATGGTAGAATTTTTTTTTCTATTTATAGGGTTTTCAAAGGAAGAATTCGGACAGAATTTGGATAGAATTCAGACATAATTCTATGAGAGAATCTCGGCATATAGCCGTTGCATCCGTAACTGCAGGAAGACTGAGTTTAAAATCAAACGTTCCACTAACCGAACTCGGACTGAATTCGGGACGAATTTGCTTCGAATTATGTTGGTCCAGAATGAATTGGGTTTTGGGTTTGAAACTCAGGTTTTGGACTTTTGAAGCTTTTCAAGCAGTTAGGAATTAGGGTTTTGGTTTTGGGCTTGTTTTGAAAACGAAATGGGCATTTTTGAAAACATTTCTTCGGTAGCCTATTTGCTAGTACGACTCGGTTTACATTGTATTCCTAGACTCAATAAAAATGTAAAAATACATTGATAATTGATAATCGAAAATACAGACGCAATGACAAACACGGCTCCAAGTCTTGAACGGTAGTAGACATAATCTGTAGCAGTTCGTTCAAGTAGCCCTTATATCGAGACATGGTTAGATCAATTATTAAAATCCGGTTCGACCATGACCAATGAGCCAACAATCTCTCCCATTTTGATAATTGACAAACCTTGACCGATATTACATCCTGATCTTGATTTGATAAAAATATCAAAACGTTTGTTCGTTTGTTTGGTATTGTCTCCTCTTGGTAGAAATTATCCTGAAAAAAATTCTTTTTTTTCTCCGTTGTCACTTAGCAAAATAATTGCAAAGAGATAAGCTCCCCCGCAATTTATGCACAAGAAACAAACAGTGATGAAAAACAGAGAGAATAATATCATAAAGTTCATAAGCAGTTTATGATCTGAAGCAGTAGCTAAGAGATTATGCTAAGCATAAGTGCATACCAAAAGAGACAATAAACACTGAAATGGAAATGCGTAATAATAATAAAAGAGTTTGAAATAATCAACTTAGCATCTCAAACAATCATAGAAGTCCATAAAAGAAAATAATACTATCTTGGAATATAGGAACATTTCCAAGAATACATAGACATAAACAGAGTCTAATAAGATAACATCTAGACAAATGCAGTAACGTCTAGATCAAGTCCTCATCATCGTCAGCACAATCAACATCAGTACCATGTCCAAAAGGACCGGCCCCAGAAGTGCCAGCTCCATGAGATGGATGTGGAGTAGTACCAGAGTCACGAGCACAAGAGGACAAGTCAGTCTGGAAATGCTGGAAGATGATAGGAAGGATCATCGTGTAGAGAAGATTCATGTTCCTCTCGCGACACCTAGCCATCATCTGGATAATCGTCTTATGGACAGAAAAGAAAATTCCATTACGAATGTAATAGAGAGTAGACATTTCAAGACTAGTTACATCGTCTTTTGAGGTGGACTTGGGTAGTATAGTGGAATAAACAATCCGATGTAACTCATAGAAGAACAAGTTCAAGTGTATGGCTTTGAACTTGCCGAGACGGACGGGATCATGAGCACAAAGTTGAGTCTTAAAGTTGTTCAAAGTCGTGTTGTTTGGAAATTCAAAATCAGTGATATCGACAAGCGGCTCACCTACATTTGGAATTTGTAGGATCTTCGCTAAATCGTTATTATTGAATTGAATATCAATGCCTGCGCTACGGCTTTTCACAAGATAATCATTATCGGCTAAAGTGAAATTGTAGTAAAATAGCCGAATTGCATTTGTGGCAATAGAAAATGAATGAGTAACAAGAACATGCAATCCTAAAGCTTAAAAGTAAGGTTTGTGAGACGGAAAGATCGTCCACTTTATCGGTGCGTCGGGGTAAATATTACGAATTGAAAAATTTGCATACCATAACAAAGATTGTTCTAGAGTTTCAAAGAAAAACTCATTGAACGCCCCATCGTCCGTTTGGACGGACGAAAAAGAGATCCTTGGATAGGATCAGAAGATGAGGCTTCTTCACGCCGTCTACTCTCTCTTGAAAGAATTATTGAGTCTAGGCATGATTTTCAATGAAAATAGGAAATTTTTATGAAATTGAAAATTTGACTAACGGAGAGATGGAAGAGATTATACCTTCTCAAAATAGAGTATGTGGAAGAGAAGGAGATTCCATGCCCGAATCCAAAGTTTCGATGCAAAACTCTAAAGGAATAGGGAGAAATCGAAGATAGCAAATCTAGGGTTTGGGTACTTTTTGCGGCTGCTGTGGTTCTGTTTGAGGAGGAAGATGATAATAAAAGTGGGGCCATTCAGTTCTATTTAAAATACCCGACGCTAGCCGAATTCGGGTCGAGTTCACCTAAAACTCTGTTGAGGTATTTTGCAAAAAAAAATGCTACTTTGTATTTATCATTCCTTTTCAATTATTTAATTCCAATATTAGTAATTTTAGATTTTAATTAATATAATTAAAATTATTTTACGAATTAAATTTGTTACGCAACGACTGACTCAGATTAGCTGTAGGAGTACTGTCCCAGCTAACGGAGGTTCACAGGGGAACGCGTAAGTACCGTTTCGCTTTAGCCATAGCCGTGATGAACAGACCCTTTGAAGGCTTGTCTCGAAAACAATTTTTGTATATTGAAAAATAATTAATAAGATAAAATTAATTAATATTATTGACATCTAAAATTCATAATTTTCGACGTAAATAATTGAATCTATCTTCCGCTAAAGGTTTTGTAAAGATGTCAGCCAATTGTTTCTCTGTCTACATATTCTAAATTGATGTCTTCATTTGTTTGATGGTCTCTAAGAAAATGATGTCGAATCTCAATATGGTTAGTGCGAGTGTGACATACAAGATTCTGATGTGGGCCCACCCATCATCACATACGCCCGTCGTCGGAGACGTGGAGTTTAGGCCCAGGCCCACTGTTTAGGCCTTTTTCTGTATTTAGTCATATAGGGGCCTTTTCTGTTATTTAGTTATAAAGGGTATTGTGGTCTTTCACCACAATAATCCCTTTAGGGTTTTGTTTCCCTTTTCTATTTATAGCTAGGGCTAGCCGTCTTTAGTTTTCATGCTTGTATTGAGAAAACTCTCGCAAGTGTCAATGAAGAAGGATTTATTACTTTGATCCGTTCATCAAAGTTGGGAGTTTTGTTCTTTTTCTATATAAAAGATCATTCTATTTCTATTCCTCTTGGTTATTTGTTGGGTTTGGTGAACCGATTAAGTCGATTCACATCATTTGGTATCAAAGCTTTCTACGAGCCATGGCCGATGGAACAAGAAACACGATCGATGAGAAGATCCGAGGTCTTCGGGAGGACTTCACCGCCGAGATCGAGGGTTTGAAGAAATCGATGGAGGTCGCCGCGAAGGATCAAGCGTCCACGAATCTAGAGATCCGCACGGAGATGCGGGATATGCGGAAGGAGTCGACGACAATCATGATGCTTTTACAAAATATTTCAAAAAAGATCAATGGCGGCGAAGCGGAGGCGGCGCCGACCCAAACCCTAGGCGACCAACTAGGGTTTGTGCAAACGGAGGGGGAGACGACCGAGGATCGCGGCGGGCCGGCCGACGGGCGGTGGCCCGCACCCGCCGCCACCACAGCGCCGCCGGACGGGGCGCGGGCGGCCGAGGAGCAGCGCCGGACGGCGGCAGACGGGCGCGGGAGCCACGCCGCCGACCGCACCAGCCCGGGCGGGGCCGCGGGCGTGGGAGGCGGGCGCTGGCCGGCCGCCGACCGCCACCCCTGGCCGGTCGGGGCCGCGGGAGCCCCCGGCGAGCGACCGTGGCCGGGCGCCGGCGACCCGTACGGTCCCGGCGGATCGGCTCCGCGCGCGGGAGAAACCCTAGGGTTTGGGGCCTCCTTCGGGGGTCGGACGATGATGACGAACCACGGAGATAGGTTCGCGGGCCCGGGGAGGGGCTTGGCGGGAGTCCCGGCGTGGACGGGAGGAGCGGAGCCCCCAGGAGGAGCGAGGTACGCCGGAGGCAGCAATTTTTTTGAGGGAATGGCGGATTCCGCCAACTTCCAGAGAGGGGACTTTCCCCCACGACGACCACCACGGGCGAGGGCAGTCGGTGACTACAGGGGCCCGGTGGAGGAGTGGGGTGAGCAGATCTGGGTTGACGAGCGGTATGAGGAGGGTGACAGGGGCCCATACGAGACCCAGCGGAGAGATACACACCGCTGGGAAGGAGGACGAGGCCGAGAGGATATGCAGCACGGTGACCTTGGCGCGGATCGCCGGCTGAAGAAACTGAAGCTGCCCACGTTCGAGGGCGAGAACCCGGACGAGTGGATCTTTCGAGCGGAGCGCTATTTCGAGATCATGGAGCTGACCGAAGCAGAGGTCCTCAGGTGCATTGGGATTTATTTTGAGGGCCAGGCCCTGGCATGGTATCGGTGGAGAATGGCGAGGACCCCGTTCACCAGCTGGGCGGAGCTGACGGGCTACATTTTAGACCGCTTCCAGGAGACAGCTTCGGGTGATTTCTACGAGCAGTGGTCGTCGCTACGCCAGGAGGGGACAGTTCGAGACTTCGTCGCGAAGTTCGAGCTATTATCTGGACGCGTTCGGGGGGTGTCGGACGAGTTGCAGATCGGAATGTTTATGAAGGGTTTGAAACCCTCCATACGAGCGGAGCTCAGGCTGCAGAGTCCGCGATGCTTGGAAGATCTCCTCCGCCTAGCCCACAAGGCCGAGGAGAAGTTGGCAGAGGAGAAGCGCCTCAAGGGCGCTTGGGGGACGACGGGGCAGCGCAGCCAGGCAGGGACAGTTCTTCCTCGACCAGCGGCGGGGGCACCAGCCCCGCCACCGGTACCGCCTAGACCCACGGGCGGAACAGGAGGAGCCGCAGTACCAGGGAGACGCCTCTCCGAGGCCGACATGAGGGCGAGAAGGGCGGCTGGCCTATGTTTCCGATGCGACGAGAGATTCACCCCCGGTCATCGATGTGCGAGCAAGTTGCTGCAAATCGTGATTCTACCGGACGAGGAGGAGGATGCCGAGGAGGTAGAGGCCGCTGTCGCGCCAGAGGCGGGAGAGGAGCAGGAGCATGTGCATATGGATGTGGCTGAGGTGACCCTCAACTCCGTGGTAGGGTTTACTCCGAACCATACCATGAAGTTAGCAGGGAAGTTGGGAGAGCAGACGGTGACAGTGCTGATCGACAGTGGGGCCACCCACAACTTCATCTCGCGACGACTGGTCGATCGGCTCGGTTTAGAGTTGAGTACGGTGGAGAAGTTCACGGTGTTGCTGGGCACCGGGAAGGTGGAGGAGAGCAAGGGCCTCTGCAAGGGGGTGTCGCTCTCACTGCAGGGCTTTCAGCTGACGGAGGACTTCCTACCATTGGAGTTGGGCAATGTAGACATCATATTGGGAGTCCAGTGGCTGAAGACCCTCGGGGAGATGAAGGTGGACTGGAAGCGTCTGCGGATGGAGTTTCGGGAGGGCGACGCGGCGGTGGTGCTGAACGGGGATCCGACTCTCTGTTTTTCTATGGTGGCTTTCAGCGCCATTACTCGGGCGTTGCGGACAGGAGGAGAGGGGTACTTGGTCGAGCTCCAGGGGTTCTCGGGCGAGGAGGCGACTCACGGGGAGACACCAAGGGAGGTAGAAGCGGTGCTGGAGCAGTACCCCGAGGTCTTCCAGAGCCCGCAAGGGCTACCTCCGATCAGAGGACACGAGCACTCGATCGTACTCCGAGGGGAGGGGGCACCGGTGAGCGTGCGTCCCTACAGGTATCCGCATCTGCAGAAGGACGAGATAGAGCGGATGGTTCGGGAGATGCTGCAGGCGGGGGTGATCCAGCCTAGTGTGAGTCCTTTTTCATCACCAGTACTGTTGGTGAAGAAGAAGGACGGGAGCTGGAGATTTTGCGTCGACTACCGGGCGTTGAATAAGGAGACAGTCGCGGACAAGTTCCCTATCCCGGTGATCGACGAGCTGCTAGACGAACTGCATGGGGCGGTTGTCTTTTCGAAGATCGACCTTCGTGCAGGGTACCACCAGATCCGGATGCGGCCGGAAGATGTGTCGAAGACGGCGTTCCGGACTCACGAGGGACATTATGAGTTTCTGGTTATGCCTTTTGGACTGACCAACGCTCCTTCGACCTTCCAGGCATTGATGAATAAGGTATTCCAACCCTATCTTCGCAGGTTCATCTTAGTATTCTTCGACGACATCCTCATCTACAGCCGAAGCATGGGGGAGCACACTGACCACTTGGGGATAGTGTTCCGGGAGTTGCTTACGCATCAGCTATACGCCAACCGAAAGAAGTGCAGCTTCGGTTTGGCGCAGGTGGAGTATCTGGGGCACGTGGTGTCGGCGGAGGGGGTAGCAGCGGACAGGACGAAGATTGCGGCCATGTTAGATTGGCCCGTGCCCACTACACTACGGGCCTTACGCGGCTTCCTGGGGTTGACGGGCTACTACAGGAAGTTCGTCAAAGGGTACGGCACTATCGCTCGGGCCCTTACGGAGCAGCTGAAGAAGGAGGGCTTCCAGTGGGGAGAAGAGGCCACTAAGGCCTTTGAGGCGTTGAAGGTCGCCATGACGACAGCACCCGTGCTAGCATTATCCGACTTCAGCAGAGCGTTTGTGGTGGAGACGGACGCCTCGGGATATGGCCTCGGGGCGGTACTCATGCAGGAGGGGAGACCCATAGCCTATTTTAGTCAGGTACTATCTGCTAGAGCCCGACTGAAATCGGTCTATGAGAGGGAGCTGATGGCGATCGTTTTGGCGGTGCTGAAGTGGAGGCCTTACCTGTTGGGACGGGAGTTTGTGATACGGACCGATCAGAGGAGCCTCAAGTACCTCCTCGAGCAGCGGCTGGTGACTGAGGAGCATCAGCATTGGTTGTCCAAGCTGGTCGGGTATCGATTCACGATCGAGTACCGTCCAGGGCTGGAGAACAAGGCGACGGATGCTCTATCTCGACGGGAGGAGGTGATCGACCTGGGCGCCCTATCACGTCCTATATGGCGAGATTGGGAGCCGATGTTGCAGGAGGCAGAGCAGGACAGAGAGCTGCAGCAGATACGGCAGCAGATAGAGGGCGGCGATGGCGCTCCAGCAGGCTACACGTTAGCGGGTCGTCGTTTGCTCTACCAGGGGAGGATGGTGCTGCCGAAGACTTCGGCCTTTATTCCCGTTTTATTCCAGGAGTTCCATAGTTCTGCGACAGGAGGCCATTCGGGGGTTCAGCAGACTTATCAGCGGATGGCCAGAGAGGTGTTTTGGCCCGGGATGCGACGGGCCGTCGCACGATTGGTAGCCGCTTGTGACGTCTGCCAACGTCACAAGTATATGGCTATGGCCCCAGCAGGATTATTGCAGCCACTGGCCTTGCCGGAGCGGATTTGGGAGGATGTTACCATGGACTTCATCGACGGGCTACCACGTTCCGAGGGGTACACGGTGATCATGGTGGTGGTGGACAGGCTAAGTAAGTATGCTCACTTCATTCCCCTGAAGCATCCTTACACGGCCGTTACTGTAGCGACGGCGTTTCTTCGGGAGGTGATCAGGCTCCATGGGGTACCCGCATCCATTATCTCGGACCGGGACAAGGTATTCATGAGTATTTTCTGGCGGGAGTTATTTCGGGTTCACGGTACGGTCCTGAAGAGGAGTACCGCATATCATCCCCAGACTGACGGCCAGACGGAGGTCGTTAACCGCAGCGTCGAGACCTACTTGCGGTGCTTCGCCTCTGATTCTCCCCGACAGTGGCACAGTTGGCTGGCTTGGGCGGAATACTGGTATAATACTTCGTACCACTCACGGGCGGGGACGACGCCGTTCCGGGTGTTGTATGGTCGCGACCCGCCCCCCTTGGTACGATTCGGAGACGCCCAGACACCAGTAGGGCAGGTGGAGGAGTATATGTTGACCCGGGACGGGGTCTTGGAGGAGCTGCGGAAGCATCTGTTGCGGGCACAGCAGGTGATGCGGGCACAGGCAGACAGGCATCGTCGGGACGTCAGCTTTCAGGTAGGGGACATGGTTTATCTCAAACTACGTCCCTATCGACAGCGCTCGATGGCGAGGAGGCCGAATGAGAAGTTGGCAGCTCGATACTTTGGTCCTTATCCAGTGGTGGCTCGGGTGGGGCAGGTGGCTTATCGTTTGGGGCTACCAGACACATCATCGATTCATCCTGTCTTCCACGTATCTCAGTTGAGGAAGGCGATTGGGGATCAGGCAGCATCCCCCACCCTTCCTCCGACGCTCACGGAGGACATGGAGGTACAGTTAGAGCCCTTGGCAGTACGAGCTATCCGACGAGGACCCGGCCAGACGAAGGAGGTCCTGATTCATTGGGTCGGCCTGCCAGACTGTGACGCGACCTGGGAGGATTCTGCGAGCTTCCAGACGCAGTTTCCAGATTTCCACCTTGAGGACAAGGTGGCTCTGTTAGGGGGGGGGGTATTGATGTGGGCCCACCCATCATCACATACGCCCGTCGTCGGAGACGTGGAGTTTAGGCCCAGGCCCACTGTTTAGGCCTTTTTCTGTATTTAGTCATATAGGGGCCTTTTCTGTTATTTAGTTATAAAGGGTATTGTGGTCTTTCACCACAATAATCCCTTTAGGGTTTTGTTTTCCTTTTCTATTTATAGCTAGGGCTAGCCGTCTTTAGTTTTCATGCTTGTATTGAGAAAACTCTCGCAAGTGTCAATGAAGAAGGATTTATTACTTTGATCCGTTCATCAAAGTTGGGAGTTTTGTTCTTTTTCTATATAAAAGATCATTCTATTTCTATTCCTCTTGGTTATTTGTTGGGTTTGGTGAACCGATTAAGTCGATTCACATCAGATTCTTAGTCAAGTTGATAGTGCTATTGTTGTTACATAAAATGGGTATGTGTGTGTAGTGTAAATCACAGTCTTCTAAGGTTTGCTTCATCCACAAAATTTAAGCACAACAATGTCCTGCGGCGATATACTCAGTCTCAGTAGTCGATAATGCGACATAATTTTACTTTTTTGCTAAACCAAGAGACTAGAGCCTTTCCTAGGAAATGATACATATCGTTAGTACTTTTTCTATCCACTTTGCATCCAGCAAATCAACATCCGAATAACCAGTTAGGTCAAAGGACGTGGTTTTGGGATACCATTGGCCGACAGAAGAAGTGCCTTTAAGGTATCGGAAGATACGCTTAACTGTACACATGTGTGATTCCTTAGGGTTAGCTTGAAATCTTGCACACAAGCAAACACTAAACATTATATCAGGACGACTAGCAGTTAAATAAAGTAAACTACCAATCATATCTCGATACTTACTTATGTCGACAGGTTTGCCTTATTCATCTATATCGAGGTTGGTTGAAGTTGCCATTGGAGTGCCAACGGGTTTGGCGGATTCCAGATCGAACTTCTTTAGCAAATCTTTTGTGTACTTGGCTTGATTGATGAACGTCCCATTGTTGGTTTGTTTGATCTGCAGTCAAAGGAAGAATTTGAGTTCTCCCATCATGCTCATCTCAAACTCATTCTGCATACACTTAGAGAATTCTTGACAGAGAGATTCACTATGTTTTAAAAAGCGCGCTTAAGCGATTTCTCATACCTGGGCGTCTCGCTTAGAGGAATATCGCCCCAAAATTTGTTTCGCGCTTAAGCGGCACTTAACACTGCCTCGCCTACACTTAGGCGCTGGAAAAGGCGCCCAAACTTTAAAAAAAGAAAAGAAAAAAGAAAACCCAGCAATGGAGGCCCAACCCCATTGGGCCCATCTCACCCCCAACCAAACCCGCCCCTTCACCAAACCAAAAAGAAAACACATAACAAAAAAATATAGGGTTACCTGGAGGCTGGAACGGGAAGGGATTAGGGAGCTGCTCTTCTGCTGCTGCCTGCCGGTCTTCTGCTGCTGGCTGGGGAACAGGTTCGCCTCCTTCTTCTTCCTTCTTTTGCTGCTTTGCTTTCTTCTTTATTTCTTTCTTTATTTATGCTGCTGATGTTTTCTTTCTTTATTTTTTTGCTGATGCCTTTCTGCTGCTGGTGTCTTCTTCTTTTTTGTCTTCTTTCTTTCTTTGTCTTTCTTCTTTCTTTCTCTTTCTTTTTTTGCTTTCGTTGCTTTTTCTACTGCTGATGTCTTTTTTTTGTCTTCTTTCTTTGTCTTTCTTCTTTCTTTCTTTTTGTCTTTTTGTCAACTTATAAAGAGAGCTTTTCTTTTGTGTTCTTGCTTTGCTTGCTTTCTTTCGGTTCTTTCGTTTTTTTCTGTCTTTCTTTCCGACTTTCTTTTTCTTTCTGTTGTGTTCTGTTTTTTGTTTTTTTTTCTGTTCCTTTTCTTTCTTTTCTGAAATCTGAAATTAATAATAACAATATTGTAGAAACCTAGAATTTTTTTCTTCTTTTTTTTTTGGTCTTTATGAAATCTGAAAATACTAATAATATTGTTGTAGAAATGTAAATTTGTTTGTCTTCATTCTTGTAGGAGTAATTATGTCTACCGGTGATTCAACAACACCAAGCCGTATACAACCTTCGAATGATCCGGGTTGGGAGTATGGCCAACCATTGCCAAGCAATAGACAACATATTAAATGTGATCTATGTGGTACGGTCACTACCGGAGGTATTAAAAGGCACAAACAACACCTTGTTGGTGGATTCAAAGACACGAGAGTATGCAAAAAAGTGACCAAGGAGATTCGAGAAGAGATCCAAATATATATGTCTGAACAGGCTCAGCAGAAGGAGGACAGGTCAAAGGCAAGAGATGCTTCAATAAGGAGTGTCAATATTTATTCCCAAGAAGAAGATAAGTCAGAGCAGCTGCCAAGTGCCGAGGGATCCGGGTCGAGATGCGCGCAATCTGCTATGCCTAAGGGACCTAAGCATAAGGGGCCTATGGATAGCATGTTTCCTCCGAATCCTGTTAACAAGGTACAAAGGCTCATAAGATAATAAGCATAGGAAAAAGGCTAGGGACAATTGCTGTGGATACATAGCCGACTTTTTCTATGAGAACTCAGTGGCATTTAATGCAGTAACTAGTAAGAGTTTTGGGAGGATGTGCCAAGCAATTGGACAATATGGAGAAGGTCTAATTCCTCCTACATATCATGAAATAAGAGTTCCATTGTTGAAGACGAAAGTGACGTCAACGACGGAGTGGATAAACTCATTTAAGTTGCATTGGAAAAACTATGGGTGTACTATTATGACCGGTTGGTGGACAGATGGGGTAGGAAGAACCCTTATAAATTTTCTTGTTCATTGTCCAAAAGGAGCTGTTTTTCTAAAATCGATCGATGGGTCAGGACTCGTGAAGGATGCAAAGTTAATCTTGGGTATGTTGAAAGAAATTATAAGTGAGGTCGGTGAAAAGAATGTTGTACAAGTAAGTTTTCCTCTCTAAACACGAATCTTCTATTTTATTTCATAATTAATGTATGATGACTTTAAATTTGTCTTATTAAATTTATAATTTGTGTTGTAGGTGGTCACGGATAATGCTTCCAACTACAAGCTTGCAGGAAAGTGGTTGATGGAAGAAATTAATGTCTTTTGGACGCCGTGTGTGGCATATTGTGTGAATTTGATGTGCCAAGATATTTCTCATTTGTCATATGTGAGTGATGTGGTGAAAGACTCCAAGGTAATCTCATCGTTCATCTATACTCACGTTAATGTGTTGCACACAATGAGGAAATTCACAAACCAAAGAAATTTGGTGAGGCCTGCAGCAACTAGATTTGCTACTAGTTTATTATTATTATTTTTTTATCTATGGAGTCTATTTTTGGATTGAAGATGAATCTAAGGGCAATGGTTATTTCGGAGGAATGGAGCAAATGCAAGGCGACAAAAACGGTTGAAGGGAAGAGGGTGACTAAGATAATCAAGAGGTCCACATATTGGAATAAGTTGCACTTTGCATTGAAAGTGCTTGTTCCATTAGTAGATGTCATTCGATTGGTTGATGCAGAGGAGAAGCCTTGTATGGGCTACATCTATTATGCGATTTGAGGATTGCAAAAAAAGCTTTCAACCAACTTGGGGCCTAATGAGAGGACAATTTGTTGAGAGTTGATCAGAATTATCGAACATCGATGGGTGGAACGACTCCACCAACCTTTGCATGCAACAGGCTTCTACCTTAATCATTCTATGTATTTGATTCTGAAAAGCATAGTGTCCCAATTGAATCAAATGTTGAAATCAAATATGGATTGATGCAAGCCATTAAGACACTAGTACCAAATCAGGATGAAGAGGAAAAAAATGTTGACCAACTCCTTGTTTATCGTGGTGCTAGAGGTACGATGGGGAGTACAATTGCTATAAAACAGAGGAAGACAGCGGCACCAGGTATTATATTAAAATTAAATTTAGATAGTATGGTTTAGACTTTTTACTTTCATAATACGATTTAATATATAAATCATATATTTTTTGTAGCTGAGTGGTGGATTACTTGGGGAAGTGAGGTGCTGGAACTACAGAATTTTGCAAAGAGAGTACTTAGCCTTACTGTCTCAGCGACACCATGCGAAAGGAATTGGAATGCTTTTGACAACGTAAGTTATTTTGCTTTACTTGTTTTTGTGTAGTCATAGGCTCTTACAAATTATATCACTAACACTACTTTATACTTTTATATGTCTGTCAGATTCATAGCAAAAAAAGAAACAAACTTGATCATAAAATGATGAATGATCTCATTTATGTCCAGTACAACACCAAGTTGAGAGATCGTTATGAAAATCGGATTAGTTTGGCTGGAAGAGATACCGACCCGATTGTCATTAGAGACTTAGATGAGACTTGCTATGATTGGGTGGTTCCTTCCGATGCAGCAAATGATCCGGTAGTGATAGGTGGAAGTAACACTGATCTTACTTTTGGGGTTCTTGAAGAGGCCGAAGGATTGCATGATGATGTTGGTCCTAGCACTATCACGAGACAGTATAAAAGGAGAAGGACAAGCCAAAGCCAGAGCCAAATGAGAAGGCAACATGATTCAGGTTCGGAGACTGAGGATGAGGATGATACAGAGCTCTACATAGGAGGCGATTCTAGTGATGATGGAAATGCATCCGCGTCGGAAGAGGATATAGATTTCTAGATGTTATTTCCATATTTTGATAGTTGAAAAACTTTAAGAAGAAATTCTGGAGACTTACTATTATATTTGATGGTATTTTGATGACTATGTCGTATGTATGAACTGTGCGACTTATTGACTATTATGACCATGGTATTTTGATGATTATTTTGATGCTTTGCATATAAGACTGAAATTTTATTACATGTTTATTTAGGTTGTCTTAAATAGAAATGAGAGTATCACATGGGATCTGGACAATGCTTCATTTGTTTGCATGCACCATTTGGATGCACCATTTGATTGCGTTCATGCATGCACCATTTGCTTGTATGGCAGGCTGCTGTTGGCATGCACCATCTGGACAATGCTTTGTTTGTTTTTTGGAGGCAAGACAATGCTTCATTTGTTTGCATGCACCATTTGGAATAATATTTCTGCCATTGGCAGCTGCTGTCCATTGTTGCTGTGATGTGTGCAAATATTACATGCACTAGATTGATTACCACCAACTCAAGTGCTGTTGTTGAGTAGCTAAAACATGTGTAATCTATGCTCGGCTAGCTGCACTGCATTAGGATGCCACCGATTTTAGTTAGGGGTGAGCTATTACAAATTTTGGGTGAAAGTGTAACTAAGCGCCAACTAAGCGTTAAGCGATGCTTAAGCGCCGCTTAGGCGCGCTTAAGCGAGGCGCTGCCTTTCTCACCTCGCCTCGCGCTTAATATAACATAGGAGATTCATCAGTAGATCCAAAGATAATATCATCAACATAAATTTGAATTAAAAGAAGATTTCTATTTAAAGACTTTATAAACAGTGTAGTATCAACCTTGTCTTTTAAAAAACTATTATCAAGTATAAAAGAGCTTAAATGGTCGTACCAAACACGAGGGGCTTGTTTCAAACCGTATTGGGCTTTCTTCAACTTTAATACATAATCAGGGTTTTTGAAATCAGTGAAACCTGGAGGTTGAGCTACATAAACTTTTTTTTTTTTTATAAAACCGTTAAGAAATGTGCTCTTTACATCCATTTGAAAAACTTTGAAGTTATGAAAACATGCAAATGCACATAACATGCGAATTGATTCTAATCTTACAAGTGGGGCATAGGTTTCATCGTAGTCGATACCTTCCTCTTGGTTGTATCCTTGAGCTAGGAGTTGAGAATTGTTACGAGTGACTAAATCATTCTTATTTAATTTATTTCGGAATACCCTGCGGGTGCTAATGACCGGACGATCAATGGGCTTGGGAATAAGTTTCCAAACTTGATTCCATTCAAATTGGTTTAGTTTCTCTTGTATAACATCTAACCAGTAGTTATCATTACATGCTTCTTCAATAGTCTTAGTTTCTAGCTGTGAAATAAATGCAACACAAGAAGCTATATCTCTGGTAGAGGAACGAGTACTTACGCCCTTGGTGATCTCACCTATTACTAGGTCCTTGGGGTGGTCAGCCATAAACTTCATCCTTTTTGGCAGACTTTCAAGGTAGCTGGTTCCGATTTTCGATTCTGTAGACGCCTTGCTTGGTGTACTGATAACTTCATCGTCATTATCGTTGATCGTCTGTTGGTTTAATTCGTCGAAGGTCACGTTCATTGATTCTTCGATGATCATTTTCCTTTTGTTGAAAACTCGGTACTCTTTGCTTTTGGCCGCATAACCTAAAAAGATACCTTCATCGGCCTTTTTATCAAATTTACCCAAATTATCTTTAGTGTTAAGAATAAAACATTTACAACTAAAAATTTTGAAATAAGAAACTGTGGGTGTTCTATCAAACCATAACTCATAGGGAGTCTTCTTCGATTTAGGTCGAATTAGAACCCTATTGAGAACATAACAAGCTGTATTGATAGCTTCTGTTCAGAAATATTTGGGTAGACTAAACTGGTTTAACATTACTCTAGCCATTCCAGATAGAGTTTTATTCTTACGTTCCACAACTCCGTTTTGTTGTGGAGTTCTAGGGCATGAGAACTCATACAAATATTCGTGTGTAATAAAATTGCTCAAACTCTGCATTCTCAAATTCGTCGCCATGATCACTTCGAATACAAGTGATCATGAATTCTTTCTCATTTTGGACTTTTTTGCAAAATGTGACGAATTCAAATAATGCATCGTTCTTGCGTGCGAGAAAGTATACCCACGTGTATCTAGAGAAATCTACTATTACAAATGCATATAACTTACCACCTAGGCTAGCAATTCTACTATGTCCAAATAAATCCATATGCAGTAATGTAGAGGTCTAGTAGTACTTACAGCGTTTTTAGACTTAAAAGTGGATCGGGTAGCTTTGTTCTTTTCACATTCACTACATACCGTATCATTCTTGAAAACGATGTTTGGTAATCTTGTACCAGTTTCTTCGTGGATAATCTTGTCCATGTTTGCATGACCGAGTCTCATGTGCCATAGTTGACCCTTATCGTTCTTGGCTAGTAAACATCTACCTGCTTTGTTAGCATATTCCAACAAATAGGAAACATATATGTTGTCTTTCCTAATACCTTCAAAGATAGTACTACCAGTTGAGCTATCAACTATAGTACATTTGTCTTTGACAAAGTTAATACCATAACCGTGGTCAGCTAAATGGTTTATGCTGAGTAGGTTATATTTTAACTCAGTTACTAGACATACTTTTTTAATCACAGGGTAGGGAGCCTTACCAATGTTGTCGATACCTACTATATACCCTTTAAATTTATTACCGAAGGAGACATCCTTCTTTCTTCTTCGACAGTGTTGCGAATAGAGAAGCATCACAGGTCATGTGCCGTGAGCAACCGCTGTCGAGGATCCACTTGCTTCTAGCATGAGTAGGAGGATGTTCCACCTACAAAAAAGTTTGCAGATGAAACTTTTGGTACTCATTTCTTGTAGGGTCCGGATATGTCAGTCTTTGGTATCTATGCAAATAATTCAAATCAACTTTCTTACTCTACATGCAGGAGAGATATGACTAATAGTGCCACCATAGTGACATCTAGCATGTTGAGTGTTAGGTGCAGTGTGTTGTACATGATTGATAGGTCTTGATGTTCTAGTTTGATACTTGTAGTAGAATGCATGTCGGTTAGTCTTCTTAGGCAAAGGTTTGGCTATGTTTGGTCTGACAGTATTGTGTTTGACTGTGTTTCGATGTTTCGGTAATTGACACGTGTTAGGGTAGGAAGTAGCAACTTCATGCTGTTTTTCTAACCTAATTTTTAACTTTTTGGAGGTGTCATAAAGCGTGTTATAGTCAGCTGTGAGTACATCATTTCTGACTAGTGCACAGTGATGGCTCTTCTTCTATTTGAGTAAATATTTCTCAAGTTTAGCAATGGTCTTGTCTTTTTCTTCGGATAAACGTGTAGTCTCGTGTCGTTGCAGTTTGACAGAAAAAAGCTCAACAGTCTCACTAGGTTTTACACTATTTCTAATCTCAACTAGTAAGTCGGTAAGTCTTCCTATTTCACTTTTGTACCCTTTGAGTACCTTCTTAGAGTTTTGGTACTTGCTAAACAGTTTTCTGTGGTCATCTAAGAGGTCACTAAGGCTTCACCTAGCTGTTCAAAGGTAAAATCATCATATGTATCAAACATGAGGTTTGAGTTTACCTGATCATATGCCATAAAGCATACATTTACAGCGTCGTTCGATTGTTCATCTTCTTAGTCGCTAGTTTCGCTTTCATGCCAGATGCTTGTGTTGGCATTATCTTCTGGAAGTAGATTTCTTCAAGTAATTTTTTTCATACTTGTTGCCTTTCCTGATTGATGATGATGTTGTCGGACAGTCCTTCTTGATATGTCCTTTCTTCTTACAACCGTAGCAGATTGGATCTTCTTCATTGTTGCTGTTGTTGCTATTGTGTTCCTTTGTTCTTCGGTTGAATCTCGTGAACTCCTTGAACTTCTTCACTAGGAGAGCTTGATCCTCAGTGTCGAAATTACTGTCGTCAGAATCTTCTTCGACAGTTCTTCGTTGTTGAGCTTTGAGGGCGATTGATTTCTCCTTTGGAGCAACGTCTTCAAAGTCTTGAAGTTCCAGCTCGTGAGTGAGTAGTTTTCCTATGAGCGTTTCAAGAGAGATGATAGCGAGGTCGTTTCCTTCAATGGTTGTCGTAGTCTTCGGAATCCAGTTCTTTGTGAGGGCTCGCAGCAGCTTGCGAATCTTCTCATGATTATTGTATTCCTTGCCTAGGGAGGACAAAGGATTTACAATATCCAAAAAATTTGTGAACATTTGTGTAACGTATTCATTCGGCTTCATTTTGAATTTTTCATACTCTTGAGTAAGTCTACTGATCTTGGACTCCTTGACTTGCGTCGTGCCTTCATGAGTAGCTTCGAGAAGTTTCCATACTTCATTGGATGTTGTGCATGTAGACACCATGTTGAATTCAGTCCTGTCTAAAGCACAAAATAAAGCATTAATAGCATGTGTGTCAAGACTGACTTCTTTCTTTTCAGAATCAGTATACTTGTCATGTGCTTTCTCAACCAAATTTCCATCAATAAGAACACGTGTAGGCTTTTTATAGCCATCAACTACAATTGATCATAAGTCAAAATCTAGAGATTTTAAAAAGAAACTCATACGTGTTTTCCAGTAAGTGTAGTTGGTACCATCAAACAGTGGGAGTCTGTTTGTGGCTTGGCCTTCAGTTGTGAATTTTACAGTTGTCATGCGTGATAAAGTGATCTATGTAACAACAGTTATATTTAAAGAAAATAATAACAATGTTACCTCGCTTTACCTGTAGAAATTCCGCTCTGATACCAATTGTAGGATCGAAATGTAAAACGATATATTCTAGAGGGGAGGTGAATAGAGTAGGCAACGGAATATTAGCTATTAAAAATTGTTAGTACCAAGATTACAGAAATATATCACAAATATGAGTAAGTAAAAGTAAAGTGCAAAGGGAAAACTCAAACACGGCGATGTATACTGGTCTCTCTCTTGTGAGGACTAATTCAGTCGAGAGAACTCTAGCTCCCGGTTGAAACCCACTATGGAAAATCGCAAGTTTTCATACAAAGTCCTTGCAACTTCTACAAACGCGAGCTTTGATCCAAAGCACTCGACCAACTTCAATTGTGAAGTGTCTTACTTCTATCAAGCCTCTTGATTACAATCACTCTGAACTTCTAGACCGTATCGTACTGGCAAATCGACTAGAGGATTGTAACTTGCTTGGAATTTGAAAATGAAAGTTTAGAAGGCTTTGGAAGAACTTAGTAAGCTTAGAGAGAAGAGATGGAAAGTGAATTGATGTCTTGAAATGGTAGAAATTTTTCTCTATTTATAAGATTTTCAAAGGAAGAATTTGGGCATAATTCGGATAGAATTCAGACATAATTCTATGAGAGAATCTCGGCAGATAGCCGTTGCATCCGTAACTGTGGAAGACTGAGTTTAAAATCAAACGTTCCACTAACCGAACTCAGACTGAATTCGGAACGAATTTGCTCCGAATTCTGTTGGTCCATAATGAATTGGGTTTTGGGTTTGAAACTCAGGTTTTGGGCTTTTGAAGCTTTTCAAACAGTTAGGAATTGGGTTTTTGGTTTTGGGCTTGTTTTGAAAGCGAAATGGACATTTTTGAAAACATTTCTTGGGTAGCCTATTTGCCGGTACGACTCAGTTTATATTGTATTCATAGACTCAATAAAAATGTGAAAATACATTGATAATTGGAAATACAGACGCAATGACAAACACGGCTCCAAGTTTTTAACGGTAGTAGACATAATTTGTAGCAGTTCGTCCAAGTAGCCCTTATATCGAGATAGGGTTAGATCAATTATTACAATTCGGTTCGACTATGACCAATGGGCCAACAGTCATGCTATCTTAGTCCTGACCTTTGGTCATGGCATCATGCTATCTTCTTAATAGAGTAATCTTTCAGTTTTTTCGTCATATATGCTTCTTGTTAATCATAGGTCAATTGCATGATTGTGAGATGCAGAATAATTTGATCATGATGATATTATTTCTATTACAGCCCTTCAGGTTTCACTGGTGCCCTTTTCGTGGACTTACACAACTAGCATCTTTGATCGAGTAAGTTTGAGTCAAACTCTAAATTATTTTTGAGTTTTTAAGTTACATTTCCTCCCTGCAAAAATTATATGTTGTGTCGAATACGGAATTTCTATTTACTTTTTGCAGTTGGCTAATTTAAGGTGCTAGTAACAAATTGTGAACAATAAGCAATCCCTAGGAATCTTGTCCTGGAAAAGTGGTACTGCCAACATCTGCTGACTTGTCTTCAATTGTGTGTAATAGAAAATAAAAAATAGCATCATCTTGTGATGAATAATGGCATAATGCACATATGGACGTCTCACTTTTTCTCATATATAAGGTTTAGATGGACTTGGGACATGACCAGTGTACCAGGCAGACAAAAAGGACAGCTTGCAATCTTAGCATGCTTTCTAGGCCTTTAACAGAATACAAAAGATAGATAATTGCATTTGTAAAGGGGAGCCTAAAGATTAAGGTCGATTTTTCATCATTGGAAGTTAATACATTTTTAATTTGGCTTAATTTCAACTTGACTATTCCAGTTTTTCAACTTGATACCTATATTATACAACTAAATACCTCAACTTTAATTGACAACTTGACGGAAAATATGAAATTCCAAAAATACCCTCCACTTAACATGCTATCTTCTTCATCTTATCTTTTCTCTCTTATATGGTTCTTTCATATTCTTTTTTTTCCCTTTATTTTCAATATGCAGTTTTTATCTTTTTGGTTCACTCTATTTAGTGATCTTAATTCTGATCTTCATAATTTAATTCACTTGATTGTTTTGACATTTTATATTTTCATATTTCTGATAATTTGATGTGTCAAGGCACTTGAAGCATCTGTGTGCAATTCTTTAATGAAGATATCATGCCGCAAAACTGTGGCTGGTACTTACTGTAATTAATGTAACACACAAGTACTTATTGCTTAATTATTGGATTGCAATTCTCTTTTCTAGTAGTAATCAAGTATATTCTTTGCAATTATCATGGATTTATCAAGTGAACCAAACCTAGTAATCAACTTTAAAGATGAATTCCACTCACAATAGACAATCTTCAAGTGGGTCACAATCCTCCAAATTCCAAGAATCCATGAAGTAGTTATTTTGATACTTCAAGCCAAACCAATCAAATCATAAACAATATTGTTTGAAGTTGCTTGTAAAACAAATTGGAAAAAAATTGTTCCTTCACGATTAATTGACAAATCCCCAAAAGTAATCAACATGAGAAATACGTAAAAATTATAAATTTGCCTCTCTTCAATCCAATAAAGAACAATATCAATCCACCTTTTTTCTTCCTAAATAAAGCATCCTTCTCTCGGCAAACCTAACAAGAGAGCATCTTAATTCTTCACTACAAACTAAAGCCGCCTACTTTTTTCGTCAAATTGTACCCATCTATGCTTATCTCCACTATATTCAGGTTGATGCAATTAGCTATTTCCTTGATATTTCACACAAACTAATCAAGTTGAACAAAAAAGAGAATTTTGCTTATTTATTCCTCCCGTGATTCTTTCACTATCCCACCTATTGTGGATGATCAAAAGAAAGAACCCAAAAAAAATAAAAAAAAAATAAAGGAATTTACAAGAAGCCGAAGATTTTCTTTCCGATTCATGAAAGAATCGATCTCAACTCGTTTCATGAAAGAATTGATCTCAACTCGTACACTAAAACCTAACAATTCCTTATAATCGATGATTTCGTAAAGAAATTTGCACGAGAAACATTGGAAAAGAGAGCGAAATAGAGCGAAAGAGAGTAGGGATTACCAATTGTGGGCCGAACAAAGGAAGGATTTGGTGCCTGGATTGGGGAAGGTGAAGAGGAGGAAGAAGAGAGGACTCCATCTCATGGTTGCTAGTGGGAGAAAAGGACCAGGGGTATTTTGGTCCTAAAAAACCCACTTTTGTTTGTTGGGACGAAAAAACTAACCCCTGAGTGACGGAGGGTATCGACTTGAAAATGTTCAATAGTTTAGGGTAGTGATTTGTATAATATTAAAGTTTAGGGTATCAACTTGAAACACATAAATAGTTGAGGGTATCAAGTTGAAAATAAGCCTTTTTTTACTCTATTCATTCTGTTCAGAGGGCCACGTTCTGTAACAGCTATACAAACATGCTACTTGGGGATAATGTACATCATAGTAGTAGTTTATGGAAAAGATCAAACCTTCTCTATCTGTATTTCTCTTTTCCAAAATTTAGTAAAGACTTAACTAGTAAGGGGGGGAATCATAATTAAAAGTTAGCATATGGAATATTTTAACTACAATTTGTAAGAGGACCATCCAGAACTAGAAAATAAAGTTGGATAATGAAATGAGAAGAGATGGTCGAGTAGCATTGTAGCAATGTTGACAAAATATAAATAAAAGTAAGAACTTTGGGTGGAAGCCATATCCAGACTCAAATAAGTATAAAACAATGAAACAACATTTTTTTTTGTTTATTCCTCAATGAAAATGGATGGGTTGGTAGCTAAAAGTGAAAAGATCATGGTGTTAGGATCTACTACTGTTAGCAAGACTACAAAGGACAGACTTGCCTAAATTTGTTGTGTGCGCATCATAAATCTGATAGCACTCCGAAGATGCATATGAACCTCCAAAATCAGTTTCTTGCCTGTGCACCATGACCTTGTCTGCATCCCTGTAACATATGGGCAACCAAAACCAACACTGAAGCAATAAAAAAGGATATGGATGGTTGCTAATTTGATGGATAGTTGGCCCTTTTTATACAGTTGAATGAAACAAGATAATTAGTGGAGACAATTTCACAAATTTGGAAAATCTATTACTGTTTACAAGGATACTTAAATTACAGAATCATCATTGGATGGAAGTCTGAAGTATCATTTTCATCTTAAAACTGTTGTATGTTCGGCTATTTTAAATTTCTATGCACAGAAATGGAGATGGATTTTGTGATTTATGAGTCAGTTCGTATCAATCCCATGAATAATACAGCACAGTTCAAGATATGTTCTCAAACTTCAGAATATTGCCTCATAAAATTGCTATTTGGCATTATGGCGTGATTCAATAATGGCCTGTTTCTTTCATCAGCACCTTTACATGATTCTGTAACTCCCTTGCATGCTTAGGCAGTTGGCCATGTTTTCCTTTAGTATATTTCCCATCATATGAAAGATCACACATACCATTGTAGATTTATAAGAAGAGTGATTGACTCAAAAGGGTTGTTACTGAAGTTGTGATTTTGTCATTGGCTTCCTTGTCAGATGAAACAACATTTTGCTTTGCTACTTGAAAAATGTTCTTTTATCTACTTTGTAGTCAGACTTTCATGACAAGTACCCTCCATATGCCTTTCTTAGCCCTAGGGTGTGCGGTGCACCTACCTCAATTTCTTTGGCTCAACATGAGTTTCCTATGCTAAACTGACATGTGATAACTCTGTCCTAGACCACTGGCCTGTAAATCCACATAGCATTGCCACCTTTCATTTCATATCATGCATTGTGTTTGCAATTTCTCTCCAATTATTGTGCAAAATCAATCAGAGAATTGTCAATTTTAGTCAAGAGTGTGAACTAGAGTTATATGATGGGAGCTAGGTGCCTAGCGAGAAAGTGCATGCATGCCAAAATCAGTGCCTGGTCTATGCCTGACACAAATTTGTATTTTGTATAGTTGTTCCATGAAGCCGTGATGGATGAGAGTGCCGAGGCCCGAGTTGCAGCCTGGATGCGTTCGGAGGTGGAGATAGAGAGTCGAAACGTCGATCAATGTATCGACGAATTTCAGGAGCTAAAGACGTCGGAGCCATAGGAGTCGAGGATGCACCCGTCACAGGAGGTTGCGAAACAGATGGACGAGAAGAGGAGTGTAGGGGTCTCGGTTTGGATTTAGCAAGCAGCGTGGGTTTGTAGGGTTTGGGCAATTGGTGAGTCAACTCCGTTGGCTTCAAGGATTGTCGTGATATACATCCCAAATAGAATACATCCCAAATAGAAGGGAACAATTATTGGCTTCCTGGATACGGATCATGAAATATGTGATAGTCTTGGCTAAAGAGAAAGGTTGCTTGGGAAAAAAGATAATACATGGCAATCAACTCCTCAGTCGTGAGGTTGTCCATGTTTCCTTGTTTTGGGGTGATGGAGTCACAAAGGATACGATGTAAATCATGATAAAATGGGGACAAGTCCTTGTCCGGTGTGAGGGAGGAGGGATGATCACATATGCAGAAGATAAACTCCTCAAAGGTGTAGTCGGGAGATGTCTTGATGGAGTCAATGGTGGCAGGGAGTGGACGAAGGTTGGGACGTTCGGGAACGCCGAGAATGCTGGCTAAAGAGGCTGCGGTAACTGTGAGTTTGACCCTACCGACTTTTGTCTCAAACTCAGGGCCATCCCTACTAGCAACTAGGTTGTATTAGAACATCTGGACAACCGAGGGGTATACGACAGCTTGCCTCTCCAACAGTTCATCCAGGCCGACATCCGAGAAAATTTCCCGATGTCCTGGAAAAAAAGGAGAAAGGAGATGGATTTGCCCGTACAAACGAGGAGTTTGTGGACGATGGAGAACCAATCTCTGGACTGCTGAGCCGAGCGGAAGATGGTGGAGTTGTAACCGTGAGACGTGGCGGAGGGGACGAAGAGATTTGCGGATGGAGGGCCAGAAGAGGAAGATAGGGCGGCTTGACGGGGGCTTTGGAAGACATGACGACGGAGGAGGGGCGACACTGGACGAGGGAAGAGAGGCTGGAGGCCGACGAAGGTGGGCGGCGACGGTGGCTGATGGTGGCCGACAATGTGGAGGGGGAGGGCCGAATTTTGGAGAGGAGAGGAAAATGATGAGAGGATGAAGAGAGAGAATGGTTTGTGAGTTTTAAAAAGGAGAGGGGAGTAATAAATAGGGTAGGTTTGTAATAAATGGGATGGGATATGAGGGGTTAGGGGGGTTATGGGAAAGTGTAGAATGTATGTGGGGAAGAGGGAAGGTTAGATCCGATCAAATCTGTGCCAGATCGCGTCAGTCGGACGATCCATCGGTTATCCGGCGAATTATCCGAACGAAAGAAAAAAATATATTTTAAACATAGTTCCATAAAAATGCGGAATAGACTGAACATTAAGTGGGCCATGAGATATGTAGCGAAAAATTCGAAGGATTTCCTCGGAAGTCCGCCGGATCGTCCGCTAGACAGATTTGTTAAAGTTAAAAGGATTTTCAAGAAAGTCAATTTTTCGACAAATAAAAAAGAAGCAATCTTCGGCAAGAGGTTTGGTAAAGATATCAGCAAGTTGATGCTTAGTGTCAATAAATTCAAGATGTATGTCTCCTTTTAGTTGATGATCACGCAAAAAGTGGTGTCTAATCTCAATGTGTTTCGCACAAGAGTGACAAATAGGGTTTTTAGTAAGATTAATAGAGCTAGTGTTGTCACACTTGATAGGGATACTATTTGAGGAAATACCGTAGTCAACAAGTGTTTGTGTCATCCAAAAAATTTGTGCACAACATCCAGCCCAATGTATTCGGCCTCAGTTGTGGAAAGGCCAACCGAATATTGTTTCTTACTATAATCCATGAGACCAAGGATTTACCAAGGAAGTGGTATGTGTCGCTAGTGTTTTTTCGATTGATCTTGCATCTGGCAAAATCGAAATCCGAGTAGCCGATAAGCTCAAAGGATGGAGATATTGGATACCAAAGACCTATGTTAATGGTGCCTTTGAGATAACGAAAAATATGCTTAACGGCACATAAATGTGATTCTTTGAGATTTGCTTGGAAACGTGCACATAAGCATACACTAAACATGATATCAGGACGACTAGCCGTTAAATAAAGTAAGCTACCGATCATACCTCGATACTTACGAATGTCGACCGACACACCATCTTTATCGTGATCAAGCTTCGTTGTAATAGCCATAGGAGTGGATTTGGATGTGTCCAGTTCAAAGCGTTTAAGAACTTTGGTGTATTTGGCTTGATTGATGAATATGCCTTGAGGTCCTTGCTTGATTTGTAATTCAAGAAAGAATGATAATTCTTCCATCATGCTCATTTCAAACTCATTCTGTATAACTTCTGCAAAATCTTCATAGAGTGCTTTGTTAGTAGAACCAAAAATGACGTCATCTACATATATTTGAACTAATAGAAGCATTCCATTGTGGGTTTTATAAAGAGTGGTGCCAACTTTGTCCTTGGAGAAGTTGTGAGAGATTAGAAAGGAACTAATACGCTCATACCGAGCACGAGGAGCTTGTTTGAGGCCATAAAGGACTTTGTGTAGTTTGAAAACATGATCTAGAAAGTGAAAATCAGCCAAGAGGTTGCTTGACATATACCTCTTCTTTAATAACATAATTCAGAAAGGCACATTTGACATCCATTTGAAAAAGTTTAAAATCATTAAAGCAAGCAAAAGCACAAAGCATTCAGATAGATTCGAGACGAGCAACCGGTGCATAAGTTTCTTCATAATCAATGCCTTCCTCTTGGTTATAGCCTTGAGCAACCAATCAGACTTTGTTACGAGTTACGATCCCATCCTTATTAGGCTTATTTCGAAACACCCACTTTGTCCCAATAATAGGATAGTTGTGGGACTTAGAAACGAGTTCCCAAACGTTGTTTCTCTCGAATTGATTGAGCTCTTATTGCATTACAAGCATCCAAAATTCATCATTAAAAGCATCGGTAATGTTTTTAGGCTCTATTTGAGAGATAAAAGCCACATTTGCACAATGATCTTGGATAGAGGATCGAGTGCTAACTTGTGAAGAGGGATCACCAATTATGAGTTCTTTGGGATGATGAGTGACAAATCTCCATTCGTTGGGAAGACCATTCGGAGAAACATGTTTGAAGAATTTTCAACTTCATTACTAGATGAAGGAGCATTTGTATCTCCAAGAGAAGAATTTTTCAAACCACAAGAGATGTCATCAACGTCGGTCAGGGAGCTAGATGTAGAAGTGTTAAGTTCGTCAAAAGAGACATTGATAGATTCTTCAACTACAAGACTTCTTTTGTTAAAGACACGAAAAACCTTATTATTTATTGAATAATCAAGAAATATACCTTCATAGGCATTTTCTTCAAATTTGTCTAGGTTATCCTTGGTGTTCAAGCTAAAACATTTGCATTCAAAAACTTCAATATTCAATGGATAAAATTTTGTCAAACCAAAGCTCATAAGGAGTTTTCTTAGAAATAGGTCTGATCAAAACCCTATTTATAACATAGCACGTTGTGTTAACGGCTTCCGCCTAAAAGTATCGAAGGAGCTTATATTGGTTTAACATGACCCTAGCCATATTGCCGAAAGTTCTATTCTTTCTTTCCACTACACCATTTTTTTTTAGTTATAGGACAAGCAAAATCATGACCAAAACCATTTTTAAGACAGAAAATTTTAAAATCGGCATTGTCAAATTCACCTCCGTGATCACTCCTAATTTTGTTGATCATAATGCCTTTCTCATTTTGAGCACGTTTACAAAAAACGACAAATTCACGAAAAGTATCACTTTTATTTGCAAGAAAAATAACCCAAGTAAATTTCGAAAAATCATCCACTAAAACAAAAGCATAAAGTATACCACCAAGACTAGACACTCTACTAGGACCAAATAAATTCATATGAATGAGTTAAAGGGGTCTAGTAATGCTTACCGAGTTGACAGACTTGAAGGAGGATTTAGTCAACTTACTTTTTTCGCATTCCTTGCACACCATGTCTTTCTTGAATGGAATGTCTAGGAGTCCTCTAACTAATTTCTTAGTGGCAAGTCGGGAGATGGTGTCTATGTTGGCGTGTCCAACTCTCATGTGTCAAAGCCAACTTTTATCATTCTTTACTACTAAGCATCTTTCATTGTTAGTACCCTCAACAAGATAAAAGACAGATGTTGTCTTCTCTAATGCCTTCGTATATTACAGAGCCACTAGTACTATCATAAATAAAACATTTGTGTTTAACGAAGTTAACACCATAACCATTATCCGTGAGATACTTATGCTAAGAAGATTGTGCTTCCAATTTGTGACAAGACAAACATTCTTAATACAAGGATGAGGAGGAGATTCGATATTACCATGACCAATAATGTATCCTCTCAGGTTGTTACCGAAGGATACGTGTCCTTCCTTCTTCATCGATAGCGTTGCAAATAGTGAAGCATCTTCGGTCATGTGCCGTGAGCAACCGCTATCGAGAATCCATTTGCTTGTAGCATGCGATGAAGGGTTCACCTACAACACAAGTTGAAGATGAAGTTTTTGGTATCCAGAAATGTTTGGGTCCTTGATTGTTAGTTTTAAGAACCCATTCTAGCGTTCTCATATCTACATGCTTTCTCATTTGATAGTAATGAGATGTATGCCCAAGTAGACCACAATAGTGGCACATAGTGGGTGTCACAGGTTTTCTAGCATGATTTCTATGGTGACTATAGTAGAAAGCATGATGTGTTGGTTTGTGTTTTTCTTCATAAAAGGTCATTTTCTTGTGTGTACCTTTTGGTGTCATGGGTCTAGAAGAAGGTAAGTGAGTGTAAGTGAGTGTTTTGTGCACAAGGTTTTCTAGCATGATTTCTATAGTGACTATAGTAGAAAGCTTGATGTGTTGTGTTTGTGTTTTTCTTTATAAAGGGTCCTTTTCGTGTGTGTACCTTTTGGTGATATGACCTATGTGGTACGTTTGTGTGAATGTGACTCTTGTAACTAGTATGTCTTTGGCTATGGTGTCATGCATTTGGGTAAATCATAATTCTTGTTTTCTGTATTTTGCAAGAAGTTCATTGTACTTGATAGAAGTTGCATATTTCCTTTAGTTTGCAACAAGTGTTTGTTTAGCAATGTAGTATCCCTCCTTGAGGGTTTGACATTTAATTTCCTTTTTGTTTATGTCGTCTAGAGCTTCTTGAAGCTTTAGTTTAAGAGATTCAATCTCATCTGTGTTAGAAGCATGAGTTTTTCCTTTTATATCACAAATAATATTAGAGCGTCTTTCTATTTCTTGCTTGAGATCATCAATCTCCTTTAGAGATTTTCTATGCTTCTCAACACTTTGTGTTCATCGTGTAGTTCAAGAATGACATTTTCTAATTCAGTATATGAAAGAGCATTCATAGAGAAGTCATCAAGTACTTCATTTGACTCTATTGTCATAAGACAGACATTTGCGATGTTTTTGCATTCTTTGTCGTTGTCCGAGTCACTTGCATCTCTCGCACCAGATGCTAGTATTAACGTACTTCCGTGAGGATGAGCTTCCTTTGTTGGACTTTTCATACTTGCTAGGTTCCCTTCTTGCCATTGGATAGTCCCTCTTGATTGTCCGATTTTCTTGCAGTTGTAGCAAGCATGTTCTTCATCAGTGTTCCTTCTTGAACGATTTGCTTTGTTGAACTTGAGAAACTTTCTGAAGTGTCTGACGGTGAGGGCGATTTCTTCGTCATCCGACTCATAATTATCGGAGTCATCCTTCGAGAAAAGCTTGATGGCCTTTAGGGCAAGAGATTTTTCTTTTTCCTTGATCTTTTCTTTCTCCTTCTCTTGCGTAGAGGCAGCTTCTTGGTCTTTTATGTCCAGCTCGTGGGTCATCAGCTTTTCTACGAGAGTCTCAAGGTTCATGGTTGTAAGGTCACTTCCTTCGATGATGGCGGTGGCATTGCGATTCCATCCTTTAGTAAGTCCTCTGAGAATCTTTCGAATCTTTTTATGAGTAGGATATTCCTTACCAAGAGAAGCAAGAGAGTTAATTATATCAAAGAATCTAGTAAACATACAAGTAATAGACTCATTTTGTTTCATTTTGAAGAACTCGTACTCTTGAGTGAGTCTACTAATCTTAGATTCTTTTACTTGTGATGTGCCTTCGTGTGTAACTTCCAAAAACTTCCATATTTCATGGAAAATTTTACAGGTGGAGATTCTGTTGAATTCATTGCTATCAAGAACACAATAGAGTACATTCATAGCCTTTGTATCACGGCTAAGAACATTCTTATCGTTTTCGGAAAATCTTGCAGTAAGCCTATCCGAATCACCTTTCTCAGCTACAATGGAAGACTTAGTGAGACCAATTATAACACAATTCCATAAATTAAAGTCTAGGAATTTTATGTAGATGCTCATCATAATCTTTCAATAGTTGTAATTGGTTCCATCAAATAAAGGAGGTCTATTTGTGGAGTGTTCCTTCTTGTGAAATGAGTTAAGATTAGGTTTGGTGGCCATTGATCACTCTAAGGAAGTAAATCCAAATCAAGAGACCAAGCTCTGATACCAATTGAAGAACCCTAGAGGGGGGTGAATAGAGTAATAAAAATAATTACCAACACAAATATTCAAAGTAAATAGCAATTCAAAAGAGAGGAGATCAAACACTCGATGTATCCTGCTATCCTCCCTTGGGACATTCCAGTCCCAGAACTCTCTCCAGCTTTAATCCACTATTTGAGTAAATAATACAATACGAGTTTTGATCCGAAGACTCGTCAACTTCTTGCACGAGTTTTTATCCGAAGGTTCGTTAACTTCAAACACAAAAGAAGATTTCGATCTTCTTGAACACTTGGAAGTTCCAAGTTACAACTCTTTGAAATAAACACTTTTGTGGATGACAAATAAAGGCTCTATAGAGTTATTGTGGAGCTCTTTGGTAGATGAGAAAATTTGAGGCTAAAGTGGATGAACATTTATGAAGAAAGAAGTCTATTTATACAAATCCAAGAGCACCAAGCATTTACTATAGCCGAACGGATCATCCGTCGGTTGTCCGCGGATGTCCGAAGGATTATCCATTCCAACAGTACCGAATAGAAAACTAGCCGTTGGATGCATTAAATGCTCTGACTTATGATCGTTGGATTTGAATTTCAAAACGGATTATCCGACGGTGATCCGCGGATGTCTGTTGGATCATCCATCGGTGATCCGCTTTGCTTAGTTGGCTATTTTGAAATTCAAATCCAATTGTCATAAGTCAGAGCATTTAATGCATCAAACGACTAGTTTTTTATCCGTTACTGTTGGAACGGATAATCCTTCGGACGTCTGCGGACAACCGACAGATGATCCGTTCGGCTGTATTAAATGCTTGGTCATCCGAATGTTCCCACAAATACTTGCTGTGACAATTCGGATTATCCGTCGGTAATCTGCGGATGTCCGCCGAATGATCCGAATGCCCCCACAAATACTTGTTGTGACCATTCGGATTATCCATCGATGATCCGCGGATGTCCGCCGGATGATCCGCTTCTTCATGAATGTTAATTTGTTTTAAATGTTTTTTAATTTTGCTTTGTTATCCGACACAAAGTGTTTACATAGATTTCGTATGAACTTACAGACTTAGTGAACTGGTAGAGATATGATCTTGGATCTTTTTTGCTTTGATCTTGTATTCTTTGATATGTGATCCATGAGCCGAGTTTGTGCGGCAGGTGTTGGAAGCATCTTTCTTTCATTGATAATGCGCTTCATATCGTTCCTGTAGAGTAATAGAACTAAAACAGTACGAAGGTTAATTATGGTCAATATACCAAAATCATCAATGTGACAACAATATGATGGGAGCTAGGTGCCTAGCCAGAAAGTGCATGCATGCCAAAATCAGTGCCTGGTCTATGCCTGACACAAATTTGTATTTTGTATAGTTGTTCCAATTACAAGCAACGATACCTTTGAAATCTATTAATATGTGGGAAAGTATGAGCCTGACACAAGTTGAAAAAGATGAATTAAGGTTAGTAGGAAATTACTTATGAGTTGGGAAACTAAGAGCAGAGCCAGTACTGGAAAATTGAAGAATGATATTTGTTGTAACTTCGAGAATCCATCAGCCTTAGGAAAAAGAAGGTTTCTAGCAAGCTATGTTACCCAGACTCTCTACTTTAAGAAGAAGTACCTGTGTCGACCCGATAGGACATTGGTATGTGTATGGAATCCGTATCTGATCCTCCATGGTGACAAACGGATCTTTCATGGTAACAATCGGGAGACTGGTAGTGAAGTAGATAGTTTATCTTAATATGGTAGTGATGTAGATGGTTTATTTTAATATGGTAGACTGATAGTAAAGTAGTAGGGGAACTGAAGGGACGGTCCTTAGGGACTTATTCAACTAGTTCAGTAAAGTTTACTTGTAGTTTATAATTATAGGTGTTCTTTTTATAAAACCTTAGTCATATTCCCATACCCGTATCCAAAATTTGGATCATTTTTATCCGAGTCCATGTGTCCTTCAATTATGAGTTTGAAGGATCCGTCTCTTGGATATGTACCCGACATCCGTACCCGACACCTGTACCCTGAGTCCAGGTAACATAGCTAGCAAGTAGGTGATCTCACCTACTAGATAAATTATTGAAGAAAATGCCAAGTGATTATAAATTTCTTTGTTGGAAGTAGTGAAAAATGTTTGAGTTTTTACTTTGAGTTTTTGAATGGCTTGGCCTTTAGTACTAAATGCTGATTGAGTAGGTTCTAGCTTGAATGGAGGTGCTTTTCTTTCTTCAGAGGCTAATAATTTTTGTGGGCGTAATCTACTTATCTTCACCTTTGGTTTTCCATATATCTTAAAATTTCTAGCTTACACTTTAATGTTGAACTACTTTGGTACTAGTGGACCTGCAATACAGAACTTATAGTTGTGACCTTTTGTTCAATACTAAAATATAAAAAATGGTCTGTTGGATAATCTGCCTTTTCTGTAGAGTCAGCCTCTTCGGTTTTATTTACTTGTGAATGGATCCAGCTACTTTAGATATCAAGTGAGACTATATACCTTGAGTAGAACTCTCGTTTCGTATTTGATATGAGGACCTCAATGAGGAATTTTTTTTCTAATTTGCAAATCACATCTTTTAAAACTAAGGCTTGATTTAATCATGTATGATGCTTCCCTTTATATAACATGGCTCTTTATATAACATGGCTCTGAAAAGATTGTCATGCCTGGATGATTATACCTGTTCTACTCATCTTGATTACTGATTCTGACAAATTAACATTAAACTTTTTTTTTTTAACTGCAGGGAAGGAGAATCCCAGCTAAATTCTTGTAAGCTTTCTGTCTTTTGTCAGCATGGACAATGTACTGATGTATTTTGCTTGATGTGTTAGTTTATGTTTAACTCATCTTGATTTTAATGTCCAAAGATCATGAATCGTTGGGTAACGCAACATTTGGAGATCACCCAAGTGCTCCAAGCAGTTCCAATGTCTGTCCCTATCTGGCCCTCCACGGGTTTCCTCATCGTATGCATGCCCCAGCACCTCAGAGTTCTGCTGACTCGGTTCCAGAGAATAATCCATTTCCTAGGCATCTGAATAACTTGGGTGGAGGACAATCATTTGCTGATATGCCCAACTCCCATTTCCCGCAAGCAGAGTCACAAAACCACAACTGGCAGCAACAGCATTCTGTTCCTTTCTCCTTGTTGGGAAATGCTGCTGACCAGTCTGCAAGTCAGTTTGCTCCGAGGTCATCCAGAAGTGATACCAGCACCCAGCAGAGATTAGGATCTTTCATACATCCCCACCCCCATATGCATGGGGCGTAAGTGTTGCAGTTCACGTCGTTCCTTCTTCAAACATAGAATATTGTACTATTTCCTACTCGCTCAAACATTGTTCACACTGATTATTTTCACAGGTCTGTCCCTCGAAATGGAAGCAATTTAGTGGCATCAATGGGCCCAGTTATTGGTGAGGTAAGGGGCCATACGCACACTCATGGCCATGGCAGCAATCACATGTATCAACAGTCTATGCCTTCCTCATCAGTCCGTAGCTCGCCATTCCCTCCGATCAGGAGGCCAAGGCCGAGGGGAGTAACTCTTATATCTTCTGTATCAGCGACGACCTCCACCTCTGCCGAAGTCGCTGGGTTCTACAGTTTTGCATCCGTCTCTGGCTCAGCAAACAACCGAAGCCACCAAGATGCCGAGAACGCGGCAAGGCATTTCGATCAGGTCTATGGATGGGGAGGCAGAGAGGGCTTCACATCACTCCCATGGATTCCTCTAGAGGGAGAGTCGCAGTGGTGGGGCCCTTTCAATCCTAACCAGACCCCTCAGCCCGGGGGAAGCTTCGTCCAGAGGCCTGCCAATGCCGAGAGGGGCACCACCCAGGGCCGTCAGGAGAATGGTTTCCAACGGATGCCTCCGGCTCCGAGGATGCCACCTCCCTCATTCATGTGAGGAGAAGAAAACTGTGCTTGCTTCTTAAGACGATGCTTTCGTGATTTTATCTGTTTGTCCGTAAAATCCCTGATAACATAAAATGCTGAAAACTGCTGGATCTGGACATTGAAACTGTTGGATTTGGCAGTTTCCATATTGGGGTTTTGCCAGAATGTTTTCCTTTGTGGTGTCATTCTTGAAAAAGAGAAGAAATAGCCCCAGTATCTCATTCTATGGGCTGAGAATTTGATGTGGGTTCTGCTCTTGGATGGAGATATTATGTGTTTATGCAGAAGTAAGTGCTTTGTCGAAACTATTATTTAGTATTTGTGTTTTAGTAATGGTATATGGAAAGTGTCCAGTATTTTAAGTTAATGTGCAATTTCATTCCTTGTATGGGTTGATAGGTGAAACTGATCCTGGCACTCATGCATATATTTGTGCCCTTTCGTTCTCTCTTCTTGTGTGGTGCTTACATAGAGGGTGCTTCCTGGTTGCATGAGCATAAATTGTATCGCTCAGAATGGAACCAATGTACATTCTTTGAGCTCAAGCTACCTTCCCCAGCCTTGCGCCTTGCTAAATAGACGGTTGGCATCAGGTTACCTTGTCATTGTAACAATGTACGTTCTTTTGTGGAGTTTACCAAGTTGACAGGTTCTTGTTTTCTTGATTCTTTCATTGGGTCATTGGTGACCTTGGGTCTCTGGGAACACTGGCGAACAATGTACATAAATGATGCCTACTGATTAGTGCCCAAATCAAGGCACTGGAGTTGCCTTCAGGATTTGGATCCATTTTTCTTTCTTTTTCCTGTTCTTTCATAAACTAACTATAGTTTGAAACTTCTATTCAAAAAAAAAAAAAAAAAAAAAAAAAAAAAAAACACACTATAGTTTTTGAAACAGCTTTTGAAAGCAGGAAGAAATACAAAACGACCTACTTCTGCTTCTTGAAAAGCAGCAACAATGCCTACTGCTTCAACATTAACCACTACTACTTTCTCTATTTTTATTGTCATTCATTCCCCCTCCTCGATTGCGATGGCTTCTCTTTCTGCCACCATGGCCGCTGCCGCCTCATCAATGTAGGCGGTGAAACTTAATCGAGTACTTGACGGCGCTTACGCCACCGCCGCGGCCTCCGGATTCGGAAGTGTAGAGTTGGAATAATAGGATAATTTTATTAATGATGAGAGACTACATATATATAGGAGAGACTAGTCCCTCTCCTATTGTTCTGAGCAACGTGGGACTAAAGTCCATTAACTAATAACTCTAATATAACACTTAACACCCTCCCTCAAGCTGGAACATATATGTCAATCATGTTCAGCTTGTTACATAGAAATTGAACCCGAGGACCAAAAAGAGGCTTTGTGAAGATATCAACTATCTGGTCACCGGTCCTCACATGTTGAAATTTTATCACTCCCTTTGTATACTTAACACGAACAAAGTGGATATCAATTTTAATATGCTTCGTCCGTTCATGAAATACTGGGTTAGTGGCAATATGAATAGCAGATTGGTTATCACACCATAGATCTGCCGCTTGAGATCCTGCGTCTTCTTCCAGTTCTTATAAGAGATGCTTCATATATAATACCTCTGATGTGCCATGAGCAATAGCTCGATATTCTGCTTCTGAGCTTGAGCGTGCTATCACACTTTGTTTCTTGCTCTTCCATAACACTAGATTTCTGCCAATAAATACTGAGTAGTCAGATGTAGATCATCTATCTGTCAGACTTGCTCCCCAGTCAGCATCAGTAAAACACTCAATACGAGTGTGTCCATTATTCTCCATTCGAATTCATTTTCCTGGATTCTTGACTAGATAACACAGGATTCTGAGAACTGCCTGCCAGTGTGGAACTCTTGGAGAAGCCATAAATCTACTTGCAACACTCACTGCAAAAGAAATGTCCGGACGAGTCATGACCGCCAAGTAATTGAGTTTTCCAACTACTCGACGATACTGATCTGGATTGATTATCAGGACCCCTTCGTCTAAAAGTAACTTTGCCCCTGGATCCATAGGTGAGGTTGCTCCCTTGTCTTGCATAATGTCTGCATCATTTACTATGTCCAGCACATACTTTCTTTGGGACATTACAATGTCCCGCTTACTCTGTGCGACCTTAATGCCCAAGAAATAGTTCAAGGATCCCATATCCTTGATTTGAAATTGTTCTCCCAGAAACTTCTTGAGGCCTGCAATATCCTGGTTGTCGTCTCCCGTGATTACAATATCATTAATATAGACACCAAGTAGTATCCTTCCAGCAGATGTGTGTCGATAGAAGATTGAATGGTCCTTCTTTGATTGACACATGCCAAACTGAGTAACATCATGTGTAAATCGAGACCAAACCATGCACGAGGTGATTGTTTTAGACCATAGAGGGCATTTCGCAAATGACACACTTTACCCTCCTTTGCAATGAACCCGGGAGGTTGCAATACATATACCTCTTCATCAAGGTCCCCGTGAAGGAAAATATTCTTGATATCTAGCTGAAGCAGCGGCCAGTCATAGCGAACAACCAAGACCATTAGGACCCGAACAAATGTCATTTTGGCAACAGGAGAGAAGGTCTCGAAGTAATCTACACCATATATCTGAGAATATCCTTTGGCCACTAGACGAGCCTTTAGTCGATCAAGAGTGCCATCCGGTTTTACCTTAATCGTGAACACCCATTTGCAACCTACTGCATGTTTACTAGTAGGTAAGTCGATTAAGTCTCAAGTATGATTCTCCTAGATAACTTTTATCTCTTCGTTCATAGCAGCACGCCAACCAAGATGTTTGAGACCCTCCTTAGCATTTTTGGGAATCTGAATCCCATCAATAGTAGCAACCAGAGACTGAGTGTGACTTATAAGTCCTTGTAGCTATCAACATACAAGGGATGATCACGACATGCACGACGAGGACAAACTGTCGGTAGAGAAGGGGGGTCGGCTGGTGGAATAGATGGAGCTGCTGGTGGAACAGGCGGTAGCGAATCAGTAGAGCCAGAGAAGGAGGACTCTGTAGGTACCAGTGGCGATGTTTGTACCGGTGACGTCGGAGCTGACTGAATCGGTGCATGTGGACCATCAGACCAGTTGACTGCCTCGGTAAGGGAGGGCACCCGTAAGGGGGACTGTTGTGATGGGTAAAAAAATAGCAAAAAATTCTCTTCTGGATAAACTTGGGGAACCAGACCCATTGTTTGTGGAAGTGGAGGAAATTCTGATTCGACGAAGGTAACATCCCTAGTGAAAAAAATCTTTTCAAGACAAGGAAAAAATACCGATACCCTTTCTGATCTTTAGGATATCCAAGAAAAATACATTGTATTGCCTTAGGATCTAATTTTGAAAGAGTCGATCGGGTATCCCGGACATAGCATAAGCAACCAAAGATTCTGAAAGGCAGAGGAAATGACTCTCCTCCAGTAAAGAGCCTAGAAAAGGAAGTACTACCATTGAAAACTGATGATGGCATGCGGTTAATAAGGTAACAAGCAGTAAGAACCGTATCCGACCAAAATCTCTTGGGAGTACGTGCCTGAAACATAAGAGCACGTATTGTTTCCAGGAGATGACGATTCTTGCGCTCGGCCACACCGTTATGTTGTGGTGTGTACGCAGGAGAAGTTTGGTGGATGATACCATTGCGGGCAAGATGACTATCGAGCTCACGAGATAAATACTCACGACCATTGTTACTCCGAATTTTTTAATTGAAACGCAAATTGTGTTTTTATTTCGGCATGAAAATTGTACCAAATGTTAAATAATTTGGAACGATTTTTTATCAGATTGACAAAGTACTTAAAATCCTTTATTGATTCAACTGGACAAGGTTCCCATACATCAGAATGCACCAACTCAAAAGGAGCATATGCAATTTTATTTTGACTCACCGGATATGGAACCCAGTGATGCTTAGCTAAACTACACGACTCACAATGAAACGAAACAGAGATATCTAAAGAAGAGTACATTTTCTGGAGAATTTGGGTTGATGGATTGTCTAACTGACAATGTAACTCGATAGGATCGAGTTTCATGTCAGCACAGACCACCGAAGAAGATGCGTCAAATAGGTACAAGCCTCTAGCCACATGCCCCTTACCGATAGTCTTCCCAGTTTTTAGGTCCTGAAAAACACAACCATCATGAAAAAAAATATTACCGAGCAATGCAGTCTACGAGTAATTTGACTAATAGAAATTAAACTGAATGGATTTCCAGGTGTAAGTAATACAGAATTGAGTGACAGTCCGAAAGAAAGACTGACACTTCCACGTCCTTGGACTGTCAAGGAACCTCCATTGGCAACAGTAATGCCAGAAACACGACGGACATGGACATAATCATGTATCATACCTGCGTCACCAGTCATGTATGAAGACGCACCAGAGTCAATTACCCACTACTTGGGCTTTACTATGCACGCTGCTGAGTATCCAGCTGTGGATCCAAATGTGGAAGCTTCACCACGACATTGAACCTGGAAATCAAAAAACTCTGTATATGAGTCCGAAGTCATCTGAACATATCGGACACCATCATCAGGAGCATCAGTTGTGATATTAGCATCAGGTAATTTAGTGCATTGTTAGTAGAAATGGCCAAGCTATCCACAATTAAAGCACGTGTGCGGTCTTCCTCCATCACCACCGCCACTGCCACGTCCCTTATCTCGACCAGCATTTCGGCCACCACGTCGGCCACCACGACCACTACGGAATCCTGTACGAGCTGCACCAAGAGCAGAGCGATCAGCAGGAGTATCATCCGGAGTGGTCTCAACTACTTTTGCTGCCCGAAGGACACGATAGTGCACTTCCAACAGGGACGGAACTTCAGATCCAACAATAATCTGAGAGCGAGCAGAGTCCGCATCAAGGCGGAAAGAGGGAAGATAAGCCATGACATGAAGATGCTCACGTTGAACCATTGCTTCATTAATATCTGACGTAAGTGGTAATACACAGTCGATCTCATCAGACATAGCCTTAAAGGCCCGAAAATGGTCTTTATGAGATTTGTCTTCTGATTTTCTCGGTATATACCAACGACCGAGACATAGATATGAGATAAATCGTGTTTTCCATTAAACGCCATTGCCAGTACCTCCCATAACTTCTTTACAGAGTCCTTATTCTGAACCATGTTTTCCACTGATGGTTATATCGAATTCATCAACTGTGTAAACGTCGACTATCATCTGTCTCCTATTGCTCAAATATGGGATCATCTTCTGCTGGAGGATTGTCAGTCAGATATTTCGACAATCGCATTCCGTGAAGCATCTTCTCGACCTTCTTTCTCCATGTCGAGTAGCCCTCTGGTCCTTCTAACTGTCGATCGACAAGTCGAATAAAGGAAATCATCGTGCTAGTGCCTGTTGGTCTCGCTAGTGTATTGCTAACACTAGTGTCGGTGGCACTGCTATTCGTCGTAGAGTCTATCATCTTTCAGGATTCCTGAATCGACTGTCGATTTTGATCTTTTCAACTGGATAATCACATCAACTCTGCCAATGCGCTAAAATAGAGCCAGAACCGACACACGTGCATAGGAAACAGAGAGTGTGGATCATAAGCCAGGATAGAGAGATAACCCATGTTAACCTCTGTTAGATTTTGGTGTGAAGATCAAGGAAAGAAACAAAGATTCATGCAAAATAAATCATATGTTTGCTCTTTGTTAAATTTTCGAATTGATCATTGAGAGTCAGAGGTTCCAAAAAACAATTATATGTTTACCCTCTGAGAATCCCAACGATTTTCTTGTTGTAACTAAGTTAGGGTTTGGAGGGGGAGTGGGCGGCGGCTAGGGTTAGGATTGAAATCCATATTAAAGAAGAAAGATGGGGGGCGGTTTCAGGGGTAGGGAAACGTCGGGTGGGGGGGCTGACAGCAGCAGCAGCAGGGTGCTGCAGCAGTGGCAGGGGCAACAGGGATAGCAGCAGTAGGGGGACCAACAGCGGTAGGGAGTAGGGGCAGCGATAGTGGGGAGGTGCCAAGAAGGGAGGGGGCGCCGGGAAGGAGGGCGGACCAGCATCGGTTGGGAGAAGGGGGAGGGGCGGTAGATTAGGGTTAGGGTTTTGTGGATAGAGAGAGTGGTAGATGACGGCTAGGATTTTGGCTCTGATACCATGTAGAGTTGAATAATAGGATGATTTTATTAATGATGAGTATATAGGAGAGGCTAGCCCCTCTCCTATTGTTCTATGCAATGTGGGACTAAAGTCCATTAACTAATAACTCTAATATAACACTTAACAAGAAGGATCGACGGCGACGACGTCCCCCTTTTTGCCGCCTCTAGGCCCCGCCACCTACTGCTCCGCTCTACCACCTCCTTTCTCTGCTTCTCCATTACCAAAAACACACCAATCCCTCCCTCCTCCATCGATTCCATCGATAAAGTTGTAGTCTTTTTTTTCGTAAAGTTGTAATCTTCACTACAAAAATTCATCGATTTAGCGACGGCTATATCCGTAAAAAATCCGTCGGTAAATATAATTACCGACGGATGGTTGACGAATATTGGTTAAAAAAGGACGTCGGGAAAAGCCTCATCGCTAACTACAATCCGTCGGCAAGTAGTCGCCCAGCGACGAATTAGCGACGGACTGCCGTCAACCATACTCGTGCAGTTTGCGACGACTCGCCGACGGATTACCGTCAAATCACGTATCAAAAGAAGTAATGACGTATCACTTACCGACGGACATATCCGTCGCTACTTGTCGATAAATGCGTATCAGAGAGTTTCTGATACGCAAAATCCGTCGCCAATGAGTCGCGAATGGTCGCTAAGTTTTGACGGAGCCGCGACGGAATACCGACGGAATATCTGTCGACCCGGTTCTGTGAATTATTCATATTTCCAAAACATTGGCGACGGATAATCCGTCGTTACTCCGTCGTGCGTCGTCGCTAGACCTTCGCCAATCGGTCGACGTTATAGCGACAGATTATCCGTCGCCAATGTTTTACCGACTACTAGCAACGGTATACCGACGCAATATCCGTCGGTCCTATCTGTGAATCTTTCATAATTCCAGAACTTTGGCGACGGATATTCCGTCGGCGTTTAGTCGCGCATCCGTCGCTAACTGGGAATTTCCCAGTTAGCGACGGATTGTCCGTCGGAAATTGGTCGCCAGTCTGTCGGTATCTGGGAAATTTTTAAAAAAAATAGCATAAAACTGGGCATTCCCAATATACACAATTCCAATATACAAAACACACAAACAATCCCAAGCAATTCCAATATACACAATTCTAATATACAAAACACACAAACAATTCCAACACACAAAACACACAAATAATTCCAAGCATTCAAATTGTTCACACAAAAATATTTAAACACAAATATTCAATATTCAATATTTACAAACAAAATAATACCAAAAATACAAACATCAACGACGAGGGGTGCGATCGTCCGCTGGTGGTGGTACTCCCTGCTGCGACCGTCTCATATACTTCTCTACCAAGTACGGCGGCAATCCCTCCAAGACATGGCCTGGAAGTTGGCGCAGCTGCTCTGGCGTCATCATGTCAAGGAGGGCCGTCAAAGTAGGAGGCGGTACGATAGGGGCAGTAGGGTCAAAAGAAAGATGCTCGGCGGAAGAAGGATCGACAGCACTAGAAGGACCGACAGCACCAGTAGAAGGACGCAGGTACGTGGACAACTGCGTCCGAATCTCCGACTCTACCTCGTTCAGATGCGCAAGCTGGGACCTCACATCATCGTCTGCCGGGGCTACGGGAGGAGGCGGGGGAGGTAGAAATCTCGGAGTCGTCGAGTGCAAATTAGCCAGGGAGCCGACTTCGTACACGTGCCATTTCCGATAGCCGCCGACGGTACCTACGAATAAGTCGTCGTAGCGAGTGGCCGTAGAAGAGGGCGTCTCGACGGGCGTCGTTTCGCCGACATCCTCGGGAGCAGATGGCTGAATCCGACTAAGGGCCTCATGATACGCATCCTATCAAATGAATGTGTTTATTATACTATAAGTTTACCTAAGTTATAATCTAAATCCTATGTTACCCTAAGTTATAGTCTGAATACTAAGTTTACCTAATAAGTTATTGTCTGAATCCTAAATTTACCTAAGTTATTGTCTGAATACTTATAATTCTAACATAAATCTCATAAACGTAAGTACTTACATCCGTCGCCTTGGCCCTTTCGTCGACGAAGCTTCCGTCCTTCCGCCTCTTGTGGACATGCTGGAATACATAGTACATGGTGACTGAGTCAGCAGGTTTTCCCTCCTTCAACGCCTGTTGGGTCTGCACACAAAATATTCGTAGAATTTAATTAATTAAGTATATTAATAGTACCGAATTAGATAGTGAATGAATTTGCGATATCTCACCAGATCTGCAAGCGTCGTTGCGTGGGGCTTTGATCCCCCCGTATGTAGCCCCGCGGCCCGTCTGTTCACTTTCGCTTTTTCCAATTTCTCCTTGAAGGCAGGAGCATCCATCTTCTCCAAGAGTTGCTCATAGTAGTCCTGTCGGATCCACTCCTTCTTCGAATGCGCCGTTCGAAGGTCATAAACCGCATCCCGGATCTTCTTCCCGGCGGTGCTTCTATAGGTCCTGCGGATCGCCTCCTCGCGATGGGGGGCCACCAGAAGGTCCTCTGACATACAAATTCAATTATCACGATATTAAAAAAATAGTTGATTAAAGAGTAATTAATAATTAATCACAAGATATATATATACCCTCATTTCGTCGAGCCAACGGTACTGCAAATCTAAGGGTACCTCAGAAAAATTGAGGTAGGGGCCATGGTAGTTAGCCCGAATAATCTGCCCTAGAAGCCTGGTAGCATCCCACAGAATAAATCTACAAAGAAGCAATGACTGGATTATTAACTTAAATAAATGAAACAAATTTATTAAATTAACTTAAATTTACTTACGCTTCACCCGCGGGCCATAGCTCTCGTCGGAACTCGTCCATCGGCCTCTCTGGTGGCGTCGGAGGATCCGCGACTCCGAGCATGTACTCGCCAGTCACCGGATGTAACTGAATGTGGGGGTACTCCGGGGCCCACTGTCGCTCAGCCGCCGACAGATCCACTGGTGGATCTGCTGGTGGATCCGCTGGCGGAACGGATCCGCTAGCGGATGGAGACCCCATCGACGAATGTGTCGATAGCCCCTGGGTAGATCGACGACGGGATGAGTCTGTGCCCGGGGTACTCTCTGAGTCGGGCTCACTAGATGGGGACACCGTCCGGGAAGGCTAAATGCGACCACGACCACCACCACGACCACCACCACCACCACCACGGCCAGTACCACCAGTACCACCACGGCCCGCACTGCCACCACGATGAGTGCTAGCCATCAGCAGGGCGACGAATGACGCCACGAATATAAGAACAACTATGAGTGCCATCTGCAACAAGAATATGCAGAAGTTTAAACTGAATTCATATAAGTTAGTTACAAGTACTTTTATGAGGTCAAACTAAAATCACGTAATTGAAAGTGTTTTTAATATATACTGATATTTAATCTAATCATCGTCATCGTCTTCGTCCTCGTCCTCAGCCTTGTCCTCGTCCTCATCCTCATCCTCATCATCGACTTCATCTGTATCCTCATCTTCATCAAGTTCTTCTTCTTATTATTATTCTTCTTCTTCTTCATCATCATCATCCTCATCCTCAATAGTTGGGACAAGACGTCTCTTTCTTTTCTGGTTGACAGCTAAGTCTTGTGTATCAACCTTTTCCTCCCCTCTATTTTCCTCAACAATATTTTCAACTTCCATGGTATCCGAATGTTGTACCAAGTATTAGGACTTTTCGATCTGGTCCTCTTGGTATGCTGGGTCTCCAACGTTGAATGTATTTCTAGATTTAATCTTGCATACTGCCCACCAGTCAAATCGATCTCTACGATGCCTTGGGTAGCTTGTATAGTAGACTTGAACAGCCTGACTTGCTATCGCAAACGTGTCGGACCCTCTATACCTCCTGCGATGATTTTTATCGATGAATCCAAATTGTTTATCAATTCTCCAACCAATATTTGGTGTCGTATCGAACCACTCACATTTGAACATCACAATATGCATATCATATGGGACACTATATTGTAAATCTATAATATCCCGAAGCACTCCATAATAGTCAAAGTCCGGCTTATCGTCATAGGTGGTGCCTCTTATGCAAACACCAGAATCCTTGGTACTGAACCCGTCGTTGAGAAATTTGCCATTTATAGCATTCTGAGTTGCCTTAAACTTGAAGCCATTAACGACATAGCCTGGCCAATTCTTTGCATGCTTCTTCGGTCCCAATGCCAAATAACGAATACTATCATTTGTGAGTGTTGTTTCAGGCAATAAAACCTGTAAACAAATATTGATAATTTAAATATTTTAGATGCATATATTTTAGTGGTAGCCACATAAATTATTATCTCAGTTACTTACGTATTTGCGAAACCAGGACGAAAAGGTACAATCAACCTCTCTTTGAATTCCTTCATCGGTAATATCGGGTGTCCTCATTTGGACTTCATCTCTAAATGCACTGTTAGAGAGTAAGAATAAGTGTAGTCAGTTACTTCACCAAATTAGAGATTATAACAAGTGTAAGTGTAGTCACTTACTTCTCCAAATCTCTCACTTCTTGTATGTCACAATTTAACAAGACATATCGGTGAGCGGCATCATACTCATCGTCAGTCAACCACCATTTCTTACTAGCCCCTATAGGCTTGCCCCTTACATTGAATATACCTCCATCCTCAACGTCTTCGTCATTCCTTTGAGGTCTATTTTGATTTGTCTTAACATGAATATCGAAATAAATAGAGCAGAAGTTTGATACCTCCTCAGTAAGATATACTTCGCATATCGAAGCCTCTATATGAGCCTTGTTGCCAACTTTTTTCTTTAAGTTGTGTAGGTATCTAGAAAGGGAAATTATCAGTGTAGTTAAAAATAAAATTCAACTTAAATTATATGGATTTTTATGTACCTCTTAAATGGGTACATCCATCGATAATGAACAGATGCACCAACACAGACTTCGTATGCTAGATGAATCGGTAGATGTTCCATGCTGTCGAAGAAGCCCGGAGGAAATATTTTCTCTAACTTGCAAATTGTTTAGACAATCTTCTCCTTAAGTTCAACCATGTGTTGCACCGTCAGCTTAGTTGAACAAATATCCCTGAAGCATGTAGATAGCTCGGCCAACGGAACACATATAGAAGAAGGCAACAACTCTTTTAATGCAATGGACAGTAATCTTTTCATAAACACATGGCAGTCGTGACTCTTTATTCCCGTTAGCTTGCGTTCATTGAGATCAACGCATCTAGACAAATTTGACACATAGCCGTCGAAAAATCTTAAAGTAGATATCCACTTGCAGATTATTAATCTATCTTCCTTGCTCAATGTGTATTGTGCTACCGGCTTAGTTAATTGTCCACCAGCTCCCCTTTGTATCAAGTTCAGATGAGGACGCTTGCATGTCTCGGTAATGTCTTGTCTTGCTTTTGGATTGTCCTTCATCTTTCCTTTAATATCCATGACGGTATTGAAGACATTATCGAACACATTCTTTTCGATATGCATGACATCAAGATTATGCTTATAAGATTATCTTTCCAATAAGGCAAGTCCCAGAAGATACTCCGTTTGGTCCAGTTATGGCTTTGTCCGAACCCCTCGACACAATTGTTCGATGGATCTTCAATTATGGAGGGCAAGTCCTTTACATCATCCCAAATATCGTATTCTGACAATCTGGCAGGCGGATGAGAAAATTCTTGTTTTTCAGCTCTGAACGCGTCCTTGTTCTTTCTCCAAGGATGACTCGCGGGCAGAAATTGACGGTGACAGTCAAAGAAAGAAGTTTTCCTCTATACTTAAGGCAGAACGCCTTACTATTTTCCATGCATATCGGACAAGATATCCCGCCGTGAGTACTCCATCCCGACAGTATACCATATGTTAGAAAATCATTTATTGTCCCCATCAGTGAATCTCTCATCTGAAAGTTCTGTTTCCTAGAAATATTATAGGTCACGACGCCAATCTTCCACAGCTGTTTAAGCTCATCCACCAACGGCTGTAAATATATATCGATGTTCTTCGTCAGATTTTTGGGACCCTTTATGATAGCTGTCAAGAACATATAAGGAGTCTTCATACATATCCATGGTGGCAGATTATAAGGGGTAAGAATGACCGACCAGCAGGAGTATTGAGATCCTGACTGCCCGAAAGGGACGAAGCCAACAGAACATAGTGCCAGCCATACATTTCTAGGCTCTACAGCAAAATCTGGATGACAAGTCAAAATGTTTCCACGCCTCTCCGTCCGAAGGATATGACAATTCTCTATCGTCCTTTGTGCGTTCTTCGTTGTGCCACGTCATGTGTTTCAGCTGTATTCAGAGACATATACATCCTCTGCAAGCACTTCACGGTCGATAAGTAATGTATATACTTGTAAGGATGTTATTTTCTAGTTGACTTTCTTTTTCCCTTTACTGGCTTGTAACGATCCGTATTACAGAAGATGCAACTTTCTATGTCCTCCTTCTCCTTGTAGAACAATATGCAACCGTTGTGACAACAATCTATCTTATCGTACCCCAGTCCCAGTTTTTGGACCATCATCTTTGACTTGTAGAAGTTTTTTGGAAGCTCTTTTGATTCCTTCGGTAAGATATCTCTCGCTAGTTGTGTAATCCGATCATAGCAAGCTTGTGGCAAGTTAAAATCAGATTTTATGCTCAACAACCGCATCGTCACTGACAGTACGGATTGAGTATCACAACCAAGATGTAGAGGAGTATCTGTATCCTGAAACATATCATAGAACTCCTTCGCCTCGGGATTACGATCCTCCGGATCAAAATTAGGCCCTGCCACATCGTACACCATATCTCGTGCAAGATTTTGTAGGTCTCTATAATCAACAGAGCATCCTTCGTCTTCGATGACAAAATTCGTTGCAGCATTATCATTAAAAGCATAAGTAGCAGCATTCGCAACTTGTCTTTCCTCATATAGTTCACCTTGCGATGACCACATGTCATAATCACGTACGAAACCCTTACGGGTCAAATGATCTCTCACAGTCACCACTTCTTCGTAACGTCTATTGCGACAATTACGACATAGATACTTGATTTTGGTATCGTCCATGTACTAAGCTTTGCTCATGGCATACTTAAGAAACACTTCCATGCCTGCCTGAAAATTGCCACTCACACCTATTCTGCTATCGTGTAGTCGTTTGTACATCCATGTACGATCAAAGAAGTAATGATCTATCGCAGATTGGAGGTAAAAATCTGTATCATAGGACTAATAGAATTACTATGTAATCATGTACTCAACAATAACATGATGTAACTGGAGTCCTTGGGCCTATCGTGCAGTAATTGGTGGATCCGCTGGTATAGGCCAGATGTACTTAGTATCGACCGTATCAGATTAGTATCGGTCTATCAGTTTGGTATAGGACGTATCAGATTGGTATTGGCCTTAACAAATTGGTATCGTCCTATCCGATATGTACATGTATCGGCCGTATAGCTAGGATTCATATTGGCCTTATCGATTTGGTATTGGTCATATCGATAGGTATCGGCCGTGTGGGATTAGTATCGACCGTTTCTGATTAGTATCATGGAAGGTTTAGTAACAACTGTACTTGGATTTATCTCTTTTCGAGCTAGAATACCATTGCAAGAGAGTCACCAGATCGTGATTGGCCAGTTACAGTAACATACATGCTTCCTTTTTCATCAAAAAAGCAAGATTGAAAAGGAAGCATGTATGTTCTGTAACTGGCCAGCTACACTCTCGTGACTCTCTTGCACTGGTAATCTAGCTCTAGAAGAGAGAAATCCAAGTACAGTTGTTACTAAACCTTCCACCATACTAATCTGATACTGCCGATACTAATCCGATATGCCGATACCTATCGGATATGGCCAATTTTGAATCGATAAGGCCAACACGAATCTTAGCTATACGGTCGATACATATCGGATAGGACGATACCAATTCGCTAAGACCAATACCAACCGATACGACCTATACCCAACCGATAGATCGATACTAATCTGATACGGTCAATACTTATAAGTACCTACGGTCAAGAAGGTTGATCCGCTGGTACATCCATGTACGATCAACGAAGTAACGATCCATTTCAATTTGGATTTGAAAATCTGTATCGTAATACAAACTAAACATAATTAGTTCGATACCGATACCGATACCGATACCGATTTCGATACTCAACAAAATAGTTCGATACCGATACCGATACAGATTGGTGGTGGGACGAGCCATAATCCGCTGATTTAGTTCGGTTTCGGTTTTCAATATACTAAATTTACTTATTCGGTTTCGGTTTTGAATATACTAAATTTGGTTCGGTTTCGGTTTTTAATATACTAAATTTACTTATTCGATTTCGGTTTCGGTCCAAAGTTTATATATACGATCCTCTCTCTATATATATATATACTCCTCGAATATATATATATATATATATATATATATATATATATATATATATATATATATTTATGTGTGTGTGTGTGTGTGTGTGTGTGTGTGTGTGTGCGTGTGTATTTATGTATGTGTGTATGTGTGTGTGTGTGTGTGTGTTCCGACCCTCCGCGACCAGCCACCCCCGCGATCAGACCCTAACCCCCCCCGCAGCCCACCCCCAACCCCCCACCACCCCCTTCCACCTCTACCCCCACGGCCACCCCCGCCCCCCCGCCCCCCCCGCAGCCCACCCCCAACCCCCTCGGGCCAGCCTTCCCGCGGCCAGCCCCTACCCCCCCGCGCGCTGCCCGCCCCCTCCCACCACCCCCACCCCACCACTGCCAACACCCCCCGTGGCGACCCCCACCACCGCTAGAACCCCCACGGCGACCCCCCACCCCCACCCCCCGCAGCCAGCCCCCCCGCGGCCAGCACCCACCCCTCGCTGTGTAATGCCTGTGGTTCGTATTACATATTTTGGTATACGTGTACGCATTTTATCTTATATTATATGTCTCATTGCTTGGTTTATTGGGTATTCCATTGCTTGGTTCATCTTGGTTTGGTTTGGCTTGGTTCGGTTTGGGTTGCTTTGGTTCAACATAGACCAAGGGAAAACCCTTACCTACCACCACCATCACCATTTATTAACCCCCACTCATTTCTTTCTCCTCATTTACTCTTCTTCTTTCCCACCATTACTCTTCACCTACCAGGAAGGTCTAGGCAAGTGCATCTTGCTTCATGGAGGAACTCAAGATTTATTGTCCCATTTTCTTCCTGGAATATTCTAAGACTCTTTAGTGCTTGGCATTTTTAATTTTTATGGCTAAATTCTTGTAGATCTAAGTTTATTGTATTATCGGTTTCTTGGGCTTTTATCTGCTTAATCTTGTTATTATCAAGTTTTGATGGTTCTATGTTGTAGAGAATCTCGTTCTGCCCCATTTTGACCTATGGAAGTCCGGATTTAGACTGGGGATGAAGGATTTATGAAGCTTTGAATAAGGGAGTCCATGACTCTTCTTCTCGGATTCAGTGGAGAAGAAGAACAGTGCAGCCACATGGCAGTTCATGGCCGCATAGCACTTCCTGGCCGCATGGCTGTACTTGACCGCATGGACTTCCATGCGGCAAGCTTTCTCAGCCGCATAGGCCCTGGGCTCCTTGCCAGCCGCATGAGACTCCTTTTTCGTAGCCGCATGAACTCCCGTTCTTTTCAGCCGCATAAATTTCTTCATCTCAGTTGCAGAGCAATAATGGCAATCTTAGCCGCATAAAGGCAACATGGCATCCAGCCGCATGAACTCATAACTCCTCTCAGCCGCATAGCGTGGCTCTCCTGCAACCGCATAAGCGCCCATCATCTTTGAGCCGCATAAGACCCCATCCATTCCCAGCCGTATAAGTTCCTGCCCCTTCCTAGCCGCATGAGCCTTCCCCCTTTCAGCCGCTTATGCCCGAGTCCTCTCCAGCCGCATGGGCTGCTCCCTCTCCAGCCGCATGCACTCCATTTCCCTGGCCGCATAAGCCCGAGCCGCATGGCTCTTCCATAGCCTTGTATTTTATGAATGAATTATTATTATTACGCTCATGTCTTGTGGCTCTCTGTGTAACTTGGGTCTCTTGATGGAATGCTTGTACTATGTTATCCTACAAATGTACCATAAACACGATGGTGGTCTGTCGTGGCGCACTCCTAATAAATATACCTGACTTGATATATCTCGAATTGCTGTTGCGACAGCTAACATGACATGACATGATAAGTATGAATGACCTGGACACCATGGGCGATTGTGCTTGTATAAATGAACCAGTCTTGTCTTGCATCATGTCTAGGATGGGACCCCTGAGTACCACAGTCAGGAGTACCTACTGAAATTGACTAAGGCTAATAAATAGAACAACAAAGTAGTCATGAAGAGATTTCCCAGCCACAGGCAATCCCGTTACCTGGGCGCGCTTGCGGATTTATAGCCTACCGTCGAGTAGGGCACATTTCCAGCACACTGCCATGTGTTGCACCCTCCAAGCTACTTAAGGGTACATGCATTTCCTGGACGATGTACCCACTTGAATTTAACCCCAAATATTTGACCTGGGTAACCTTGATGGTCTGCAGGGATTGTGGCTGTGGAACAATCTCGCTGCATCTTGCTAGTAACTATGTCTGTGATAACCCTAGTTAATTAAAGTATCAAGCCGTACTTATTGCTTAGCCGTGATTGTTGGATGAGGCATAACCAGTCTAGTCTTGTCTTGATCCTGTACAAGATTGTTACATGTCCTGATTTCTTATATTATCTTACCGATAATGGTGGAAAACCAAGTTCCATTCAAATGAAGGGTTACAACTCCGGTCCTTGTTTGGTTTACGGGTTGTAACCTGGTTATCTGAATAGTTCTACGGTTATCTCGTCGTATATCATCCTGAAAATTTTCATATTTCCAGTTCTTACCACTTATTTATATACTTTTGTGATGATTGCTGGTTTTAGTTCCTAAGTGAAGCCTCCTTTGTGGCACTTGCTCTTTCTGGGATCTGACCCAGCTGGTTTTGTATGGCCAGATTTTGGAGCAGCTCCAGAGGATCTACCGACTATCCAGTCCGATGGTGACCACTAGGCGTAACCAGGGCAATGAGTGGGTTATTTCTGGCTCTCCCACTTTACTGTAAAAATATTCTTTTGAGGTGTTTAGCCGACGAACACATGTTTAGCTCGATTGTACCTTACTTACTGTCTGCCTACGGGCTGTAACATGATTGACAGATCCTAGGATTGATTATGTATGACTAAACTCTTGCTAGTCCTCATATTTTGTAATGACTAGCTTCATGATCTGCTAAATATGTAATATTTGGGACGCCTTACTATTGTATATTTGGTGATCTTACATCTTGTAACATTTATTTACTTGCTTGTGATTGAGACACCAGGCTTGTTCATGACCTTAAGAGACTGTTAGCTTGTAGTTAAACCCTCATGTATCTAGAAAGCCGTGACCGTATAGCGAGGTGGGTTGCACTTCAATATATGTAGCTGGCTATATCTGCCCCCATTCTCTAGTATTCTGGTTCTGGGAAGTGACATGGTTTAAGTGGTGGCCCATGCAGGTCTTGTAAATCAAGATATGTGAGGGTTAACCAAATAGATGTCTCAATCAGTACTCGCCCTTGATCTCTGTTCGTATCCTTTGAATCCCTAAAATTCTTGTCCTGATCACAAGCTTGTATCGTTGATCTGTCTTGGTCCTTCTTTATTGTTCCTTATGTCGTCTTCTTCAGCGGCATTGTACCTGGCCCTGCCGATCAGCGAGGCAGAGCACCTCCCGTGGATCAGCAACAACCTGGAGATCAAGCCCAGCATTCAGGAGTAGCTTCCAGAGTTCTGCCTACTGGAGGTCAAGAGCCACCAGTTCAGCCCATTCAGCCTGCAGAACCTGATGATGGCACTCTGGTAGGACTCATCAGGACCTTGATAGCTTCCCAAGATCGTGGAGAAGATGCCTTGCACCAGGCAGTGACAGATGCGCTGACCAGAGGAGGTCATCGGGGTAACGGCGCGGCCAACAGCTTCAAGCGCTTGAACCCTCTATTCTTTGATGGTAGCGAAGATGCTATCACCGTAGATGCTTGGCTTCATGACACATAGGTGATTATAGAAGCAGCCAGGACCCCTGAGAATGAGAAGGTGGCCGTAGTACGCCTGCAGTTATTGGATCTTGCCCGCAGCTGGTGGGCGACGCAGGCTGTTGGATTAGTGGCACCCATTGCCTGGGCAGTATTCAGAGAGAGATTCCAGACTAAGTATTTTGATGCTGTAGCTCGGTACGACCTACAGACGAGGTTCACCAATCTGAAGCAAATGGGCAGGACGGTCGACGGATATGTGGCCGAGTTTTCGAGACTTAGTCGGTTTGCTTCCACCTTGGTGGCGACCGAATTCGATAGGGCCCAGCAGTTCCAGCAGGGGCTCCATCTAGAAATTTTATTGGCAGTGGAGCAGTTTGAGCATCAGACTTTTGATGCGGTCTTGAGAGCAGATAGGAGGCATGAGTATACCTCCTAGAGGATCGTGGATAGGGTCGGAGGTCGGAAGAGATCTCACGGCCAGATGAACCAGTCTTTAGCACCAGCCCCGACAGCTAGGGCCTTGACCATTGGAGCTCCGAGGCGGGCGGCCTCAGTAATGTCAGTTCAACATTCAGCCCCAACGTACGCTCAACAGCAGAAGCAGAAGCCCTCTTCCGCAGTAAGATGCTCTCATTCTGGGAAGCCAGGACATGTGGTAGCAGAATGTCGCAGGGCGCAGGGATTAAGCCTGGCTTATGTAGCAGCAGATCATAAGATAGGATCCTGTCCGAATAGGGGTAGTTCATCATCGTCCAACCTTTCTAGCTCTTCAGTGAGAGGACCAGCACTAGTCCAGCAGCAGCAGTTTCAGCCTCAGAGGCCCTTGCCGCCTCAGTCCCAGGCATTCCAGCAACAACACCCTCAGCAGTATGCATGAGCCCAAGCCCTGAGTCAGAGCAGGCAGCGAAGATTTCAGCAGAGGGGAACAGCACCCGAGGACATGGTCATGCTATGGTGATGACCGTAGAGGAAGGATTGGCACCAGGAGAGGTAGTGGCATGTACTATTCTCGTCAACTCCTTTCCAGCTTCAGCTTTATTTGATTCTGGTTCATCGCATTCATTTATGTCTGTACGATTCGCAATACGGATAGGATTGGAGCCCGAGTCATTATCAGTAAGGCTCAATATACTTACTGGTAACGGTCTTGTGGGAGTAGATAGAGTGTTTTCATCGTGTCGGATCGTGGTTAGCGGTAAAGAGTTTTCAGCTAGATTGATAGAGTTTTCGATGGCCGATTATGATGTGGTCTTAGGGATGGATTGGTTGAGGAACCAGTAGACTAGAATAGACTATCATATTGGCAGGATTGTTTTTAGCATTCCAGGCGAGCCAGAGTTTTCCTTTTCCCGAGGCGAAGTTGAACCTTCTCCTCCAGTATTGCGGATGGTAGTAGCAGCAGTGCAGTTGCCTCGGATAGTTAGAGAGTTTCCAGATATTTTCCCAAAAGAGCTTCCCGGGATGCCGCCGGAGCGAGAGATCGAGTTCACCATCAACTTGATTCCCGGGACAGCCCCAGTGTCAGAGAGAGTCTTCAGGATGGTGCCATCAGAGTTAGAGATATTGTACAAGATGATTGAAGAACTTAGAACCAAGGGATTCATTCGTGCTAGTGGATCGCCTTGGGGAGCCCCGATGCTTCTTGTGAAAAAGAAGGATAGTACATCCAGATTATGTGTAGATTATCATACCTTGAACTCAGTGACAATCAAGAACAGATACCCTCTCCCGAGGATAGATGACTTGTTTGATCAACTCAAAGGGGCAGCAGTATTTTCGAAGATCGACTTGCGCTCAGGATATCATCAGATCAGAGTCAGAGAGCAGGACATCCCAAAGACAGCTTTTAAATCTAGTTATGGGCATTGGAAGTTCCTTGTGATGCCATTTGGAGCAACTAATACGCCGACCATGTTCATGGACCTCATGAATCGCATCTTCATGCCTTATTTAGATCGTTTTATGATTGTGTTCCTAGACGACATCCTGGTCTACAGCAAGAGTGAAGCGGAGCATGAGCAACATCTCAGAGTTGTTCTTCAGATTCTCAGGGAGCATCAGTTGTATGCTAAGTTTAGTAAATGCGAGTTCTGGCTCGATCGTATTTCGTACTTGGGTCATATCATCACCAAAGGAGGAGTAGAAGTGGACCCCAGAAGATCGTAGCTATTGAGTCGTGGCCAGTATCCAGCACAGTTGCAGAAGTTCACAGTTTTCTTAGATTGGTCGGCTACTACCGACGATTTATTTCAGACTTTGCTCGGATCTCAGCGCCATTGACCCAGTTGACCTGCAAGGATGTGCAGTTTGCTTGGACAACAGAATGTTCGGATTCTTTCGAGGAGCTGAAGCGAGGCTTGATGATGGCCCCCATTCTTACGCTTCCAGATGGGACAGAAGGATTTTCAGTGTATTGTGATGCTTCTGACAGAGGCTTAGGATGTGTTTTGATGCAGCATGGAAAGGTAATAGCTTATGCATCACGACAACTTCATGATCATGAGAGAAATTACCCAACCCATGACTTGAAGCTGGCAGCAGTAGCGTTTGTACTTAAGTTGTGGAGGCACTACTTGTATGGAGATAGGGTAGAGATTTTCACCGACCACAAGAGCCTGAAGTATGTTTTCACCCAGAAGGATCTTAACATGCGTCAGAGGAGGTGGCTAGAGCTACTTGTGGATTATGATGTCAACCTGCAGTATCATCCTGGGAAGGCTAACGTCGTTGCAGATGCGCTGAGCAGGAGAGCCGGAGTTTATTTTCTAACAACACAACCAGAGCTGTTAGCAGATCTTCAGAAGATGGGTATAGAAATTGTTCTCCCTTCTAGTGTGGCATTGATGGCCAGTATGCAGGTTCAGTCCACTATAGTCGAGAGGATTCGGATGGCACAGTCAGCAGATTTCAAGCTTCAGCGACTCAGAACAGAGTGTGAGGCAGGACGGTGATCAGAGTTATGCATTCATGAAGATGGAACATTTCGACATGGTAATCGTCTTTGTGTACCCAGTGGAGATATCAGACATGAGATTATGGCAGAAGCTCACCGTTCTCAGTATTCCATTCATTTCGGTGGTACGAAGATGTACCATGATATTCGTCAGCACTTTTGGTAGAATGGCATGAAGAGGGAGATAGTCCGGTTTGTCTCTCGGTGTTTGGTTTGCCAACAGGTTATGGCTGAATATCAGAGACCGGCATGAATTCTCCAGCCCTTGCCAATTCCAGAATGGAAGTGGGAGCATGTGACCATGGATTTCGTGACTGGATTACCTAGATCTCCGGCCAGTCGAGATGTTATTTGGGTTATAGTTGGCAGGCTCACGAAGGTGGCTCACTTTCTCCCATTCAGAGTTGGCCAGCCGACGGCTCGGCTAGCAGAGATGTACCTCAGGCAGATTGTCAGATTGTACGGTGTGCCAGTCAGTATCACCTCGGACAGAAATTCCAGATTTATGTCACACTTTTGGCGTAGCCTGTAGGAGAGTTTGGGAACTCACCTCCAGTTCATCTCAGCTTATCACCCGCAGACTGACGGTCAGTCGGAACGCACAATCCAGACTCTTGAAGATATGTTGCGGTCCTGTACACTCGACTTCGGTGGTTCATGGGAAGATCACTTGCACCTGGTGGAGTTCTCGTACAACAACAGTTTCCATGCCAGTATCCAGATGGCACCGTTTGCGGTACTGTATGGTAGGAAGTGCAGATCTCCGCTAGCCTAGGATGATGTTGGAGAGAGGCAGATGCTTGGTCCAGAAATGATTGCCCAGACAGTTGAAGTGGTCAGAAGAGTCAGGGATCATCTTCGAGTTGTCTAAAAATGCCAGCATCATTGGGCCGATTCTCATCGGCGCTCTCTTGAGTTTTCGGTCGACAACCATGTATTCCTGAGGATTTTGCCTAACCGTGGCGTTATTTGTTTTGGCGTATGGGGAAAGCTTAGTCCTAGGTATATAGGACCGTTCGACATTTTGGAGCGAGTAGGTGATGTATCCTATCGTCTTGCTCTCCCGCCGTCGCTACATGAGGTGCATGACGTGTTCCATGTATCCCAATTACGACGGTATATCCCAGACCCAAGCCATATCCTGGATCATTCGGAATTGGTTGTTGGTACCAACCTTTCGTATGAGGAGAGGCCCGTGTCTATATTGGACCGAAGAGAGAAGATACTCAAGAACAAGGCTACCAAGTTAGTCCGAGTTGCTTGGGGTAATCACTCTTTAGGTGAGTCAACGTGAGAGCGTGAGGATGATATCCGATCGCGATATCCCGACCTGTTTGACTCGTAAGGTATAATGTCTTCTTATGCCTTATGCGCTAAGTTTCTTGCTTGAATGAATGATTGATGGCCTAGTTATATCTTGCTTGTGATTAATATAGCTTGTCCTTGTCCCTCTAGTCTCTTAATTAAATTCCGAGGACGAAATTCTTTTAAGGTAGGTAGAGTTGTAATGCATGTGGTTCATATTACGTATTTTGGAATACGTATACGTATTTTATCTTGTATTGTATGTCTCTTTTCTTGGTTTATTGGGTATTCCATTGCTTGGTTCATCTTGGTTTGGTTTGACTTGGTTCGATTTGGATTGCTTTGGTTCATCATGGACCAAGGGTAAACCCCTACCTACCACCACCATCACTATTTATTAACCCCCACTCCTTTCTTTCTCCTCATTTGCTCTTCTTCTTCCCCACCATTACTCTTCACCTACCAGGAAGGTCTAGGTAAGTGCATCTTGCTTCATGGAAGAACTCAAGATTTATTGTCCCATTTTTTTCCTTGTAACATTCTAAGACTCTTTAGTGCTTAGCATTTTCAATTTCCATGGCTAAATTCTTGTAGATCTAAGTTTATTGTATTCTTAGATTTTTTGGGCTTTGATCTACTTAATCTTGCTATTATCAAGTTTTGATGGTTCCATGTTGTAGAGAATCTCGTTCTGCCCCATTTTGACCTATAGAAGTTCGGATTTAGACTGGGGATGAAGGATTTATGAAGCTTTAAAGAAGGGAGTCCATGACTCTTCTTCTCGGATTCAGTGGAGAAGAAGAACAGTGCAGCCTCATGGAAGTTCATGGCCGCATAGCACTTCCTGGCCGCATGGCTGTACTTGACCGTATGGACTTCCATACGGCAAGCTTTCTCAGCCGCATAGGCCCTGGGCTCCTTGCAAGCCGCATGAGACTCCATTTTTGTAGCCGCATGAACTTCCGTTCTTTTCGGCCGCATAAATTCCTTCATCTCAGTCGCAGAGCAATAATGGCAATCTTAGCCGCATAAAGGCAGCATGGCATCCAGCCGTATGAACTCATAACTCCTCTCAGCCGTATAGCGTGGCTCTCCCGCAACTGCATAAGCACCCATCATCTTTGAGCTGCATAAGACCCCCTCTATTTCCAGTCGCATAAGTTCTTGCTCCTTCCTAGCCGCATGAGCCTTCCCCCTTTCAGCCGCTTATGCCCGAGTCCTCTCCAGCCGCATGGACTGCTCCCTCTCCAGCCGCATGCACTCCATTTCCCTGGCCGCATAAGCTCGAGCCGCATGACTCTTCCATAGCCTTGTATTTTATGAATTAATTGTTATTATTACGCTCATGTCTTGTGGCTCTCTGTGTAACTTGGATCTCTTGATGGAATGCTTGTACAATGTTATCCTGCACATGTACCATGAACACGATAGTGGCCCATCGCGGCGCACTCCTGACAAATATACCTGACTTGATATATCTTGAATTACTGTTGCGACAGCTAACATGACATGATAAGTATGAATGACCTGGACACCGTGGGCGATTGTGCTTGTACAAATGAACCTGTCTTGTCTTGCATCATGTCTAGGATGGGACCCCTGAGTACCACGGTCAGGGGTACCTACTGAAATTGACTAAGGCTAATAACTAGAACAACAAAGTAGTCATGAAGAGATTTTCCAACCACAGGCAATCCCGTTACCTGGGCGCACTTGTGGATTTATAGCCTGCCGTCGAGTAGGGCACATTTCCAGTACACTGCCATGTGTTGCACCCTCCAAGCTACTTAAGGGTACATGTATTTCCTGGACGATGTACCCACTTGAATTCAACCCCAAATATTCGACCTGGATAACCTGGATGGTCTGCAGGGATTGTGGCTGTGGAACAATCTCGCTGCATCTTGCTAGTAACTAGGCTTGTGATAACCCTAGTTAGTTAAAGTACCAAGCCGTACTTATTGCTTGGCCGTGATTGTTGGATGAGGCATAACCAGTCTAGTCTTGTCTTGATCCTGTACAAGATTGTTACATGTCCTGATTTCTTATATTATCTTACCGATAAATGGTGGGAAACCAAGTTCCGTTCAGATGAAGGGTTACAACCTCGGTCCTTGTTTGGTTTACGGGTTGTAACCTGGTTATCTGAATAGTTTCATGGTTATCTCATCGTATATCATCCTGAAAATTTTTATATTTCTAGTCTTACCACTTATTTACATACTTTTGTGCTGATTGCTGGTTTTAGTTCCTAAGTGAAGCCTCCTTTGTGGCACTTGCTCTTTCTGGGATCTGACCCAGCTGGTTTTGTATGGCCAGATTTTGGAGCAGCTCCAGAGGATCTACCGACTATCCAGCCCGATGGTGACCACCAGGCGTAACTAGGGTAATGAGTGGGTTATTTTTGGCTCTCCCACTTTATTGTAAAAATATTCTTTTGAGGCACTTAGCCGACGAGCACATGTTTAGCTCGATTGCACCTTACTTAATGTCTGTCTACGGGCTGTAACATGATTGACAGATCCTAGGGTTGATCATGTATGACTAAACTCTTGCTAGTTCTCATATTTTGTAATGACTAGCTTTATGATCAGCTAAATATGTAATGTTTGGGATGCCTTACAATTTTATATTTGGTGATCTTACATCTTGTAACATTTATTTACTTGCTTGTGATTGAGACACTAGGCTTGTTCATGACCTTAAGAGACTGTTGGCTTGTAGTTAAACCCTCATGTATCTAGACAGTCGTGACCGTATAGCGAGGTGGATTACACTTCAATATACGTAGCTGGCTATGTCGGCCCCCGCTCTCCAGTATTCTGGTTCTGGGGCGTGACACGCTGCCCGCTCCCTCCCACTACCGTCGGTGCCCCTTCGCCCCCCACCGCCGCCCAAGAGAGAGAGAGAGAGAGTTACCTCGATATATCGTACGCATCCCAGAGAGGGAGAGAGAAGAGCAAAAAAATTGGAGGGAATAAAATTTCCCCTTTAACTTAGCGACGGCCTAGCGACGGATAAATTCCGTCGCTACTTAGTCGTTAATCTCATGCAATTTTTTTTAAAATTTTCCAACCACTTAGTGACCACTTAGCGACGGACAGTATGTTCGTCGCTAATATCCCATCATCTGGTCGACGGATTATCCGTCGCTAAGTAGTCATCAATTCCCCCGCCAACTAGTGACATTTTCCCGTGATTTTTTTAACATTTTCCCGCCAACTAGTGACTACTTGCCGACGGGTTTTTATTCCGTCGCTATATAACCGACGGCGTGCCGACGGATGTTCACCCTTAAAAAAATGGTGCACGATTAGCCGGGAAGTCGTCGCCTGGTTGTCGGTAGTCCGTCGCTACTGACGACGGATTTATTTCGTCGCTAAAACGCCGTCGCCAATTAACTGTATTTTGGTAGTGCTTTTTCTTGTTCTAGCACTGAGCTGGACAAAGTGGTCAACTCCCAGAAGGTGGTGCTTTTCATGAAGGGACCAAGGGACTTTCCCCAGTGCGGCTTCTACTTCTCCAACACCGTGGTCCATATCCCAAGTCCCTATAAGATGCACATTTATCAATGTATTAACATGTGTCCTTAGGGCACAGGTTAACAAAACCTTTATGTAAAAGATGTATTGATAAATGTGCTAGGGGGAGTACCAATATAATTTACATATTTATCAATATTTTAACATGTGTATTTAGGACACATGTTAACAAAACGCTAAAATTTAAGGAAACATTATATAGACTATAATTATAAACCATGTGATGCAGCTAGTGAGTACTGAACTCAAGGCCTCTTGATTATAAGCTCATCGACTTAGGGGACTAGGCCGATGTTTGGTTGGTAAATTTGTAAATAAAGTGACATAAATAATAGGAGGAACAAAGAGTATATAAGAAGGAAACTGAAAACTCAGAGGGAGCGGCCATCCATCCTTGGCCTATGGTGGGTGGTCGTCCCTTGGACACGTTGTTTTAAGCATAACATAGAGTAACCTTTACGTACGTTAGCTAGTTGAATGTTAAAGGTCTCGTCTTTTGGGTCATTGGGTGCATTTGGTTATTGAGACCTTTATTCAAATCAAGGTTATGAAAAGCGCTAGGCGCTAGTCGTACGGATATCTTCTGTCTAGCGCCTAGTCCACTCCGCCTAGGCGATCGTCTAGATCTAAGCAGTTCAAAAAATAACAAGAATCCAAAACAAATCTACTAAAAATTGTAAAATAAAATCTATAAAATCTCAAAACATGCATAGTCGGACGTCAGGGGGACTAGACGAACATCGGACAGACACCCTGTGCCTAGCACCTAGGTGGCCGCCTTTTATAATGGTCATAGCTACTTCTTAAGAGAGACCGAGCAAGCTCTTGTGAAGTCGCTTTTAGCTTAATTTTGTTTTTGGTTTATGGTGCTTTATAGATTTACAAATGCTTCAAAGTGATTTTTAGTGTTTGGTTTTCTTGGAGAAAAGATAGGCGGAAAGAGGGTTTAGAATATTTCTTTTTCTATCCCACTTTAATGGGTGTTTCTGTATGTCCTTTGATTCTTTGAAGTCGTTTTCTTCATCAAGAAATGAGATCATTGATAATTTGGGCAACGAAAATAATGAATGGAGTTAAAAACTAGCTAAAAATGTCTCATTTTAGCCACTGATTATCCATTTATCCAATCAAAAATGCCTTAAGTGAAATAATCGAGAGTAGTAGTTCAAAAGAAACTAATAAATAAGAAAAAATGGCTAATTTATTTAGTAACTTTGTTATCCCTCCCATAGACTAATCCAACTGTGTATATCCTTTCATTAGGTAAATTATAAAGGCACATCCAAATCGGGGTGAGCAAATACCGACCGCTACCGAAAAAACCGATCAAATACCGATTAAAAATATTCAGAAAAATCGAATCGAAATTATGTACCGATACCGAATTGCCGAACAGACTAAAATATGGTAAAATGGTAGTGATAACAATTTGTAATACCATACCGAAAATACCGAACCGAGCTGATAATATATATTACATAAATTTGTATATATTTTTCCCCTTAGAATGTTGTTCATGATTAATTTTAGAGAAATTTTGACTTGCACCCCACTTTATTTACCCAAATTCAAGGTACATTCCACATAATTTCCATAATGCAATACACCCACCACATTTAACGGAATTTGCCTAAAACTAACGGTCAACTGCTTTGACTCAAAATACTTGATGAAAATACAACTCTTTCTTATCTTCTTCCCCACTCCTTTTGTCCCCTCTCTCCTCCCCCGCTCGCCTCCGTCGCTCACTACAGCTCCCCCCTCCCCACCGTCGCTCACCGTATCTCCTCCGCCTCCGCTCCCCCTCCTTGCAGCTCCCCCCTTCCCGTAGCTCTCCCCCTCATCGATATCATCCCCGGCCTGAAATCAAAGTTCTCCATGATCAGCGCCAGTATGTTGCGGTCGAGGATCTTCCCGGTCTTGCAGCTGACGACAAACACCGAGAGCGGCTCAGGCACGCCGATGGCGTAAGAGACCTGGACGATGCACCGCCTTGCGAGCTTGTCGCCACCACGCTCTTGGCCGCCTTCCTCACTATGTACGCGCCTTGGTAGGGTCATTCCCCGAGAACGCGCCGCCGCCATGTGCCCCCCACCCGCCGTAGGTGTCGATGATGATCTTACGACCGGTGAGGCTAGTATCGCCGTGGAGGCCGCCACTGACAAAGCTGCCCGACAGGTTCAAGTGGAAGATGGTCTTGTCGTCGAGATACGTGGACCGAATGACCGGCTTGATCACGTGCTCCATCAGGTCCTTTGTGATTGGGACCGTGGCACCACCGTCGTTCTTGTACTCAATGGTCACCTGAACAACAATCACAAGACTTGAGTATTAGGTACTACTCATCGAGGAGGGAACTATGTTGTACTTACACGGATAATGTGGTGAAGACATGTTGTACTCCTCCTCCCCGCAGGAGCGGTGCGATGGCCGCGATAGCAGTAGCGGCGCCAGCAGCGACGCCAACAGCAGTGTAGCGGCGGCGGCAGCAGCAGCGGCAGGGTGGTGTCAACTGTGGCGGCGGCAGCAGCGACACGGCGGCAGCAGTAGCCGGCCGGTGTGTGTTGCACAGCGTGGGTGCGGGTGTGTGGGAAGGGGGTCGTGGGGAAGAAGATAGGGTATTTTTGTCAAAAAAATTGGTTAAAGCAGTTGACCGTTAGCGAAGGACGATTTCCGTCAAAAGTGGGGGTATCTTGTAATATGGTAATTGGGTGGGTGCACCTTGAATTTGGGTAAAACAAGTGGGATGTAACTCAAAATTTCTCTTAATTTTATGCTACTCATTTTTATTTTTATCATTATTTTAATTGAGAATCAGTTTCTTGAACTTATAATAAATTTTGTGGACTTGAAGTTATGTTAAGATTGCTGAGAATTGAGTTTTTGATCTTTTGATCTTATGTTTTGTATTTTTATAGAATTTTGAAGTGAATTTTTGTGTACTTAAACTTATACTTAGGATTAAACTTAGTGATCATGTTTGATATTTTAAGCTCGTTTTTTTGGTGGTTGTGACTTGTTACATATTGTTCTAATAAATTTGATTAATTGTTTGGTTGGTAGAGGATTGGTTTTGAAATTTAATGCGTCAAAAAAGTAAAAATAATATAACTTCTAGGTTAGGAGATTTTATAATATTAAGTGTGTTGATTGATTAAATGTTAATTAATAGAAGACGATACCGAACAAAAATCGACAGAATACCGATTTAACCAAAAAATCAATTTTAATGGTACAATATTGGTATTGATGTTTTAAATACCGATTAAAAAATTTACCGAAAAATTCAACCAAATACCAACCAATTATAACGACGCTCACCTATACATCCAAAGTTACTCATGACTACCCAATTTTTTTATTTACAAGTTTGCCACTAGAAAAAATTGTTGGGGGTCCACCACATAGTATAAAAGCCAACTTTTTTGCCTATCTTCTTCTTCCCCTTTTCTCTTCTGAATCCCAAAACCCTAAACTCATTATTCTATAGAAGTTAGAATGTTCTCAATCCATGTTTATGCCTAAAATTCATCTTCTAATAACTAAAATATAATTTATGATTTAATTTGGACGAGCTGAAGTTTCAAACTCAATTTAGGGTTTCAAACTTCAAAATTTGCCTATAGTCGCGACGGGGACGATGATGGACTGTCAAATTTTTTGACAATCCTGTTCAAAAATAATATTTTACTTAGGATTGTCAAATTTTGACAGTTCTACCAATTGAAAGGTCTGTCAAACATTTTGACAGTTCTACCAATTGAAAGGACTGTCAAAATAAAACTTGCTGTTAAAAAACATGTTTTATTTAGGATTGTCAAAAAATTTGACAGTCCTGACTGTTGCCAGGTTTGTCAATTTTTTGACAATACTAAATGAAACTTGCTGTAACATCAAATTTAATTTAGGACTATCAAAAATTTTGATAGTCCTAAATGAAACTTGTTGTAACAACAAGTTTTATTTAGGATTGTCAAGATTTTTGACAGTTCTAAATGTTGCCAGGACATTAGATTCAACAATCACACAAGTAGAGTTTAATAACATCACATTTCAAAATAATCTAAATTTTTTATTTAGGATCATAAGAACCCAATATAACCATAAGAATACTAGCTAGTATGTGTTAAAGGAAAGAAACTAATATTGACAAAGGATTACAATCATATTTGTCTGGATGCAATTAATACAAAATTTAGCATATTACATGTGTTCCGTTCAAAAGAACTACAACCATTTGATAATTTAGCATATTACAACCAACATCAAAGTTTTATAACACCAAGGTATCGAGATGTCTGTCTTCGTTTGGTGTTGGTTCATGTCGGCCTTCACTTTTCCATCTGTCACGATCCGCTACCCAAATTGTTGGGCCAGGCCGAGTCATGCCCAGCCTACGCTTGAGATAAAACGTAGTAAGCTGTTCTAAAGATAACATGATAAGACTAAATGTGCTAACAGTTATATAAGTGAATAAAAGTCATAAATGCTCCAAACATAAAAGTCGTCTCATATAGAAATAAGTCCAAAGTACAAGTGATCTGAAATGTAAAACTGGATACATGTCCAGTTACAAAATACGTAGCCTAATACATGACTACACTAAATATCCCAAGCAGCTATGCAAACTAGACGAGTCTCCCCGCAGGAACATCCTCGTATGGCAAAGCCGGGTCCTTGACAGTATCTCCATAATATGAGTCGCAGAGTAACTCCTCCTCAGTAAGGATACCTACAACGTTATCCTGTCAGAACGGAAGCAAGTACTGAATCTAACAAACTAGCATATGAAACATGGAAATGAACATAAGAGGAAATAACTGGAAACATGGCATCACATAGTCTATCATGGCAAGGACACATATGTAATAGAGACAGATGTATATGTAATGTTTAAAACTGTAGCCGGTACGTGATCGTCAATAGGTGTACAATGTGCAGGGGCACATGTAAATAAATGTACATACGTACAAGTGTACAAGCATAGGTGTACCTCCGTACAGAAATACGGGATAATAGCCTACGGCGCAGTAACATATAAAATGAAACTTTATTCGGTACGATAAAGGGGACATGATAACGTATGCTACTATCAGTTTCCCCATAACCCAGGTTCTAAACATGTGAGAGATACATAAAGACTGTTCTAAACATGGTAGTAATGGAAAGTACAACATGTGATATTTTAACTTGCTACCCCAAGGATCAGCATTTAACATGGTTGGATTTGCAGTTTATTTATGTAACAGTATGTAAAGTTTGTAGAAAGTACTTGTCTCTAGCAAAGCAAAACAAAGCAAGCTGCGATAAAAGTGCTATAGATGTCTGGTAACTCGTCACTGTAGAAATAGATACAATAAACTTAGTTTTTATACTAAGCTAAATCACCAAGACACTAATCGGTGCAGCACGACTTGTGACTGGACACCTAGCCAAAATGATAACTTTAGCATAGGAGACCAATGTGGGGTGACACACTACTTTAACTAACTTTCTAGGTCTTTACACTAGTGAGGGGTGAGGTTCAATACGGCTAAAACTCAAAATAACACAAAGTTACAAGTCGTAATTATTCAATAAATAAATTAAATGAACATTGTGTTCCAACAATTTTTGAGATAGACAAAAAGTTTAATTTTACATAAAATAAAGTACCAAAATGATTCTTGTTAATTATAGAAATTTATTATAATTTTTCTGGAATTTATTAACCAGTACAGGTATTTTATAAAAATCAGTTTTCCTAAGTATACAGAAAATAAGTTTTGGTTTCATATGCCAAACTAGTGGCAAAACTGTAAATTAAATACTATAAAATTATACTAAATTAGCTAAATTAACATAGTATCTAAATACTATTTTTCCAGAATTTTAACAGTAATTTAAGTATTTTTAAAAATTCAAAAACAGCATTGCACACAATTGAAATTAAATAATTAATTATCTGCGTATTTTGTCCATGTATATAATTTGAACCAAAGTTCAAATACAGGACCCAAGGCCATGAATCAAGTCCAATATGACTTGTACAGGTCTTGAATGTGTAAAAACACATTTGGGCCCAAAACCCATGCTAGGCTTGGACACCAAATGGTTGCAGTAATTTAAATACACCCAAAAATACAAAGTGGTAAAAGTACAAGATAAATATTAATATTTTAATAAGGTAAAATTATACATAGTGGATATATATATACATATGTTAAATATAATAAAAAAATATATATAAAAAATAATAACAAATAATATATAAAAATAATATATAAAAAATAATATATATGTGTTAGGATTAGGACTTAGGTTAGTTTTATTTAGGTTTTAGCGAGTTAATATAAAAAATATAACAAATCCTGTGTCCAGACAGTTAGGGACACAGGAGTCTACGCGTCCGTACTATGCACGACACGCACGAGCATCAATATACGTGTCCAAGTACTGGACTAGGGTTCCCGTGTCCTGGCGAACCACATACGTGGATTCGAGACACGGACGACACGAATCCTCACTGTCACTTACGTGTCCGGCGATCGCTTAGGGTTTCGGGTGTGCTGGACCGGCAGAGAAACGGTCGGGGCGGTGGCGCTCGGGTGGCGCTGGGTGCGGCTCGACGCGGCGAACACGTTGGTGGCGGTTGGGGGCGGTGAGCGTCGACGGAGAGGCTGGACGAGGCTCGCCGGAGTTAGGGTTTAGTGTTAGGGTTTGGGGCTGTCGGTGAGGCGGTTGTGGGTGGCTGGGTGGTATTTTAGGGTTAGGGTTAGGTCTGGGGAAGAAGGGGGGTTTAAATAGGTCGGTCGAGTCGGTCGGGGGGGGGGGGGCGTGCGCTGGCCGGAAATGGCGGGGGCAGTCGGCCGGTCAGTCGTCGGTCAGTCGGGTGGGTATAATAGGAATTAGCATTAGGGCCCCTAGACTTTAGGATATTACAGATAGGTCCCTAAAGTCACTAAATGTAAATATAAATTTGCATTCCTTATTTAAAAAAATTCATTTATTACAAACAGATATTGTAACAATTCTAATAATTACAAAGTATATTAAAACAATTCTAATTATTACAAAATGATATTAAACATTTATAAAATTGTAAATTGATATTTTTGTATTTAAAACTCATTTAAAACTCATTTAAAAATTCTAGAAAAATTCCTAAAAATCCTAATAATTATTTTAAGGCTAAATTGACATTAAAAATTAATTAACACTAATAAGTAAATTTTGAAAAACATGGGCTTACAAGTCTTCCCTCCTTGAAAATTTCGTTCTCGAAATTCACAAGGATTGAAGACCCTACAATATTCTAACATAGCAAGCAATGCAACAAAATGACTAAGGCTACGATCGAAACTAACCTCTACGGTATCAAGCGGGAACGGGTGGTTCCCTCGCAGCGGTTGGATCGAACAGTAAGGGTATCTCTCCCTCATGTCCGACTCCCTCTCCCAAGTAGATTCACCCGAGAGTGACAGCTCCAAGTTACTCGTACTAAGGGTATAACCTTGTTCCTCAGCCTCTTCTCTCTCCTGTCTAATATCTCCACTGGCTGCTCAGAAACTGTAAGGCTCGGTTTCGACCTCCAACTCTGAATGATCTAGCACATGACTGGGGTCTGGAACATATCTCCTCAGCTGATACGTGAAAGACATCGTGAACTACTGCTAGGTTGGGTGGAATGCAACCCTGTAAGCTACCTCTCCAATCTTGCCAAGTATCTCGAATGGCCCGATGTATCTGGGCTCAGCTTCCCTCCTCGTCCGAACCGGATCGTCCCTCTAGTAGGATATCTTTACTAGCACCATATCACCGTCTGCGAACTCCATCGGTCTGCGACTAGCATCTGCCCAGTATTCTGCCTGTCCTGAGCTACTCTGAGCCTGTCTCTGATCATCCCGACCTTCTCTGCTGCATCCGTGATCATCTCTGGCCCAAGCATAACTCTGTCTCCGACATCATCCTAAAAGAGCGGTGTGCGACATCGTCGTCCATAAAGTGCCTCAAAAGGAGACATACCGATACTGGCTTGGTAGTTGTTGTTGTATGAAAACTCTACCAAGTGCAGTGGCTCTCCCAAGATCCTCCAAAGTCCAGCACGCGGTCCTCAGCATATCCTCCAGTGTCTGTATCGTCCTCTCGGACTGCCCATCTGTCTGTGGGTGGTACGCCGTACTGAACTTGAGCCTACTGCCCAACTCCTCCTTCAAGCTCCTCCAGTAGTGGGATGTGAATCTGCTGTCTCTATCCGACACGATGCTCACCGGCACTCCGTATAGGCGAACTATCTGCTGCATGTATAGCTCCGCCAACTTCTCGGTAGAAAGCTCCACCTTGAAGGGTATGAGTGCGCACACTTCGTCAGCCTGTCCACGATGACCCAAATGGCATCCTTCCCTCCTTGGGAACAAGGAAGTCCTGAGATGAAGTCCATCGTAATATGTTCCCACTTCTACTCGGGAATGGATACGGCTGTAACAACTAGCTGGCCTCTGGCGCTGTGCCTTGACCTGCTGGCAAACTAGGCATCTCGAGATGAAACGTGATACATCCCTCTTCATCCCGTGCCACCAAGATGTTCCCGCAAGTCACGGTACATCTTGTTAGCACCAGGGTGAATAGATATCTCGATCGGTGCGCCTCCTGCAAGACTGCCTCTACCAGCTCTCCCTTCGACACGCACAATCGGCTTTCATGCCTCAAGGATCCATCCTCTGCTATATTGAAGTTATCCAGCAATCCAACTAAAGCCTGGGCTCGAAGTCTGTGAAGGCTCTCATCTGTAGACTGTACCTCCCGATCTGCTCTATCAAACCTGACTGAATGTCAAGCGCCATCATCTGTATCACTGATCCTGGCCGAACTAGCTCGATACCGAGCTTCTCCAGATCCTCCCGCAAATGTCGGTCAATCATCAGGTACCATGCCATCGGATGCCTGCTCAGCGGATCCGCCACCATTTGCTTTTCCGGGATGATACTGTAAATCGATGTCGAATCTTTCATCAACTCCAACCATCGTCTTTGCCTCATGTTCAGCTCTTTCTGCGTGAACACATACTTCAAGCTTTTGTGGTCAGTAAAGATTTCAACACGCTCTTCGTATAATTAATGTTTCTATAACTTGAGTGCAAAGATCACCGCACTAACTCTAGGTCATGGTAGGATAATTTTCGCTCGTGGTCCGCAATTGCCTAGATGCATACGCAATCACTTTTCCATGCTGCTGTAGGACACATCCTAGCCCTTTCCCAGAAGCATCGCTGTATATGGTGAAACCACCAGAACCTGAAGGTAATGCAGAACTGGAGCGGTCGTTAGCCTCCTCTTCAGCTCCTCAAACGCTGCCTAGCAGTCCCCTGACCAAATGTACTCTGCGTCCTTCTGCGTCAGCTTCATCATGGGTTCTATCCTAGCAAAGTCCTGGACGAACTTTCTATAATAGCCTGCTAAACCCAGAAAGCTCCTGATATCTGAAACTGACGTCGGAGCCTTCCATGTCTCAACTGCAGCAATCTTCCTGGGATTCACCGAGATTCCATCTCCAGTAACTATATGGCCGAGAACTCCACTCGGTCTAAAAGAACTCGCACTTCGACAATTTGGCAAACAATCTCTCCTGCCTCAGAATCCCCAAAACTTTCGCAAGTGATCTGCATGCTCCTCCGGCGTCTTCGAGTATATCAGGATGTCGTCGATAAACACTACGATGAACTTATCCAGATACTGGTGAAATGTCTTATTAATGAAATTCATAAACAGCTGGCACATTGGTGAGACCAAATGGCATCACCAAAAACTCGTACTGCCCGTACTTCGTGTTGAACGCCGTCTTCTGGATGTCTGCTGCCCTAACCTTCACCTGTGGTACCCGGATATCAAGTCTATCCTGGAAAACACCTTCGTCCCGCCAACTGGTCGAACAAACCATCTATCCTGGGCAGAGGATATTTGTTCTTGATGGTGATGGCATTCAAGGCCCGGTCGTCAATACACACCGGACTGTACTATCCTTCTTAGGCACAAAGAGCACTGGCGCTCCCCATGGAGAAGCACTGGATCGAATAAAACCCTTTTTCAACAGGTCATCAATCTGCTCTTTCATCTTACGGCCTCCTTGGGATTCACTCTATAGCAAGCCCGGGATACTGGTGATGAACCCGGCACTAAATCTATAGTGAACTCCACATCTCTGTCAGGCGAAAGTCCTGGAAGATCCTCTGGGAATACATCCATAAACTCCCTAATGATAGGGTGTGGCAGTGCTGCGTCCCCAACTGTCGCACAACAGTTCGGCTCTAGGCTGATCTCCGGCCCTGTCTTCCTGACACTGAATGGTGCTGTGCCTGGGGGACTGAACAAAATACTACCCTCATGACAATCTATAGATGCATGGGCATAGGTAAGCCAGTCCATCCCCAATATGATATCATAACCGGGGAGTGGCATCACAAAGAATCGTCCCCTGAACTCTCTTCCGGCTATAAAAATAGAACATCTATAGATAGCTCTAATAGGCACTGGTCCTCCTTCCGTCATCACTCTACTAATCTCCGCTAGGTGTAGCTACTATATGGTGTTTATGCATAAACTCTAATGATAGGAAGCTATGAGATGCACCGGAATCAAACAAGCATAGAGCTAGAAAAGTATGCAAATAACATGACCTGTGATGACGTCAACTAAGTAATCTGGCTCCGAAACTTGCTCCGACTCCGGCTCGAGAGCTAGACTATAAACCTTCCCCTGAGGTCCCTTCTGCTGCTGCAGATGTTGCCCAAACCTCTGCTACTGAGTCGGAAGCAGTCCTCTAGGTCCCTTTACTGCTGGGCAGTTCCGAAGCTGATGGGTGGCAGACCCACAAACTAAGCACTGCCCCAACCTCTTCCTGCAGACGGCGAAGTCATGACCTGGTCTTCCGCAGAAAGAACATATAGCTCCCTTCTGCTGCTGTCGGGGTCCCGGAGCTCTAACTGGCGGGGTCTGATGATGTGGTGTAGGGGGACGGTATGTCTGCTGGTACGACGTCAGTGCTCTCTGCTGGAAAGCCTGACGCATGGATGGTCCCTCATGATGTACAGAAGCCGGCCTCTTGCTAGACAGAAGACGCTCCTTAATGCTCCGGGCCAACTCTAGGCTCTGGTAGTAATCAGTCGTACCGTTCGCCACTATAAGATTGCCAATGTCTGGAACTAGACCATGACAAAATCTACGGATCATCTCCTCTGGATCTGCAACCAGACTAGGAGCGAAACGGCTCAGGCGGCTAAACTCTGCCGTATAGTCATCAACAGAACGGTTCCCCTGCTGGATGTTCTGGAATCGTAGCCCCATGGCTACTCTAGCAGTGGTCGAGAAGAATTTCTTCTTGAACTGGGTCTTGAACTGATCCCAAGTGGCCCTCCCTCTTGCAAACAACGGCTCATTCCGGAACCAGACTCCTGCCAAGTCTATCAGCAGAAATCCCGTTGCCTCGACCTGGAGGTCACCCGGCATCCTAACTCCAAGGAGCTTCCTCTCTACCGAGTCTAGCCAATCATCTGCTACTACAATACCCTCAGTCCTGAGAACTCCTTGGGGTTCAGACCCATGAAGTCCTTGATCATCCCCGCTCTCTGCCGTGGCTCTACAGGTGGTGGGACCATGGTACGTTCCTCAGAACGCTCCATGCTCTGGCGGAGTAGGGTAGTCTGCTCCTGATGGGTTGTTAGGAATGCCTGAATCAGAGTGAGCAGCTGGTTCCCGTCGAGTGTGATGGAAGCCTGGGTAGGTATAGTGATAGGGGGTGGTGGAAGTATTGGGTCTTGCTGGGCATGTGAGGTGGAAGGTGGTTGTGGTATCTGGGTTTGTGGATCTGTGGAGTGGGGGAGTGTGGTAGGTGGAGGTGTATCAGTCAATGGTCAGCTGACTGGATAAGGAGTGCGCCATTCTCGGGTGTAACATACTGGGATGAACGAGTAAGCACCATCTAATTAAAAAAAACTTATAAGGACTTGTTAAAGTAAGCAATCATAGACAAGAAAATCTATTTAAAGCAAGCATGTGATGTATTTCCTATGTTGCAATCCTAGCATTCCTCTAGGTGTTCTAAGCGTCATCCCTAATGTTGTCTAATTACCTTAAGTTCCTAATTGCAGGCATGCTTGGTACAATGACATAACCAAACAATTTAGTCTCGACCTGCATGGGCCACCACTAAAAATATGTCATGACCCGCTACCCAAATTGTTGGGCCAGGCCGAGTCATGCCCAGCCTACGCTTGAGATAAAACGTTGTAAACTGTTCTAAAGATAACAGGATAAGACTAAATGTGCTAACAGTTCTATAAGTGAATAAAAGTCATAAATGCTCCAAACACAAAAGTCGTCTCATATAGAAATAAGTCTAAAGTACAAGTGATCTGAAATGTAAAACTGGATACATGTCCAGTTACAAATACGTAGCCTAATACATGACTACACTAAATATCCCAAGCAGCTATGCAAACTAAACGAGTCTCCCCGCAGGAACATCCTCGTATGGCAAAGTCGGGTCCTCGGCAGTATCTCCATAATATGAGTCACAGAGTAACTCCTCCTCAGTAAGGATACCTACAACGTTATCCTGTAAGGACGGAAGCAAGTGCTGAATCTAACAAACTAGCATATGAAACATGGAAATGAACATAAGAGAAAATAACTGGAAATATGGCATCACATAGTCTATCATGGCAAGGACACATATGTCATAGAGACAGATGTATATGTAATGTTTAAAACTGTAGCAGGTACGTGATCGTCAATAGGTGTACAATGTGTAGGGGCACATGTAAATGAAATGTACATACGTACAAGTGTACAAGCATAGGTGTACCTCCGTACAGAAATACGGGATAATAGCCTACGCAGTAACATATAAAATGAAACTTTGCTCGGTACGATAAAGGGGGCATGATCACGTATGCTACTATCAGTTTCCCCATAACCCAGGTTCTAAACATGTGAGAGATACATAAAGACTGTTCTAAACATGTGAGAGATACATAAAGACTGTTCTAAACATGGTAGTAATGGAAAGTACAATATGTGATATTTTAACTTGCTACCCCAAAGATCAGCATTTAACATGGTTGGATTTGCAGTTCATTTATGTAACAGTATGTAAAGTTTATAGAAAGTACTTGCCTCTAGCAAAGCAAAGCAAAACAAGCTGCGATAAAAGTGCTATAGATGTCTGGTAACTCGTCATTGTAGAAATAGATACAATAAATTTAGTTTTTACACTAAGCTAAATCACCAAGACACTAATCGGTGCAACACGACTTGTGACTGGACACTTAGCCAAAATGATGACTTTAGCATAGGAGACCAATGTGGGGTGACACACTACTTTAACTAACTTTCTAGGGTCTTTACACTAGTGAGGGGTGAGGTTCAATACGGCTAAAACTCAAAATAACACAAAAGTTACAAGTCGTAATTATTCAATAAATAAATCAAATGAACATTGTGTTCCAACAATTTTTGAGATAGACAAAAAGCTTAATTTTATATAAATAAAGTACCAAAATGATTCTTGTTAATTATATAAATTTATTATAATTTTTCTGGAATTTATTAACCAGTACAAATATTTATAAAAATCAGTTTTCCTAAGTATACAAAAATGAGTTTTGGTTTCATATGCCATACTAGTGGCAAAACTGTAAATTAAATACTATAAAAATTATACTAAATTAGCTAAATTAACATAGTATCTAAATACTATTTTTCTAGAATTTTAACAGTACTTTAAGTATTTTTAGAAATTCAAAAACAGCATTGCACACAATTGAAATTAAATAATTAATTATCTGCGTATTTTGTCCATGTATATAATTTGAACCAAAGTTCAAATACAGGACCCAAGGCCATGAATCAAGTCCAATATGACTTGTACAGGTCTTGAATGTGTGAAAACACATTTGGGCCCAAAAACCCATGCTAGGCTTGGACACCAAATGGTTGCAGAAATTTAAAAACACCCAAAATACAAAGTTGTAAAAGTGCAAAATAAATATTAATATTTTAATAAGATAAAATTATACATAGTGGATAATATTATATATATATATATATATATATATATATATATATATATATATATATATATATATATATATATATATATAAGAAAATACTTAATTATAAAGTATTATATATATACAAATATTGTATACATATATATAGTATATATATAAATATATACACATGAAAATATATACATATATACATATGTATATAAAAACAAATATATATATAAAAATTTACTAAATATAAATATATATATATATATTATATATATATATATATAAATAAATACTGCTTATATACAGTATATACATATATATACAAATACATATATATATATAAATATATATATTAATAATAATAAACAAAAGAAAAAAATAATAGAACAGCAAGGGGGGGTGGCTCGAACTCGGCCCTCTGGGTCGGGTTCTCGAGTCGGGTCGGGCTGGCCAGGGGGTCAACCCGTGGCTTGTGTTAGGATTAGGACTTAGGTTAGTTTTATTTAGGTTTTAGTGAGTTAATATATAAAAAAAAAATAACAAATCCTGTGTCCGGACAGTTAGGGACACAGGAGTCTACGTGTCCGTGCTATGTACGACACGCACGAGCATCAATATACGTGTCCAAGTACTGGACTAGGGTCCCCGTGTCCTGGCGAACCACATACGTGGATTCGAGACACGGACGACACGAATCCTCACTGTCACTTACGTGTTCGGCGATCGCTTAGGGTTTCGGGTGTGCTGGACGGCGGAGAAGCGGTCGGGGCGGTGGCGCTCGGTGGCGCTGGGTGCGGCTCGACGCGGCGAACACGTTGGTGGCGGTTGGGGGCGGTGAGCGTCGACGGAGAGGCTGGACTAGGCTCGCCGGAGTTAGGGTTTAGTGTTAGGGTTTGGGGCTGTCGGTGAGGCGGTTGTGGGTGGCTGGGTGGTGTTTTAGGGTTAGGGTTAGGGTTAGGTCTAGGGAAGAAGGGGGGTTTAAATAGGTGGGTCGAGTCGGTCGGGGGGGGGGGGGGCGTGCGCTGGCCGGAAATGGCGGGGGCAGTCGGCCGGTCAGTCGTCGGTCAGTCGGGGTGGGTAGATAGGAATTAGCATTAGGGCCCCTAGACTTTAGGATATTACAGATAGTCCCTAAAGTCACTAAATGCAAATATAAATTTGCATTCCTCATTTAAAAACAATTCATTTATTACAAACTGATATTGTAACAATTCTAAAAATTACAAAACTATATTAAAACAATTCTAATTATTACAAAATGATATTAAAACATTTTAGAAAATTATAAATTGATTTTTGTATTTAAAACTCATTTAAAAATCATTTAAAAATTCTAGAAAAATTCTTAAAAATCCTAATAATTATTTTAAGGCTAAATATGACATTAAAAATTAATTAACACTAATTAAGTAAATTTTGAAAAATAGGGGCTTACACCATCTACTCCAAATTATAAGGTAATCACCGAGCGATCGAGATTCTAGTACTTCAAAAGATGAGAAGAAAAAACTATAGCAACGATTTGTTGTAGTACTTGTCAAGAACATACAGCTTGTGGTGGACACTATCGAAGAGATTATTTTTATAGCAAAGTACGCAAATGTGAGAGTTTACCCATATTCCTGTAACAAGGCACGACATGAATATGGGTAAATTGTCACCTTTGCATACTTTACAACAAGAATAATCTCTTCTGCAGTGATGACCTGTAAAACCCACTTTCAAAAAAATATATAAATAAATAAAATAAAACCCAACCCCACTTCACATAACTCCCCTTATTTCTCCACACGTATACAACCTCCCCCTCAAATTCTCACCACTAAACACTCACCACTACCATTCCCTCGTTACTTTCTCTTCCCCCTTCACTTTAACACTACCAGCACCATCATTGGGCAACATCCCCATCACCACCTTTAGAAAGGAGGAAAAAAGGAAACAAACATACATCCTCACCCGTATCCTCACCTTTCGTCTCTCTTCCAACTCTTCCCCAAACCTCAAACCCACCACTGTCACCCCTTTCCGGCGACCCTATCACGTGCCCTCGTCGTTGCACCAGAACCCGCGGCGCCTCCCGCCGTTGCACCAGCACCCGCCGGCAGCCATGTGGCGCCCCGTCGCTGCTCCACGCAGCACCCGCACGGCAGTCGCCCCCGGTACCGCTGCTCCCCGTAGCACCCACGCGGCAGCCGCCCCCGGCACCGCTGCTCCCCACAGCCCTCAACGCGGCATTCCCCCTGCCGGCAGTGCCCTTCGTGCGCCCCGTGCTCCAGCAGCAGGATTTCATCGTTGTCCCGCTCCCGCGTGTCGCCGTGGCCCGCATGTTTGTGTCTGTACCGTGCCCGCGTGCGTTCCGAGTCCGAGATATCCCCTCGGTGCTGCGTCGCAGCCTTTGGTAAACCCGCAACCCGCTGTAGTTTAACAGAATCCATTTTTGTTCCTGGAATAGCTAGTTTAATTGGTTTAAATTAATTTTCTAATTAGTTCGGTAATAATTATTAGTATAGTTAGGTGTTAGCATTAGTGGATAGATTAATGGTCAGTTTTTGACTACGTAAATTGTGATTATGCCATAGTAGGATTACTTTAACCAAAGTTTCATTATTATTCATTAATTTATAATTTAGCAACAAAAGTGTATTTCTATATTATAGGCAAAACCTTATATAATTACGTTTTAAGTAAAATGCGTATTTTAGTTTTTTTTACTGTTAGTTTATGGAAATGTCGTATTAATGTTAATTTCAACAATTATAGTATTTTTGCCCTAATTTCAATATTACTATAAATTAATAAATTTTAGTATCAAAATAATTAATTATATAGAAAATATATTTTAATATAGGAAATGGTATTTATATGCCAAAAACCATATATTTATGTTTTTAGGTAAAAAAATATTTTTTCGTAATTTAGCCATTTTTCTGCTAATAAAGTTTATGGGAATAAAAATTAGTGTGGATAGCGTATATTTCTAATAAAATCGTAATTTTGCTAAAATAAGGTTCTACGTATATTTATTATTAAAATGATTATTCTATGCAAAAGAAAAGTATTAGTAGAATGTTTCGTAAATGTTTATTTAGAAAATTATTAAATTAGATTTCAACTATTCTGAGTTTACGCAATATTTACAATTAAAATAATGTTCGATAAAAACTGCTATTATTTGGAATAATGTTCCAGAATATATTATTTTTCTGCCTTATTTACAAAATACTAATAAAATAGTTTTTACCAATATATTTAAATTATTAGTTTCTCTAATAAGAACGACAAATGTCTATAATTAGCGTAGTTTTACGTTAGTGGTTCATTAGTCAATCTTAGTTTAAGAGCTAAGGACGGAATATTGTTAATATTATTGGAGTTTTTTTCCTTTTCTTGAACTTGTAGAGTGCTTGCTCTCAACAAGCCATGTAAGTTTAGTCCCACGTTGGAAAGAAAAACTCATGGGTATCTCAATATAACCCCTCTTGAGGACTAGAGATGCACATGGGGTGGTGACCCTAAGGAGGGGACCAAGTGGATGATTTTACATGGAGGTAAGGATAAGACACCTATTAAAAGCATTCATGCTTTTTTGCCAAGCTTAATTTAATTCCATTGGGGCTAAGTCCCAAAGCGGCTAAGCAACTCGGATTTGGGCTCATGGACTTATGAGGCGTAATGTGGCATTTTGTTGGCACACTTTGCACTTAGCACGTCAGCATTATCGCATTGTGCACTTTTGTTGTGCTCGTTGCGCGAGCCTCTGCGTGACCATTTGTGCGCATGTTTGGGAGCCTGTTTGGGCGCAAGGTTGGGCGCCAGTGGGCACCTCTGGGCACCACTGGGCGTATTGGGCGCCAGGGTGTGTGGGCGCCAGGGTGCGTGGGCGCTGGATCCGAAACGTGCGATAACGAGTCCGATAATTTAGGATCTGACATTCAATGTCACGCATATTTAGGATCTGAGCAGTTACGGTGAAACACTATAAGTAGAGACTCTCTTCTCTCTTAGAAAATAACTTTTTATGATTTTTTCCAGAGAGAGAAGAGAGTGCTTTTGCATCGGCGCCCTGTATTTTTTTTGTCTGGGCGAGAAGTCTGCGAGCATATTAGCAGAGCGTTCCAGAGTTCTAACGAACTTGCTTGTTCCTGAAAGCTGACCGTATGGGAGGATCTAGCTTTGAGCGTCGGTGTTATTACACCCCAGCAGGATTTCTCTTCCTTATTCTTCTTCTTTCTCTACTGTAAACGTTCTGTCTCAATCACAACTAGTTTGTGAGAAAGAACGTCTTCTGTTGTAATCAAAAAAAAATTTAGCCTCTACCTCGCTGTTGTAACGTATCAGAAGCACGACTTTCAGTCGAGAGCCTTCTAATTACATTTTCTCACATAGTTTTCTTCTGAAATTACGCCCAAAGACTAACAATCTCAAAGCTAGATAAGAAGATGGAAAACTCTCGTGCTTCTCTCATCGATACCAGTTTTAACAAGTTGGAAAAATTCGACGGAGAATATTTCCAAATCTGAAAGAGGAAGATCACCCTCAATCTTCAACTCGTGAACGTCGACCATGTGTTGGTTGAGGATGAACCGACGATTCCAGAAGGTGGTAGTGCAGACGATATTGCCGTTGCACATGTCAAGCAGAGCAAGTGGAAGAGAGAAAACATCATGTATAAATTGCTGATTCTCAATTCGATGGAAGACTCTCTAGCAGAGTCATATTCCAAGAAGGTAAAGGCCAAAGAGATCTGGGATTCTTTAGGAAAGCTGTATGAAGATGATGAGAACATGTCCAAAATCTTCATCATCGAGAAGTACCACAAGTGGCTCTTCGAAGGTGAGAAAGCGATGCTGCCTCAAGTGAAAGAATTCCTGAAGTTGTGCCAGAAGTTGGATGACGAGAAGATGCCCCTCGTCGACAAGTTTGTCGTTGGAGGGATAGTCTCAAAACTTCCTGCTGGATGGAGCAACTTCCATGCAAGCATGCATCGGACGAATATGGACATTAGCATGGATGATCTCCTGTAAGAGATCCATGTTGAGGACAAAATACGGTCTCAACAAAAGATGGATTCCCTGTCCAAACAAATAGCTAAAGCCAACTTAGTACAGACCAAAGAATTAAAGGAGAAGCAAACGGCTTCCCATCACAAGAAGAAGGACTCCACTAATTTAAAAGTGAAGGGTCCTTCGTTCAAGCAACAGAAGTCTAAGTCCCACTAACTTGCTTCAACTGTTGCAAGAAGGGCCACTGCATGAGTGAATGCAAATCCAAGCCCAAACAAGATGAGTAAGGTGAGCCTAGCAAGGTTTTCATGGTTTCTAACATTGTTGCTATGATCGCTCAGGTCACAGCTGTGGGGGCTGACTCTGACTGGTGGGTTGATACTGGTGCAACATGTCATGTTTATTCTGGCAAGGAATGGTCACTACAACAAAAAGACCTATTAATGATGCTTGATAAGTGGATTTCATGACGGCTGATAAAGAAGCGTCATCAAAGTTCGAAATACCTTTTTTCTATGACGGTTTAGGCTAATTTTGGGCTTTTTATAACGTTTACAAAACAAAACATTATTAATAATTTAGAGCGGTGGCAAACTTGTAATATCTTTTAAGTTTAATTATTGGTAAAATTCTTGCTATAGCCCGTCTCTCCCCCAAAGCATCCTGGTCTTCTCTTTCTCCTCCTTTCTTCTCCCTCCTCTCCTCCAACTCCAAAACCCTAACCCTAGATCCAAAATCTTCGAGGAGGGCCTCACGCTCCTCGTCGCCCTCCAGGACAAGCTCGAGGCTATCGCGCACGCGATCGACAAGAACGCGAAGGAGGAGCGTTAGGGTTTGCTCTTCCTCTTCTCTGTGCTCTACCCCTCCTTCCTCTTCCCTCAACCGCCTCACCTGCCCCTCCTGCCTCTCCTCTCCCTCGCCGGATCCGGGCCCTCCGCCACCCTCGTCTCCGGATCCGACCCGACCCTCCCCCTCAATCGCCCCCTCTGCTCCTCTTGTGCTCCCGACTGCCCCCTCGTCCGCCTCCTTCTCCTCCTGTCTCTCCTCCGATTTTAGTTTTTTTTTCTTCCTTCCAAGAAGCTTCAATTCCATTTCCATTCTTAGCATCACATAGAGAGAGAGGGATGCTTTCTATATATGGAAAGATTCAGTTCAAGAGGAGAGAAGAGAGCACTAGCTAGAGAGGAAGGCCATGAAGAGGAAGAGGAGTCAGCTTCTTCCAAGAGACCCAAAATTCCTGGGCTCGCGAGGTTCCTTTCTTTTTCTTCTTCTTTTGATTTTGATTACTATTTGTATCGAGAAGTTTCGAGAAGTTTGTAGTGATGCTTTTTTGGATGGTCTGTTCTAATGCAGTGTGATAGTGGAAGCACTCAAAGTGGACAGCCTCCAGAGGCTTTGTTCTTCTCTGGAGCCTCTGCTCCACCGAATTGTAAGTAGATTCTTCTTTCAAATATTTTCAATCTATAGAACATATCAAAGAAAGAAAAGAAAGGATTAATCTTTACAGAGAAATTCATGGTCTGGGAAGTGACCCATTACCGGGGACATCATTGTCAATCTTTGGATCACGACGAAGAATCCATATTTTATTTCACCCACCAAAACTCGTCTCGATGTTCGCCATTCCACTCAAAGGGTTGCCACGTGTAAATACAAAAAACTATCACTTATAGGTTTCTTTTTTATTATAAGAAATATATGAAATAAGAAATTGGACTACTTTAGTACATACAAAGTTTGGATTTCTTTCTTCTTTCCTTTCCCGTAAAATATCCGAAAGAAAGAGAGTATTTGTATTTTTGGTCCTTCTAGTTCTTGAATTCAACTAGCTTGGCAATCAATACTATGCTTATACGCCTGTTAGTTTCACAAGAATGGGTTTCAGTATTGTTCTTCTGAGTTGTGGATTGAGGGGAGTTGGATTAGTTTCACAAGAATAATGCCTTTATTAATTTGAATCAACAATCGAAGTCACTATACACAAGTAAGATTAAAATTAAAATAAATTCCATTCACATGCATAAATGAATTGGCTTGAGGGCATAGTAACACATAGTTGGGTTATAGCTTAAAAATCTTTATCTTTCTAAGAAACTAGTGAAGTTTCATGAAGGGGAACTTCAAATAATCTATGAACCTCTCATTGTCATCTATTGTAAACAAGAACAACTGACCGCAGAAACACTAAGGTTTTCTAGGGTTTTCATTAAGTAGTGCTTTGGTCTTGGAAAATTATATGTTTTGTTATATCTTCTAATTAAATGAAGACGCCACTTGGACAAACTCCTACAGGTCTAAGATTTTTCATTATAGTACATGATTGTGTAATTTAATCATTTTTCTCAAGTCACTGGGGCATGTTCCAGAGGTTATGTTTTAATTTCTTCTATTTGTGAAAAAGACGGGAGTTCTGATTTAACTTTTGAGCTGGATCTTACGTGATTCCTTGTTTTGATTTGCACTTAGGCTATAACTTGTGTGTTTCTTAGAGGCTACTTACTGTTGCCTATTTCATATACCAGGTCATATTGAGATGAGATTTATTGAGGTTCCACTTGGGGCTACATGGGCTGAGGCAACAATACGGACGTCTGGATTTGATACTGCCAGGAGCTTTTTCATGGATACCCTTCAGATACCCTTCAGGTACTTACTGTTGTGACATTTTCATCTCCCTCACTGAAAAGTTTCACATTTCCTGTACAAGGTGGCCTGACTATGGAATTGGCTATTGCTCAGTTCTGGTCTAGCGGAATTGGTAGCCATGAAGCCACTATTCTTGAATTTGAGGTAATTATTGCATGCTGAGGTCTTTAGATATTATTGTTGCTCATCTAATTTTTTCATTGGTGCAAGCCCTAAGTTTTTGTTGTGCGTTAACCTATGCATGGTCACCACTACAAAAAGAGAGTGAAACAACATGGATTTGAGAAAATGTTGAAGTGATACTTTGGGAGAGGGACCAAGTCTATTGCTGAAACTGATGATATGAATCTTGCTTATAGCTTTAAATAAATTCAACAATATTTTTGTTAGTTCCATGGAGTGAAACTGAATGTTCTTATTTATCGCCTCTACTATACCTATCTACATTCGGACCCCATCATCTGATATGAGGATCCAACATCTTATGATACTCATATTTGTTTGGACTTTGGAGGCAATTAGGTGAAAGTAGAACTGTAAGTCAATTTGTACTTGTACTGGTTGTTTTCTTTTAATTTAATCGAAATCAATACCAGTAATTAGTCATTTGAAGCTCTTACAATCAAAGTTGTGTTGGAATATTTTGGTTTGAGGGACTCAGTATAGTTTGCTTGTTCTGGTTCAAGCTTTTTACAAAGCCTTTTAGAGCATGCTATGTTTGAGTTATGTAGGGCTTTTTACTCCTTTCTCTTGATATTTCATGATTAGATTTAATTTTTAGGCCTGACAATTATATGGACTGATTTGGTTGTCTTCTCTTTTTCTCAGGATTATTTCACTGGTGTTCTGGCTGTCGTTGATCTTTCATGATTATTGGTTATGTGGCCAAGTTTTGATGTGGACAATTTTGATAGTTGTAAATATATATGTATTTGGATATTCTATTTTGAGAATGTAATAAAGATGTTGATATGTACTCTATTTTGAGAAATGTAATAAAGATGGTGATATATAATGTTAATTTGATTTTTAGGCCTGACAATTATATGGACTAATTTGGATATGCTAATTTGAATAGTATAAAGTGTTATAAATGTGCTGCATTGAGCCTATACATATTATCTATTCATGACGTTTTAAAATTGTTCTGAATTGTGCACTATATATTAACTATTCATAACGCTTTTATATAAACTATTCATGACGGTTTCTTTATGACGCTTTTAAAAAACATTTATAACACCCGTTTTTATAACGGTTGCTTTGAAAAAAAAGTGTCATGGTTTGTCATTAATGACGATTTTTAGCCGTCATTAAAAGGGTTTTTTGTTGTAGTGGGTTCGTCACGTACCAGGCAACTTTCGAGAAAGTTATTATAGTGAACGAGGCCCAAGCTGAAGTTCTGGAGATCGGGACTGTGGAGCTGAAACTTACTTCCGGGAACACTCTGATGCTTCAAGGTATGAAGCATGTTCCGGTGATTGCTAAGAACTTGATCTCTGGGAGCTTGTTTAGCAACGCAGGCTTGAGGATGGACATTAATGCTAGCCAGATGGTAATGTCCAGAAAGAGAACATACTTCGAAAAGGCTTTTCAAATCGAAGGAATGTTTAAAATTCAGCTAGTAAACTAGTCAAATAAAATTAATGTAATTGTTCGTTCTGATTATTCTCTTGAGTTGTGGAATAATAGACTAGGACATGTTCACTGTAAAATGATAAACAAAATGTCCAGCCTAGAACTTATCTCCAAATTTGGGGGTAAGGTAGAGAGTGTGAAGTATGTGCTCAGACAAAGATCACAAGGAAACCCTTTCATCGGGTCAATCGAAGCACAGATTTTTTGAAGTTGGTGCACTCCGATATCTGTGACTTCAAGCAATTCTCTACAAAGGCCAGGATAAAGTATTTCATAACCTTCATTGATGACTTCTCAAAGTACGCGTTCGTCCACTTGCTTAAGTCTAAAGACGAAGTGCTCGAGAAGTTCAAGAAGTTCAGAGCCGAGGCTGAACGGCAAACTGGACAACAACTCAAGAGGCTAAGAAGTGATCGAGACGGAGAGTATCGATCTCATAAATGCGTATCATTCTACAAAGAATATGTAATCATCAACAAGACTACTGCTCCGTATTCTCCCAATCTAACAGAGTAGCAGAGAGAAAGAACAGAACGTTGACAGAAATGATGAACTTAATGCTTTTAACTGCGGACCTTCCAAAATGCTACTAGAGAGAAGCTGCATTGACGACCACTTTTATTCTGAATAGAGTGCCATATGCAACTTCAGATGTAACTCCTCATGAACTCTGGTTCAAATTCATACCTAACTTGAATCTCATTCGAGTGTGGGGGTCTGGCTTATGTGAAGCTCCCAGATCTGAAGATTTAAAAGCTGGGGATAAGGACTACGAAGACGATCTTCTTGGGGTATGCTGAGAAGAGTGATGCTCGAAGATTTCTTGATATTGAGTCAAATCATATTATCGAATCTCGAGATACTGAATACTTTGAAGACAAGTTTGCAAGGAACAAGAACATTATTCTTACGAACATTCCGGAGAATGATGAAGGTACAAAGGAGACTGAGATCTCCAATGAGCCGGTAGTCCAGATAAAGTTGTTGCTGAGAAGACAACAATTGAACCAGAACTTGCTGAGCCTTCTACGAAGAGAGCGAGGAGGCCGAAGAACTTCGGAGAAGACTTCGTCACCTATCATATGGAAGCAGATCCGCTTACCTATGATGAGGCGATGAAGACCAGAGATGCCATCTTCTGGAAGGAGTCGATAGACAATAAAATTGACTCAATCACCTCTAAAACACTTAGGTGTTGGTTGATTTACCTAAAGGAGCAAAACCTATTGGATGCAAGTGGATCTTCAAGAAGAAGATAAAAGTCGATGGAACCGTTGACAAGTTCAAGGCCAGGCTTGTGACCAAGGAGTTTTCTCAGAAGCAGGAGATCGACTACTTTGACACGTATGCTTCAGTAGCCCAGATGATAACCATCAGATTATTAATTGCTCTTACAGTAATACACAAGCTGGTGATATATCAGATGGATGTGAAAACGGT